>CM028346.1:33039099-33350390 GCA_016618105.1 Dendrobium huoshanense | reverse complement strand
TTTCATCATCAACTCGATCACATAATAAAAATTTTCTTAAATCAATAATATTTTGGTCAAACATTAATTTCAAAGTCAAAACGGCTTGTCTTATTGCACCCACCAAGCGCGTGACCTGGCCCGTGCTAAATTGTGTTCGCCCGGTCTACGCATGGCACTCCCTTGTAATCCGCCCACGCAAACTTGCATCGTGCCGGTCGCGTCCGATCCATCTCTCCTGCTCCCGCCACCCATGCCCAGGGCCCATGTGCAACCTGCTTGGCCTGTGTGGATAACATAATTTTTATTAATATGTTTGTCTAGAAGTTACCTATTTCAGCATATTGAAAATATTGATAGACATCAAGGGTAAAACAAAACTACATAAGACCTAAAGAAAGTACAATTGAAAAGCTAATATAATTATGGACTAATGCCTAACCAGATGTGTGAATCTCTTATGTTTATAATCAATCGAGGGCTTTGACGAGAGAAATCTGATGAGCTCAAGATCACTCAATTATGATACATAAGTGCCTAAAAACTATCTATGATTCAAGTAATTCATACAAGTTATCTAATGGAGTGTTTGGGGAATTGGCTATGAATTTGGATATTTGAATTGAAGTTTAATGAATAAGAATAATATGAGGGGCATTAGTTTTATACATAGTTATATATGTGTTTTGATTTAAAAATTTATCTTTAAGTATATATAGTTTTGAAAATATTTAGTTATCTTTGGGAAGATTAAATTTTGAATTTTAGTTTTGAAATCTAACACAACATTAGGAACGATATATTATCCCAAACGGGAGAATATCATTCACTAATTGGTTCAAATCTCAAAATTTTAAAGTTATCCAAATTATTGTAGTCAAACTCAAAATTATTTGACTATGCTAATTCGGATGAAAGATTATTATTTTCATTATCAAATCCACAATAATAATTGATATACCTTTCCAAGAAAGGAGATATCAATCATTATCGATCGTTTGAAAATGACGATAATGATCGTTATATTTTAAATTTCCCAAAAATAATTAATTAGAGTTTTTGAAAGGTTTTGATTTTGAAAATTAGATCTGGGTTTCTAAATCTCCTACGAGCGCAAGCCCTCGTAGTTAATTACATCGTAGGAAATCGAAATTTCCTACGAAAACTCTCGATTAAAATAGCGGTTTAAATTTTATTTAAGATTTCAAAATTATACATCAAAGGAAGAAAGGGGTAGGAATTTCAAGTGGTATTGGATCAAGTCTGAACACTTATTTTCAGAGTCAAAGGAAGAGGAGTAGAGAGTGTTTTGAGATTCTGAATCACTTCAGAAACACTCCAGCCTATCCTAAATGTTGGGCTTAAATTTGATTGAAAGTGATTTAATGTTTAAGTGATCAATTTTATTAGAAATTTGGGATTCGATTCCCAAAAATTGAGGTCTTATGGCCCGAGCCAGCCTCAGAACCTAAGTCTAAATTGGTCACTAAAAGGTGACCCGAACCTAGCTAATGTAGTGCAAATCTGGTCTTACCCCGGCCTGGATTGGGGAGCCAGCTAAATCACCTAAACGATTTAAAATTATGAGTCTGGTCAGTTTATGTAGAGTGGTCGGGACGTTGTTTAAGAAAAGTTTTTGAGAGCGGGGCCGACATCTAGAGCAGATCCTAATTGGCCCCTTTGACTTATGCTGGGTTTGATGCTTAAGCTAATGTAATTAAATATTTAAAGATTTTTAAATTAGTTGCTAATATGATGCATGCTAATCGACTCGATTAAAAGATTGAATTTGAATGAATGCTATGAAATGAGGACTCCCGGCGGTTCCGGGATTATTTCTTAAAACATTAGAGTTTCTATGTGAGCTTAAAGTTTTTTAATTTGATTTAAGTAGAAAAATTTTATTAAGTCCTTAAGAGCCTACAATCGGATTCCAGGTCAAATCAAAATCGACATGCAGGTAAAAAGACTAGAAAAACAGGTAGTTCTACTGCACAATCAATTAAATAAATCAATCAAATCAAATATATCAAATTGAATGTCCGTAGGCAAGTGCCCCTTATTATTACATCACAGAATTTTGCAGAAAATTAAAGTGGCCGGACACCACTTGACTACAACCCGGATTTTAATCCTAAGACTCAAGCGACTTTGAGAATGGGTCTTCTCGTTATCCACTTCTTTGTCCTTCTGCTGCTTCTTGGATCGTCGGGTCCGGATATCCAAATGAAAAGAAACTCCCCCTTGATTGGGGCGTTATCTTTTCTCTTTGGATATTTCAAAACCATCCTAATTTGGAGCTCCAAATGGATAAGGACTCTCCCCGGAGGGATGTCCCTTCCTCTTTGGATTCCAAATTGGATGTTACCCCATCTCAAATCACTTAAAATTATAACATAAATCAAATCAAATTTATATTAATCAAAATTGAAAAATCTAGACTCGATCCTGCAGGGTTATCCTAATAATCAACATTTATATATGCAGTCCCAAGCAGTTAATATTTGATCTCAAGCAGTTGATATATGAATCTCAAGCAATTAATATATTTGAAATTTAAAATGCTTAACAAATTGCAGTAAATAAATAAACAATCAATCAATTCTAAACTAGCAAACAGCATGCAGTGAAAACTCGAAAACCCGGCATACAACAGAAAAGTAAACACCGGCCTAGCCTAAAACTAGAGTTGGTTGTCCTAGCAAATCATCTATAGTGTGTGAGGTAGGTCGTGTGGTTTGGATATATCCTAAATAGGATCATTAGATTGAAGTTGCTTAAGGTTCTGGTTGGTTGAAGGGCTTAAGGGATTTAGATTTGAGTTTAAGTATTAATGACTTGAAGATAATTTTAAAATTGATTCTTAATTATTTGTTGAATACCACCTTTGTTTCACACCGAGGCCGTGAAGTTTATTTCACCTTCCTTGGGGCTAAGTTAATAGCCTCGTAGGCCTGGGTTACCCAGTGGTACCCGGTATAATTAAGTGATTTGATTAAGGCTTAAGAATTAATGAATTTTATCAAAAATGTTTGGTTACTGATTTTCAAGATTGATTAATTTAAGTTTGTCATTAATCGATTCGTGGCGTTGTGCCACCAGGCTCGAGGAACCAGCCTCCTTAGGACACTTAGCCCCGCAGCCCGGAGTAGTCCAGCCGATAAACCAAATTAATGTAGTTGAATTAGAGGTTTTAAAAGGTTACATAATTAATGATTAATCTATTTTAAGGTTTAACACCCCTTAGAATCCATTCGTGGTGTTGTGCCACTAGGCTCGAGGAACCAGCCTCCTTAGGACACTTAGCCCCGCAGCCCGGAGTAGTCCAGCCAATAAACTTCATCTTTAGGATGGTTGTTGTGTTTTAAAAGGTTTGTTGAATGTTTTAAATATTAAACTAACATTTTCTGGAGTTTTAAAGCAATTTTGAGTTTTTAAGAATTTTTGAATATTTTAATCATTTAATTAAGGGGTTGAAAATTGACTTTTTTATTAAGTTCAAATTCTGGAATGTTTGTATTTTATTAAAATATTAGACCTCACTACGATCAGTTAGACAGTAAGTACGTTGAAATCGGATTTTTCTAGATTTAGTTACAAAGGTTTGAAGTTTTGAACTAGTTTTGACCTATAGTTGACCGGTTTGTTGACTTTTTGACTATGACTGATTTTTTAAGGTTTGAAATTTTTGATAAATACTAGAATTGATTTTGAGTTGAATGCCTTTGAGTTTGGTCAATTTGGAGTTTTCTAGAGTTAGTTATGATTTTTCAAAGTTTTGTATTTTTTAGAATTATTAAAATTGTTTAATTAAAGGGGTTTTAATGATTTTGCTCCAAATAAACTCCAAACTCCTTGAAATCAACTCCAAAGGTCATGAATGACCTAAGAAGAGATTCCCAAGTGTTTGAAATTTTTTTGGAATTTTAAATAATTTTTCATTAATTAAATTAATTAAACATTGAATTTAAATTAAAATTAAATTAAAGCCAGATTTGCTGTCAAATTGAGTTGGTTTTAATTTTTATGAGTTAAGGATTGAATTCTGGTCAATTTGAGGTATTGTTTGTATTTTTTGAGTTTGATCTTGATTTATTACAATTTCTGGAAGGTTTAATAGCTTAATTAAGGGTTAATGTTGACATGATTCAATTTTTGACCTAATAAACTCCAAATGGAGTGAAATTTGAACCTAGGGTGTAAAATGTCACTAATTTTAAGGTTCTCAAGTTTCACCCCTATTGGGTGTGTGTAGAATTTCCTAGGATTTTTCTAAGTTAACTAAACCTCGTCCTTAATTATTTTTCCTAGGTGACACTAGTGTTCAATTGGATTTGAATCTTTGTTCATCTAACCCTGACACTAAATTACACATACCACAGAAATTAGGAAGACTAATTCTACTAATTTGGAGAGTTATGAATTTTCAAATTCTTGGGTCAAAATCTGGCCAAAAACTTTGAAAATTAAATTCACCAAAATCCAACCATTAAAATGAATTAAACATTTTATGGCATATGTATAATACACCATAGTATGTCATATCCAAATTTGAGAACAATCCAATCACTGGATTGAGAGTTATCAAAGAAATTCAGTTTTCCATAAACCCTTAATAACTCTGTATACAGTGATCAAAATTATCCAAACAAATTTTTAAAATAAACTTGGGATCAAGACGGTTCTAATGAGCCCAAGAACATCAAATTTGGACATAAAATGGAATTTTGGTGAATTTTTAAAGTTCTGAGCATTTTAAATGATTTTTAAATTGATTTTTAATCAATTTTAATCATTGGGTGGCATTCTGACACGTGGCAGACACGTGGCGCGCATCGGCGCGCCACTTAAACACGTCGGACGGTCAGATCGATCGTCCGATTCACCGCGGCATGATCCGACAGCTAGGATCGTGCCACGTAGGCGCGCCTCTTCTCAAGTGACCCGAGTTCGAATCCCGCTGGAGACGCGTGATCTGAACTTGGTGATGTGGCCGATTATGGGCCATCCGATCGCGCAGAACGTGCGATCGGACGGCTCTGATTGAACCAGAGCCACTCTAGTTCAAAATGAACTAGAAATTTCAAATGCCCATAACTTTCGATCCAACCGTTGAAATTTGATGAAATTTGAAACGTAGGATCTAGATATCCTAATCTTGCAATCCATGGATTTTCAAGGCTCCATGCATTGAGGATTTTGAGATATCAAGGTTTGATCATAGAAATTAAAACTCAAATAACTTTCTAACCTGTGGTCGGATTTTGACGTTCTTGGGCTTGTTGGAAATCTGCTACAATCCTCTACAACATTGTAGAAGACATCAAGGCTTGATTCTGGCTTGATTAGAAGTTATTCTTGAAACCTCTCTTTCTCTCTCTAAACTTCTCTCTCTTCACCAATGAGGCTTTGGAGGCATGGATTTTGTGGAGAATGGCTTGGGAAAGATAGAAAATATCTATAGAAGCTCTAAGATGAGACTTAGAGGTTTTGAAAAGCTCTGGAGATTTGGAGTTGAGTGAGAGAATGTTAAGGAGAGAATGGTGGCTCTCTTTAGGGTTTTCCCTATTCAAAAGTCCCCAAGCCAAAACGAATGGCTGAGATCAAGCTTGGGAGGTCCTAAGATGTTTCCAAGTGTCCAAAAGCTATTGCAATGGCAGGAGATAGGACAATCCCAAGGACAATTAGGTGAAAAGTGTCTTTGGTCCCCACTTGGACACATGGAATGAGGGGAGATGTTTGATCAAGATCAAAGGGCTGGAATGAGGCCTAGGAAGCTTCTAGGGCATGCTCAAACTGCTGGAATGAGTTGGGCTTAAGTAAAATTTGGGTCCAAGGGGTTTGATCAAAGGTTGAGACCATTTAGGAGCTATTTTGACCATCCTTAACCCACTAAATGACTTGTATTGACTGTTTGACCAATCAAATAGTCAACTAAAGGCTAAGGTGGCATGTGATGATGCCTTGGGTGTTAATTGGATGGGTTGAAAGATTTTAAATGGGTCACATTGGGTCAAATGAGCTTATTGGGCCCTTAATGGGCCCTTAAGCCAAAATTGGTTGATTTGGTCAACCAGGTGGTTCCAGGGTCTGGAAATGGGTTCAATCAATTTGAAATAATATTTTGAGTCTATTGGAAGTGGTTCCAGGATTTATGGGATTTGATTTGGCTAAATGGGCCTTATTGGGCCCATTAAGGGTCATCTGGGTCAAAATTGGTTGACCTAGTCAACTAGGTTGACTCAGAGGCTGGGGTCAGGTTCAACAGGTTTGAAATGACATTCTAAGACCAATGGAAGTGGTCCCATGGTCTAAAGAGGTCATTTGGGTCAGAACACCTATTTGAACCCTTAAAGGGCATTTTGGTCAACTATGTTGACTTGGTCAACCAGGTTGACCCAGAATTTGGGAATAATTTCAACAGGTTTGGTTTGATATTTGAAACTTGCTGGAAGTGATTGCATTCAATTCAGAGTTCATTTGGTTTGAAATCACCATTTAAGCCCTATAGGGGTATTTTGGTCATTTTGACCCCTGGTCAGCTGGGGGTCAAAGTGGGTCAACCAAAATGCAGTTTACTGCTCAGTGAGTCATAATTAAGGGTCTGGAAGTAATTAGAGACTTTGAAGAGAGCCCTAGGGTCAAAATCCTTTTAATGGCAAGTCCAGTGGCATAGGCTGTAAATATTTGAAGGTTTTACAGCCTTTGGATTTTGATTAAGTTTCTGGGGTTAAAGACCTCGGAATGGGCTCAAATTTGGAGGGTTGCCTCCAGAGACCTGTCCCATCAGTATGCAACTGACAGACTCTGAATCGGAGGTCAATTGATTGATTTTGAAGTGTTTGAAAATTTGCTGAAAAAGGCTTTTAGGACTTGGCCTTTTAGCATTGAATTTGGGTCTGGATTTTTTGAATTTGATCTGGATTTGATTGGAATTTGAATTGAATTAAGGTCTGGATTGACTTGAGATCTAAATTGATCCTAAGGTCTGGAATCTAGAAGAGTCCTAGGGTCTAGAGTAGATCCTAGGATCTAAAGTCTAGAAGGGTCCTAGGATATAGAATGGATCCTAAGGTCTGGATTTTTCTGGAGGAATCCTAGGGTCTAGAGTAGATCATAGGGTTTGTATTCTAGGAGGATCCTAGAGTCTAGATTGGTCTGGAGATTGAACTGATTTATGGTCAGGTTTGATCTGGGGTTAGGATTGGCCCAAGTGACCTCATACAAAAATGAGGTCAACAAATGGACCCCCAATATGTGTAATAGAACAAAGTTCTATTGCACATATTGGCGTTGACCGAAAAGGGTCAAGTCTGGAGTTTTGATCCTAAGGGAAAGAAAAAAGTCTATCCTTGGGGGATCGAGGTTTGAATTGATACTAGGGTAGTGCCACGAGGGGCGTACTCTACCACTAGTGGGTTTGGTCCTAAGGGAAGGAAAGTCTATCCCTAGAGGAAAGGAAAGTCCGGGTGATCATATAGGAAGGAAGAATTTCTAACTATAGAGGATCGAATTTGAGTTGTGAATCTAAAGGAAAGGGAACCTAACCTTATATGATTGAGTTTGAAATTAATTCTAAGGGAAGGGAGGCCCTAACCCTAGAGGGTTGAATTTGAATTTTGATACTAGGGTAGTGCCACTAATGGCGTACTCTACCACTAGCAGATCTGATCCTAAAGGAAAAGGAGTACCTAAACCCTAAGGAAGAGAAGGCTAGAATGATCGTATAGAAAGGAAGAATTCCTAACTACAGAGGATCGAATTTGAATTTGATACTAGGGTAGTGCCACGAGGGGCGTACTCTGCCACTAGTAGATCTAATCCTAAGGAGAGAAAGCACGATGACTCACATCTATCCTTAAGGAAGAGAAAACTGGATGATCTTGTGGGAAGGAAGCATTGCTCCCACGAAAGATCGGATCTAGATTTGAAATTTAGGATGGCTCCACGAAGGGCGTACTCCATCACTAAAGAATGGTCTTATGGAGAGGAAACTTGCTCTACACAAAGAACCACGTCTGGATGATCATATGTGGAGGAAACTTGCTCTACACAGCGGATCGGATCTGGAATGATCGTATGTGAAGGAAACTTGCTTCACACAGAGGATCGAGTCTGGATGATCGTATGTAGAGGAAACTTGCTCTACACAGCGGATCAGATTTGAAATGATCGTATGTGAAGGAAACTTGCTTCACACAGAGGATCGAGTCTGGATGATCGTATGTAGAGGAAACTTGCTCTACACAGCGGATCGGATCTGGAATGATCGTATGTGAAGGAAACTTGCTTCACACAGAGGATCGAGTCTGGATGATCGTATGTAGAGGAAACTTGCTCTACACAGCGGATCAGATCTGGAATGATCGTATGTGAAGGAAACTTGCTTCACACAGAGGATCGAGTCTGGATGATCGTATGTAGAGGAAACTTGCTCTACACAGCGAATCAGATCTGGAATGATCGTATGTGAAGGAAATTTGCTTCACACAGAGGATCGAGTCTGGATGATCGTATGTAGAGGAAACTTGGTCTACATAGCGGATCGGATCTGGAATGATCGTATGTGAAGGAAACTTGCTTCACACAGAGGATCGAGTCTGGATGATCGTATGTAGAGGAAACTTGCTCTACACAGCGGATCAGATCTGGAATGATCGTATGTGAAGGAAATTTGCTTCACACAGAGGATCGAGTCTGGATGATCGTATATGGAGGAAACTTGCTCCATATAGAGGATCGATTTGAAATTTGGAATTTGAGATTTAAATTGATTTGATTTTTGAATTTTGAATGTGTTTGAATTTGAAAGTCGATTTTGAATTTGATTTTGAAAAATGTTTGAATTTGAAACTTGATTTGATCAATTTGGATCTGAAGGTTTTTTGAATCTGGGTTTTAATTTGATTTTGAAATTAAAGTATCGTTGAATTTGATTTTGAATTTTGAATTTGGAGAATTTGATTTGATTGAATTTTGATTTCTTTGAACTTGAAGAGTTTTTTTTTTATTTGATTTTAAATTTTGACACTCATCTGGCATGGTACTTCCTGAAGAGCCTCCCCAACATTTAAAAATATCAGGTGGCATTCTCCAGGGTTGATCAATTAATGCTTGAAATTTTCTCAAAGATCGTTTCTACGACAAGAGTAAAGTTTTGAGTTTGTTCAAGCTCCTACATCGATCTCTCGGTAGGCTAAGATATGCATCCAAAGAACCTGGACCAAGTCTCCTCCTTGGAAGGTTCTAAGTTGCTCTATCTTATCACAAACTTTAACCAATCTGGCGTCGAATGATTTTGAGTTTTATTGAGCCTTAAAGACGAAGCTCTGCAAGGCCTCGAGCTCCTTAAATTGGAGACGGACACTCTGCTCAGTCGTGGCTTGAACTTGAACGGCAGTTCCCAGCATTACAAAATACTCCTCTAGTGGGTTTGATCTTGGACCCAGTATAGAGTGTAATTTTGTTGAAAAAGGCTCTTAAAGGAAGAGATGCCTATGTGTAAGGACTTACACACATTTCTCAAGGACATGATTTGAATTCTTTTCAGGAGTAGAAGATTCGATCTTTATATTAAGAATTTTCCTCTAACCATTTGGACCCTGTCGGAACGACAAGCGGGAACAAATTCAGCATTTAGAGTGAGAAGTAGAGTCAACTCCAACTAAACTAGAAGGATTTAAGTTTTGTTGACCCAGACCAAGTTTCGTAGAAACTAAACTGGGGTCTCCCTTATACGACGTTTGAATTAAAATTGATTTCAAAATGTTTAAATTGAAGAGAGAAATTCAAATCTTTTCAATTCTCTTGCATAAGGTTCTTCTATCTGATAGATAATTCATGCATGATGAAAAATCTGGAATCAGGATTTTCAAAGTCAAGTATTTAAAGTTGATTGGGTGTTTTATTTTGAGATTTAAGGATTCAAAAGAAGGAAGGCCTCTTACTCTTCTTCTTTTTTTCTAGTGACGCATTTTGCGTATCTTTTGACTTTTATTGCACTTCGTGCATTTTTCACTTTTAGCGCATTCGCGCATCTTTTAATTTTTTAGAGCATTCGCTCATCTTTTGATTTCAATTGAATTCGAGAAGAGGCTCCACTTTCTTCAAATACCTTAAATTGATTGATCTTATTTTTTATTTTGAATGCTGGGATTATATCTCAAGTATTAGAGAAGAAAATTCGTTCTCTTATACAAGGAAGAATAATCCACACAGCACACTCAATCTTTTTGACAAGAATGTCGACTTGACTAGGGAAATCTTTGAATAGATTCAATCATGCCTAAATCTTCTATTAAGATAGAAGATTGCTAGAAGATTGATAAAATTTTCATTTCTAAAATCAACTTGAATTTGAGACAAATTTTAATTCAAAGGTTAATTCAACCCACAGAAGCGGTGGGAGGGAGGGGTATTCAAACATTTGATGGAATCAACTACAACTCTCGATCTCCAGCTTAAGACTTAAGGTAGAGGTCAATTTCGATTAGAAAGGTTAATCAACTATCTTGAAAATCAAGATTTAATACACTTGAGAAATTGGAAAATTCCCTTAAGAAGTTGCAAGTCTAGGTGGCAAGACCCTTGTCAACATGGAATTGAATTCCTACAATCTCTTTGAAAAGAGAGACTATTATAGGATCTGCAACATCCCTAGGAGGCGCGACATTACTGTAATCAAAAGATTTATCGTGATAGGACCCCGACGAAATTTAAATTTTAGCGGTATCACTATCTGATATAATCTTAGATTATCTCCCCTCTCAAATTACTACTAGACAAGTAGTTAAGAGAGTGGCACCCCGAGTGGTTCCTACTCCTCCTCCTCTATAGATGAAGTAGTGGGACACGTGTAGTAACGCGCCTTAACATCTTCTAGTAGAGTGGACGGATCATAACCCTCAGCTGGGGGCCTTTGGCCTATTGCTGGTGATCGCTCAATTCTTTCTTGCTCAAGTCTTTCTGTGTAGTAGTCAAGCAGGTGTATTGAAGATCGCACTCTCGTATCTACAACCTCCCTCCTTTGTGCAAGGAGAGGGTACGTAGAAGGAGCAACGAACTCTCGATTGGCCTCGAAGTCGGTCTTCTCTAAGGCTTCCAATTCAACAGTCTTTCTAGCCTTAAGATTCCTTTTCCTGGCTCTTCGAAGGTAATTCTTCATCTTATTCCTACCGACGACAGGGGTGCTAGAATTTGATCCGATCTCAGATTGAGATGGTAACTCTTTTGTCATTATTGACTTCTGGTTTTGATCCTCCTGAGTAGAGAGTACAGTGGGTACAGGGGCAACAACAACCTCCATCTTAGAGATGGGGGAGTCAACTCTTGACCCTAAAGTAATCTCAACTAAAGGAGACTTTCCTAGTATTGCGGAAGACAGATCAATCAGTGTTTCCCCATTAACTGAAATCTTGAGGTTCTGAAATTCCATCACGTACTGGATTAAATTGCCATTAAGAATTTCTTCTACAGGCACATCTTTGTTCAGTGAGAAGACGAGTTTCCCAGCCATTTGAGTGTTTGATTTCCTGGAATTAAGAAAGTGATTTTAGTTAATGATTTGAAATGACATTTGAGTTTTAAGTTTGATTAACTTTATTCAAAATTTTATAACTCAATCATATTCAGTTTACACTGAATACGGTGGTTCATAAAATTGACGAATTGAAGTTAAGAGTTGAACCTGACTCTTTTGCTACACTAATTGATTTGGGGCAAAATGTCAAAGTTCAAATTTTGATTTGTAATCAAATTTGAGGTTGAATTTAAAGTTGAAATCAAACTTGATTTTAAGATTTAGATTGAATTTGGATTTAAAACTGAACTTGAATTTGAGGTTGGAATCAAACATTAATTCAATTTTAAGATTTAGATTTGGCTTTGAAGTTGGGATTGAACAGATCTTCTTAAGACTTTGAAACTCAACACTTTGATTTTTATTTGAATGTGCAGGTTTACAAAAGTAACCTGAAGATCCAAAGAGAATAGGCTTAACTCTTTCACCCCACCAAGTGATTTGGGGGTAAAATGTTAAAGTCCAGAATTGATTGGAGAGTTTTAGATTCACATTACATATGTTCAACTACAGCATAATGTCATAGAAGACATATAACAACGACGACTGAAATTGGTTTGAAAGATTTTCCTTCATTTTTGAAACTCAAAATATTGATTTTTATTTTCAATAAAATGGTTAACAAAAATTTAGGGAAATCGGGAGGCCTGGACTTGACTCTTTCACTGCATGGACTAGCTTAGAGTGAAATGTCAAAATCCAGGTTTGATCAAGAGTTTGAATTGCATGTGTTCAACTATAATAGACTATTGTAAAAGACACATCACAACGACGATTAAAGTTGATTTTGAAAGGTTTTGAAAGAGATTGAATTTTGCTTAAAGGATTGAAATCTTGATCTTAAAATTGAAAAGTCTTCTGTAAATTGTGAAACTTAGCACGCTAGTTATTCACTCGCATGCAAGTTTGCAACATATACAAAAGGATCCGGCTTGACTCTTTCGCTCTACCAATTAACTTGGAGGCGAAATGTCAAAGCCCGACTTCGATAGAGGATTCCTACGCTCACCTCTCGTTTCACACGTCTTAATTGAGTTGGCCACACTCACCCAAGGAAGAAATGGGTAGAGGGACCAACGGAGAGAAAGGTAGTTAAGACTACCGATTCAATAAAATTTACATCGCTATTAAAGATGGAGAGTGAGATTTTCCCCAGCGGAGTCGCCATTTTTTTGTTTTGATTTAAAAAATTTATCTTTAAGTATATATAGTTTTGAAAATATTTAGTTATCTTTGGGAAGATTAGATTTTGAATTTTAGTTTTGAAATCTAACACAACATTAGGAACGATATATTATCCCAAACAGGAGAATATCATTCACTAATTGGTTCAAATCTCAAAATTTTAAAGTTATCCAAATTATTGTAGTCAAACTCAAAATTATTTGACTATGCTAATTCGGATGAAAGATTATTATTTTCATAATCAAATCCACAATAATAATTGATATACCTTTCCAAAGAAAGGAGATATCAATCATTATCGATCGTTTGAAAATGACGATAATGATCGTTATATTTTAAATTTCCCAAAAATAATTAATTAGAGTTTTTGAAAGGTTTTGATTTTGAAAATTAGATCTGGGTTTCTAAATCTCCTACGAGCGCAAGCCCTCGTAGTTAATTACATCGTAGGAAATCGAAATTTCCTACGAAAACTCTCGATTAAAATAGCGGTTTAAATTTTATTTAAGATTTCAAAATTATACATCAAAGGAAGAAAGGGGTAGGAATTTCAAGTGGTATTGGATCAAGTCTGAACACTTATTTTCAGAGTCAAAGGAAGAGGAGTAGAGAGTGTTTTGAGATTCTGAATCACTTCAGAAACACTCCAGCCTATCCTAAATGTTGGGCTTAAATTTGATTGAAAGTGATTTAATGTTTAAGTGATCAATTTTATTAGAAATTTGGGATTCGATTCCCGAAAATTGAGGTCTTATGGCCCGAGCCAGCCTCAGAACCTAAGTCTAAATTGGGCACTAAAAGGTGACCCGAACCTAGCTAATGTAGTGCAAATCTGGTCTTACCCGGCCTGGATTGGGGAGCCAGCTAAATCACCTAAACGATTTAAAATTATGAGTCTGGTCAGTTTATGTAGAGTGGTCGGGACGTTGTTTAAGAAAAGTTTTTGAGAGCGGGGCCGACATCTAGAGCAGATCCTAATTGGCCCCTTTGACTTATGCTGGGTTTGATGCTTAAGCTAATGTAATTAAATATTTAAAGATTTTTAAATTAGTTGCTAATATGATGCATGCTAATCGACTCGATTAAAAGATTGAATTTGAATGAATGCTATGAAATGAGGACTCCCGGCGGTCCCGGGATTATTTCTTAAAACGTTAGAGTTTCTATGTGAGCTTAAAGTTTTTTAATTTGATTTAAGTAGAAAAATTTTATTAAGTCCTTAAGAGCCTACAATCGGATTCCAGGTCAAATCAAAATCGACATGCAGGTAAAAAGACTAGAAAAACAGGTAGTTCTACTGCACAATCAATTAAATAAATCAATCAAATCAAATATATCAAATTGAATGTCCGTAGGCAAGTGCCCCTTATTATTACATCACAGAATTTTGCAGAAAATTAAAGTGGCCGGACACCACTTGACTACAACCCGGATTTTAATCCTAAGACTCAAGCGACTTTGAGAATGGGTCTTCTCGTTATCCACTTCTTTGTCCTTCTGCTGCTTCTTGGATCGTCGGGTCCGGATATCCAAATGAAAAGAAACTCCCCCTTGATTGGGGCGTTATCTTTTCTCTTTGGATATTTCAAAACCATCCTAATTTGGAGCTCCAAATGGATAAGGACTCTCCCCGGAGGGATGTCCCTTCCTCTTTGGATTCCAAATTGGATGTTACCCCATCTCAAATCACTTAAAATTACAACATAAATCAAATCAAATTTACATTAATCAAAATTGAAAAATCTAGACTCGATCCTGCAGGGTTATCCTAATAATCAACATTTATATATGCAGTCCCAAGCAGTTAATATTTGATCTCAAGCAGTTGATATATGAATCTCAAGCAATTAATATATTTGAAATTTAAAATGCTTAACAAATTGCAGTAAATAAATAAACAATCAATCAATTCTAAACTAGCAAACAGCATGCAGTGAAAACTCGAAAACCCGGCATACAACAGAAAAGTAAACACCGGCCTAGCCTAAAACTAGAGTTGGTTGTCCTAGCAAATCATCTATAGTGTGTGAGGTAGGTCGTGTGGTTTGGATATATCCTAAATAGGATCATTAGATTGAAGTTGCTTAAGGTTCTGGTTGGTTGAAGGGCTTAAGGGATTTAGATTTGAGTTTAAGTATTAATGACTTGAAGATAATTTTAAAATTGATTCTTAATTATTTGTTGAATACCACCTTTGTTTCACACCGAGGCCGTGAAGTTTATTTCACCTTCCTTGGGGCTAAGTTAATAGCCTCGTAGGCCTGGGTTGCCCAGTGGTACCCGGTATAATTAAGTGATTTGATTAAGGCTTAAGAATTAATGAATTTTATCAAAAATGTTTGGTTACTGATTTTCAAGATTGATTAATTTAAGTTTGCCATTAATCGATTCGTGGCGTTGTGCCACCAGGCTCGAGGAACCAGCCTCCTTAGGACACTTAGCCCCGCAGCCCGGAGTAGTCCAGCCAATAAACTTCATCTTTAGGATGGTTGTTGTGTTTTAAAAGGTTTGTTGAATGTTTTAAATATTAAACTAACATTTTCTGGAGTTTTAAAGCAATTTTGAGTTTTTAAGAATTTTTGAATATTTTAATCATTTAATTAAGGGGTTGAAAATTGACTTTTTTATTAAGTTCAAATTCTGGAATGTTTGTATTTTATTAAAATATTATACCTCACTACGATCAGTTAGACAGTAAGTACGTTGAAATTGGATTTTTCTAGATTTAGTTACAAAGGTTTGAAGTTTTGAACTAGTTTTGACCTATAGTTGACCGGTTTGTTGACTTTTTGACTATGACTGATTTTTTAAGGTTTGAAATTTTTGATAAATACTAGAATTGATTTTGATTTGAATGCCTTTGAGTTTGGTCAATTTGGAGTTTTCTAGAGTTAGTTATGATTTTTCAACGTTTTGTATTTTTTAGAATTATTAAAATTGTTTAATTAAAGGGGTTTTAATGATTTTGCTCCAAATGAACTCCAAACTCCTTGAAATCAACTCCAAAGGTCATGAATGACCTAAGAAGAGATTCCCAAGTGTTTGAAATTTTTTTGGAATTTTAAATAATTTTTCATTAATTAAATTAATTAAACATTGAATTTCAATTAAAATTAAATTAAAGCCAGATTTGCTGTCAAATTGAGTTGGTTTTAATTTTATGAGTTAAGGATTGAATTCTGGTCAATTTGAGGTATTGTTTGTATTTTTTGAGTTTGATCTTGATTTATTACAATTTCTGGAAGGTTTAATAGCTTAATTAAGGGTTAATGTTGACATGATTCAATTTTTGACCTAATAAACTCCAAATGGAGTGAAATTTGAACCTAGGGTGTAAAATGTCACTAATTTTAAGGTTCTCAAGTTTCATCCCTATTGGGTGTGTGTGTAGAATTTCCTAGGATTTTTCTAAGTTAACTAAACCTCGTCCTTAATTATTTTTCCTAGGTGACACTAGTGTTCAATTGGATTTGAATCTTTGTTCATCTAACCCTGACACTAAATTACACATACCACAGAAATTAGGAAGACTAATTCTACTAATTTGGAGAGTTATGAATTTTCAAAGTCTTGGGTCAAAATCTGGCCAAAAACTTTGAAAATTAAATTCACCAAAATCCAACCATTAAAATGAATTAAACATTTTATGGCATATGTATAATACACCATAGTATGTCATATCCAAATTTGAGAACAATCCAATCACTGGATTGAGAGTTATCAAAGAAATTCAGTTTTCCATAAACCCTTAATAACTCTGTATACAGTGATCAAAATTATCCAAACAAATTTTTAAAATAAACTTGGGATCAAGACGGTTCTAATGAGCCCAAGAACATCAAATTTGGACATAAAATGGAATTTTGGTGAATTTTTAAAGTTCTGAGCATTTTAAATGATTTTTAAATTGATTTTTAATCAATTTTAATCATTGGGTGGCATTCTGACACGTGGCAGACACGTGGCGCGCATCGGCGCGCCACTTAAACACGTCGGACGGTCAGATCGACCGTCCGATTCACCGCGGCATGATCCGACAGCTAGGATCGTGCCACGTAGGCGCGCCTCTTCTCAAGTGACCCGAGTTCGAATCCCGCTGGAGACGCGTGATCTGAACTTGGTGATGTGGCCGATTATGGGCCATCCGATCGCGCAGAACGTGCGATCGGACGGCTCTGATTGAACCAGAGCCACTCTAGTTCAAAATGAACTAGAAATTTCAAATGCCCATAACTTTCGATCCAACCGTTGAAATTTGATGAAATTTGAAACGTAGGATCTAGATATCCTAATCTTGCAATCCATGGATTTTCAAGGCTCCATGCATTGAGGATTTTGAGATATCAAGGTTTGATCATAGAAATTAAAACTCAAATAACTTTCTAACCTGTGGTCGGATTTTGACGTTCTTGGGCTTGTTGGAAATCTGCTACAATCCTCTACAACATTGTAGAAGACGTCAAGGCTTGATTCTGGCTTGATTAGAAGTTATTCTTGAAACCTCTCTTTCTCTCTCTAAACTCCTCTCTCTTCACCAATGAGGCTTTGGAGGCATGGATTTTGTGGAGAATGGCTTGGGAAAGATAGAAAATATCTATAGAAGCTCTAAGATGAGACTTAGAGGTTTTGAAAAGCTCTGGAGATTTGGAGTTGAGTGAGAGAACGTTAAGGAGAGAATGGTGGCTCTCTTTAGGGTTTTCCCTATTCAAAAGTCCCCAAGCCAAAACGAATGGCTGAGATCAAGCTTGGGAGGTCTTAAGATGTTTCCAAGTGTCCAAAAGCTATTGCAATGGCAGGAGATAGGACAATCCCAAGGACAATTAGGTGAAAAGTGTCTTTGGTCCCCACTTGGACACATGGAATGAGGGGAGATGTTTGATCAAGATCAAAGGGCTAGAATGAGGCCTAGGAAGCTTCTAGGGCATGCTCAAACTGCTGGAATGAGTTGGGCTTAAGTGAAATTTGGGTCCAAGGGGTTTGATCAAAGGTTGAGACCATTTAGGAGCTATTTTGACCATCCTTAACCCACTAAATGACTTGTATTGACTGTTTGACCAGTCAAATAGTCAACTAAAGGCTAAGGTGGCATGTGATGATGCCTTGGGTGTTAATTGGATGGGTTGAAAGATTTTAAATGGGTCACATTGGGTCAAATGAGCTTATTGGGCCCTTAATGGGCCCTTAAGCCAAAATTGGTTGATTTGGTCAACCAGGTGGTTCCAGGGTCTGGAAATGGGTTCAATCAATTTGAAATAATATTTTGAGTCTATTGGAAGTGGTTCCAGGATTTATGGGATTTGATTTGGCTAAATGGGCCTTATTGGGCCCATTAAGGGTCATCTGGGTCAAAATTGGTTGACCTAGTCAACTAGGTTGACTCAGAGGCTGGGGTCAGGTTCAACAGGTTTGAAATGACATTCTAAGACCAATGGAAGTGGTCCCATGGTCTAAAGAGGTCATTTGGGTCAGAACACCTATTTGAACCCTTAAAGGGCATTTTGGTCAACTATGTTGACTTGGTCAACCAGGTTGACCCAGAATTTGGGAATAATTTCAACAGGTTTGGTTTGATATTTGAAACTTGCTGGAAGTGATTGCATTCAATTCAGAGTTCATTTGGTTTGAAATCACCATTTAAGCCCTATAGGGGTATTTTGGTCATTTTGACCCCTGGTCAGCTGGGGGTCAAAGTGGGTCAACCAAAATGCAGTTTACTGCTCAGTGAGTCATAATTAAGGGTCTGGAAGTAATTAGAGACTTTGAAGAGAGCCCTAGGGTCAAAATCCTTTTAATGGCAAGTCCAGTGGCATAGGCTGTAAATATTTGAAGGTTTTACAGCCTTTGAATTTTGATTAAGTTTCTGGGGTTAAAGACCTCGGAATGGGCTCAAATTTGGAGGGTTGCCTCCAGAGACCTGTCCCATCAGTATGCAACTGACAGACTCTGAATCGGAGGTCAATTGATTGATTTTGAAGTGTTTGAAAATTTGCTGAAAAAGGCTTTTAGGACTTGGCCTTTTAGCATTGAATTTGGGTCTGGATTTTTTGAATTTGATCTGGATTTGATTGGAATTTGAATTGAATTAAGGTCTGGATTGACTTGAGATCTAAATTGATCCTAAGGTCTGGAATCTAGAAGAGTCCTAGGGTCTAGAGTAGATCCTAGGATCTAAAGTCTAGAAGGGTCCTAGGATATAGAATGGATCCTAAGGTCTGGATTTTTCTGGAGGAATCCTAGGGTCTAGAGTAGATCATAGGGTTTGTATTCTAGGAGGATCCTAGAGTCTAGATTGGTCTGGAGATTGAACTGATTTATGGTCAGGTTTGATCTGGGGTTAGGATTGGCCCAAGTGACCTCATACAAAAATGAGGTCAACAATATGTGAAATGTATAAAATTGTAAAACTAATAAATATAACTTGTGAGTATATACATGGAAAGATTGAGCCCAAGTTCGTTTTCTATACTAAATTTTTTAGGTAATCAAGATTATATTAATAGATCAATGAGTTTTAAGAACTCCTTTTGGCTTCTTTGAAAATAACTTCATTTTTTTGTGGGTATTCATTTAAAGTTTCTAAGATGGCATTTATTTGATTTATATACAATTAACAAATGTATATTACTTATTAGTTATATCTCATTTCAAATATAAAATTTTATCAAGTATTTTTTTCTTGTGATATTCAGTATAATATTGTTGAATCTCTTTTTAAATTAATCTTAATTTCTTATCTGATGTGTCACAAGAAAAAATTATCCGAACAAATATGAAACTTGATGTAATATTTAAATTAAAGAATTTGAGAATTAAATTTGGGACCATATGAACTTTAATTTTGTCAAATTTATAGTTGAAAAAAACGTTTTTTATGAAAGGAACTCAATGGCATCAAAAGTAGTTTGATTTGAGCTCAAGTGACCTTAAATCATGCACTCAAAAATATAAGCTTAGGGGACTCAATGACCTCCAAATATTGAGTACTTAACATTAAAATGATTGTCTCGATGAATGAAATCCAATGAACCTAAGATCAATCAATAAGGATATCATTAAGGTATTTAAAAGAGTAAGGAATCATTTTATGATCAAGGGGATCATCATAGATTGCCCTATAGAATGTTTAGGGATTTTTGCAAAATTAACTAAAATTTTAATTCTAAATTATATAAATAGACCATCATTTTTAACATGATGGGATCATTAACATAAAATTGAAGAGAGTTTAAAGATTTGAAAAATATCAAAGCATATCCAATGATGATCGATACTAATGAACAATGCTAGAAATCTCTAACCATTATCATCTAACATCATAATCTCGCTACCATTATTTGAACACCAACACCAAACCATGGTTTCTAATCTCTCGACTATCATTACCCAACTACTATCACTTGAATACTGTCGTCTGATCAATGTTGTTCAACTATGTCACCTAACTATCGCCACCCAACCAATGTTGATTGAATATTATCATCTTACCATTATTGTTGACTATCATTCCTTTTTTAAGAAAAGAGATCCACCAAGCTATTGCTAACAAAGTTGATGCACATTGTTGACTTCAATAATAACGCTAATGTGCATTATCAACACTAATGCTAACACTCGCTAGTACTAATAAGATCAATGCATACCTTAGAAACATCAATGCATTATATTGCAAAAATGACCAATTAATGCTAACATCTACCATCACCAAGAATATAGATGCATGTTATCAACACCAATATCAACTCACTCTATCAACATCAACCCTAATCCTCATGATGATCAATGCACACTATAAAAGATTCCTATATCCATTCTTTGGTTCACACTAATGTGGTCTCACCTATGACCAATGGTACTTCAGGAAGTTCAACAACTTTTATTAATGTTCCGATTATTGTTATGTCTAATAGTGAATTGAAGTCTCAGGTGGCTAAATTTGCCAAAAATTCTGTTTTGATGCAAAATGATTTGCTAATTCTAAGTGATGACTCCTCTTCGTTTGATGGGGAGGAGGATGAGGATTTTGGTGAATGTGAGGAGATTGCGCTTGTTAAGCTTACTGACCCTAGTCGTTCTAATGGTGGTAATAGGCATAAAAAATAACGGTAAAAAGAAATAGGCTCTGCCTCTTTACTATTTGCTCTTCGACGGTGGTTTTTGATGGCTTTCTGGACAATGATGAGGAAGCTCCCAGCTTCCCCTCACTGGATCGGCTGGTTAATTGGCAACCAAGGTGATTTGGTCTTTTGCTTGGATTGCGCTTTGTGGTTTGGACTTTTGTGGAGTTCTCACCGATGGATGGTCCGTGGCTGATCGCGAGGCTGGTGCAGGGGGCTTCCATTCCTGAGTCCGATTTTGTTTTATTTTACTCTCATCGTATTGCCTCAAATCTTGCTTTATGTTTTGAGTCTTTTTCTATGTCGTTGCAATGGCTGGGGATCACGGACTGTAATATTCTTTTGTTTGAATAAATAGTAGTTTTTTTTTGAAAAAAAAAAACTATAAAAACTAATTAACATTGACTCAAAAAATGCTAATGTCCAACATCGACATCAAGATTTATATTGTAGTTCTTGGTATATAATCTTCCCTTGTTTAAGAAGAACAATTAAACAAATGATAAAAAAAAAAATCTCATAAGAAACTCTAATGCTTCAACGCTCATTTTGTTATACTATGGAAGCCATCCTCCAAAATTCATATATAATATATTGTATTAATATCTTCAATAGTTGTAAGGAAAGGTTTTGGCACTAAAAAGCTACACTGCATATGTTTTGATGTTTAAGTTACCCTACAAGATGAGTGCAGGTTTGTCATTCTCAACCTCACTCGTTTAAACTTAAACAAGGCAGTACCGTTTTCTCATGCTCCACACCCAAAAAACAAAAAACTGTGCTTATTTAGAATTTAAAATAAAGAAAGAAAAAAAAAGTCTAGACATATGGGTTGGGTAATCATAGGGATTTCAAGGCTTGCATGAAAACTACTATACAGTTATGATCACCAATCAATAAAACACGCTATGTTGAAGCCTGCATATATATCCAACTGTCCAATCAACAACATGACGGCGAACAAAGCAATATTCCAGGCATCACATACAAATCTATAAAAATATATATATAAAAGGTGTAGAAAATCGTAGTATATGGCAACTGTGAGGCTCTTTCACTTTGTCTATGTTAATTTCAAAATTAAATCAAATCAATTATTAATATCATATATTATATATATAAATACATATTATACAAATTAGAGATAAACGCAGAATCTCAGAAAAGCTTGAATAATAACTTTATTTTTTAAAAAATTAATATAACATAATCAGTATTTATTTGATTTACAAATAATTTGTAAATTTGGACAAATTAATTAGGGCATTAATTATGGTTTTTTTTTTTTTTTGCTTTAAAACCGTCTATATTTGTCCAAGCCCATATGAAAAAGTTGATGTAAAATTTCTAGCTCCACCACTCTTCGATGGCCTTTAGCTTGCTCATAAAGATGTTTCAAGCATTCCTTCTTTATTTTATCAATCTCAAATTCAATCCCCAATCTCATCTCATAGATTTATCCCTAATTTCCTCAATCGGGTAGCCCTATGTTGAATAAGACTTTCCCTTAAATTCGTTATAAGTCAAGCTAAGATTGGAAGAGTATCTCGATACGAACATGCTGAGACTTTTAGGTGAACAATATTTACAAATTTTTTTAAGTTTCAATGTTTTATTTATATATTTTTCCCATTGTTACGAATTGATCAACATTAAATGTTCTATTTATATTTTTTTCCCATATATATATATATATATATATATATATATATATATATATATATATAGAGAGAGAGAGAGAGAGAGAGAGAGAGAGAGAGAGAGAGAGAGAGAGAGAGAGTGAGTGTGTGTAATAATCTCTTAATTGATCATATTTAATTAAGCAATGATATTTTAACTTCCCTAACAATAAAATGTTAATGTTACAGGAACTCATCAAGCTTCATATCATGAATCAATGCATGGAGTAATTGTTCCATTTCATAATAGTTCTCCATATGATTAGTCATGTAATACACGTGAATTGATATAATCATAGCTCGCATATGTGATGAAGCAATCAAAAGAGTTGCAAATTCTATTATTCTTTCACAATAAATTCCTATCTGATTAATTTTGTAATATGTGTTAATTGATCTCATCATAACTCAAATCATTAAACAATGCATAGAGTTGGAGATTCTGTACTAAATATGCTACTTTGCTCACAACAGCGAACATGTTGTTTTTGGGTTAATATAATTGCATTAGAATTATGACTCATTTAATAATATCATCATGTGAAATTATTAAAAGGTTCCCTTTCCTATTAGTACTTGTTCTTGCAATAATTTTGTAATGCATGTTAATTGATCTCAACAATAACTCGTATCATTAAGCGATATATAGATTTGGAAACAACCATCACAACTTTGCGGACATTCAGCCTCCCGTAGAGGAGAATGGTCGAGTCTTCAAATAAGCCTACTTTTGACATTCCTCGTCAATTGCCACCCAACATATATCAAAGAGTTAAATTGTTTAATCTATGACATTCAAAACAAGCCTTCATGGTGATCCAGTTTACCCTCATATTAGAAGAATAATCAAGTTTATCGATCTGAGTCGCTCGACTTTCAACATTCTTGAACAATTATCTCCCAACACATAATCATTAGAACAACTAAGTCATACCATATAAAGTCACCATAAATCTAATATTCCTCAATGAGTGTTGCTAAATGCATAACAAATTATAACTTTTGCTAACAACTGGTATCTGAAACGGGATTTCCCAAATGTCTGATGCTATGCTTCTTATAAGAAGAATGATTAAGTTGGATTGTCTTAAGTTGCATGGGTGTTGTAGTTCCTTGTCGATTGATGCATACTAAATAACGATATTTGTCAACAACCTGACATCGTCCAACCTTTAGCATGTCTCATCACTTGTCATATAATGCCTACCAATAAGTGATGTCCAATGTCCAACATAAGCCATCCCAAATAGAGAAATAAATTAGTTTACTGTAGGTTTAACCAAAAACTAGAATATCAAATAGCGTATTTATAATCAAGTGGTTACATTTTGTGTGACAAGTCTAATAGAGAATACAATTTGAATATATATGCCTTATAATAATAGAAATTTGAAAAATATATCTGATATCTTTTTTAAGAGAAATATACTTGAAATTTTATTTAAGATGAAATTACCACTAAAAGAGGGAAAACCATTTGTATATTGAGTCCATTGTGAACTAAATTGGCTTGAATTTGGACATTTATTTGATCCTTTTTCAAACAAAGGTTTGTTCCTTATGATTTGCATGAAGGAGAAGCATAGTTCGAATTGGAATCTCACCACACGTGTCAATAGCATCAATATCATGTGAGGAGAAGAGAAGTCACAAATGGAGCTCACTAGGGAATGCATCATGGATCCGAGGAAGGCATTACATGACAAGCAATTTGCTTACTGGTAAAGGCATCTTAAGACCAAGGAAGGCATCACAGGGCCAATAGTATGCTCATTGAGCAAGACATCACTAGAGTAGATGATAGTGTATGAAGGAAGAGTAGTTCATGATGGGAACTCGTTGGGGAATGCTTCAACGAAATCAATGACGTGTAAGAAGAAAAGAGTTACAATAAAGCTTAGTGGAGAAGACATTGTGTGATCACAGACACCATGTTTGCTGTGGATGGCATCATAGGACTAATAAACGTATAGATATAGGCTTCGTTTGCGACGACTTTCTTATTGCTTTCTAAAGCTATTTTTTTAGTACAAATTTTTTAGTTCAATAAATTTTATACTAAAAAATTAATTTAAAAAACAGTAACCAGACAAATTGATAGCTTATCAATATTTCAAATTGGAACCAATGCAAAGAAAATTCATTCAGATAAAATAATGAATTTTATGATGTAATACAAATACATAGGACAGGTTAATTTTATTCGAAACAAACTACTGGAAATTTATTTCTTCAATTTTATCCCAATAAATTATTCGTTAAAGCTTTGCCGGCTTTTACATGATACGTGTCATCGTTCTATTGCATCAAAACCGTGTTCACTCATGCGACCTAAAGTACCTGATCCAATCCCATGTTTTTAAACAGGCCAATTTCTCTCCATCGCTCTCTTTCTTGTAGAGAGAAATTATAAAGAGCCCATGTCCTACCACCGGATTCCGTCACCGCCGTCATGTCTCTTCTCCTCCCATACCAAACTTTTACGGTCCCCAGCCGTGTAGATCGCATTTCTTTCGCAAATGCCCTAGTGCATTCCGCACGCTGCCCCTCACATCGCCGTCGCCGTCGCCGTCGCCGGCGAAGCCTTCTCCTCCTTGCCGGATACTCTCCGCCGCAGCTTCGGCCTCCAGCAATGTGCTTGCAGAAACCCTTCGAAATTTCCTTCAAACTACCTAACCCCTTGCCTCTCCTCACTGTATCCTCGGGCTGGTTCCTCTGGGTCTGCGGATTCATAGGGATCCTCCCGTCAGACTTCTCCGATCGCTGGAACTACCTTGTGGATCTCTCGCGGGGATCGGAGAAGAAGGTGAAAACCCTACCTTACCATCTAATCCAGGCTGTTCTGGCCTCAGAGGACCGCCGCTTCTTCTACCATTTCGGCTTCGATCCCTACGGCATCGGACGCGCCGTCGTTTTCTACCCTAATGGCGGCGGTGGGAGCACCATTACTCAGCAGGTAAGCGAATCGTCTTGTTGTAATTTACAAATCTAAAGAAGGGACTGTAGTTACTTTGGCTGGAAACATTATATGCGAAGTGCTAGCTTCTTACTGTTTCAATCTCAGCTGGCAAAGAATATATTTTTGACAAGCGAACGGAAGATTTCTAGAAAATTTGTGGAGGGGATTCTGTCGCTAATTTTGGAAAGGAGATTTTCGAAGTGGGAAATCTTATATTCATATTTAAATAAGGTATGTAATCTACATGGTTTATTATGATCAACTTGTTCTTGTGAAAATCCTTTTATCTGGTTAAAACAGTTAGCCTGTTGGGCATGTGGTATAATTAGATGAAATGTTTGCGGCATATTCTGAGGAGAAAATTGCCTAATCATATAGTTGCACTATACTATGTAATATTTGCTAATCTAATCAATGATCTTATTGCAAACGCAATATCAATTTTGTTCTTTAGATAATGCTTGGACTAATTCAACTTTTTGTTTATATTGATAGAGAATTGAACTATGTGTTAATTTCTTTGATTGTTATGGCTCCTACTGTGATATTACTTCGTGAGAGTTTTCGAGTATGAGCATACAATACTCCAGTATTCTTAGGAAGACAGCACAAACACAATTTATTTTAGGGGCGCCCATCTGATTGCTTAAAGTTGGACAACACATTTTAAAAAATGGCGAAATTTATTAGATTATATTATTTTGGATAGATTTAGCTAGAAATCAGCAATGAATTTTGAATTCCACAAATCCCCTCACACAAGTGAAAACAAAATCATTATTTTCTAAAATATTTTCCCTATCTACAAGCAACCAAAGGAGCCCTAATCATCATATTGATGTCAAAAGAAGAATGACTTCCAGTTGGTTTTTTACGTTTTATTTTTCTTCTTTTCGCTCAGGTTGTTGAGCCCTGTCGTGTTTTGTTCTTCTCTGACTGTACTCTTGCTCTTTGTGGCCATCGTTTGGTCTTGTGGTGTATTGATCATATTATCTAATGAAATTCTCTTTTGGAAAGAAAAAGAATGATTTCCAATGGCATCACTCATCAGGATCTTGATGGCGCAGATGTATTGGGGGCATGGCAACTATGGCATTGAAGCAGCATCTCTATTTTACTTTGGAAAGCATCCCCCTTTGCTTAATGTGGGGGAATCTGCATTGCTTGCTGGGATATTACCTGGTCCAGAATCGCTAAACCCAATTACAAATCCAAAGAAGTGAGATCAACTTTTTTGAATTACAGTCTACAGCAATTTTGCGGTTTTTTTTATTTTATTTTTTTTAAATTAGCTTAATTTGTTAGCTAATGTACTCCTTATTTAAGTTGCAATAGAGCGGATAAAATCTAATTCCTTGACTTTTGAAGGGGTAAGGATTCGCAAGCTCGAGCATTAAGGAGAATGGTGGCTGCAGGGTTTTTGGATTTGGAGATGGCACTTTACATTGTGAGACAACCTCTTCGCTTATTTAATAATCGTGATGTAGAAGAAGTTCAGGTAATTATTTTTAAAGCGATTTTGAGTAGTATGTTGTGGCTCAGTTGTTGATAAGTTATAATCAACGTCTTAACTTTTTTTTTTTTTTTTAATATCATGGAGCGGTTAAATCTATTAATATCATGGAGCGGTTAAATCTATTTTAAGTTTTTTATCGTGCTTTTGTGTGTAAAGCCACTTATCCACCTGAGGATCCTCATCTTTGTAACACTTCACACTATGCTTACCTTTTAAAAGCCAACATTCTACGCGATGAAGCATTGCAGGTCCTCAAGTTTGAGGGGTACTCTTCTATCACGCAATAGGCCTGATTTATTCCTCTACTTCAACCATCCAACCTGAATTCTACTAAATAATATCCCCATCTTGATAGAGATGGAATGTGAAACGAGTATATACATGCAAAGGTTGGAGTAGTTATAGTGGCACATAAGATTAGAGAGAGTCGTCTTAGATGATTTGAAAACATAAAACGTCGACCTTCCGATGACCCGATTATGACAGTAGATATATTATATCATATTTATGTTAAAAAAGGTAAAAATAGACCTAAAAATACTTTGTTATAAAGTATTAGAAATGATCATTTTTATTAGTTTTAAATGAGAATTTGACTCCTAATATAACAAAAAAAAAAAGGATTCATGTAATGGACCACCTGAAATTAGCATAAAGGCTTGATGTTGTTGTTGTAGTTGTTGGAGTGCTTAATTTTTTTTTATATATATTTTTTTCTTTATTTTTTATTGTGCACGTTTATGAAATATGTACCAAAAACATCTCGGATTGGTGAGGAAAGGGAGACTCCTATACTTCTTGATGAAAGAAGCAGATATTCTACTTGCCAAAATGATGAAAACCGCAGTGCCACAGAAAATGATTGTACAATTATCTGTCGTCAGGCTAGCAGATCAAACGGGAATTTGTTCAATTTTACAATAAAATGTAGTGAAAAAAATGTTTGTGCAGTTCCTTTTTTTTTTTTTTTTTGTTTCTGTTCATCTTTCATTCTGCTCTGCTGTTAAATATTTATTTATTACCCCGTAATCTATTTTTGTTTGTAGCCTTTTATAATTTCATGTCATTTGACAATTGAATGTTTTTATTTAGACTGCTAAACCTTTCCAATTTTGCAGAAATAAACGTGCTTTGCAGCAAAGTGGAGAAACTTTTACTCATTATAATTAAATGTAGGACCACCAGAAGTGATGGTAAGCGACGTTGGTTATGCTTCAGAGTTCATAATTCAAGTTCATTGTGATGATAAGATCTCAATATGCAATTTCAGTCAATGCAAAGGACTATATGGTCATGGCACCAACGACTATACCCACTATGTTTCTTAGGCTTCGTTTGGGACAGCTATCTTACTGCAGTTTTCTAGTATGAAAATTTTAATTTTGTACTAAAAAGTTGCTTTAAAAAATAATAAAAAACCCGTAATAAACAAAACCTTGATGATTTTCGGTGATAAATCTACTGGAATATAACATTTTATCCGTCTGCGATGACTAATATTGTATCCGAGGTTCATGATGTATTGATGTTACACCTGTATTTTTTGTAAGACAATTTACAATGTACATTGTAAAAGCACTTGAATATTATGAATGAACAAGTTGAACCATCTGGTTGATGCATATGAAGAAGGTTGAAAATGCTTTGCATTTATTTTATTTTTTTTTTCTGCCTCATGTAAGGACGAGAACGTGACCTAATGCATGATTTAACAATATCTTATGCAAAATATAAGACTTGCTAGAGAGTTTAAGCAGTTCATGTCCATCATAAAAATTAATTTTGTAATTGAATCAAAAGTTTTAGGGTTTTTACCTGATTATCCAAACTGTGCAACCAAAATACAAAAGAAGAATATATGAAGCCATGGTGCTCTTTCTATTTTTGCTCATTCCTCCATAAACCAAAGGTATTTTTGGCCGACTATGAAGGCAATACTTTTCGTCCGCAACACAATATATCAAAAAATTACGTTGTAGTTGTACATGTGGAGATGTTTCCAGGATCTTCATAAGCGGAGAAATTATTTTGTACGCATGTCAAACACTGTTCGGAAAAACAAATCAGATGAGACACATCTATATCGTGGCTCGGTACCAAGCCACAGTACCACTCGGTACTGCGCTCGGTATTGCTAACGTGACTCTGGTTGGTCTCCGAATGTAAAACTGCGTTTGACATCCGCACAGATTAATTTCACCCATAAGTGACCATCTTTTGAATAACTAAACTGTTGTTTTTCTGTCAATGAGACATTATTATTATTATTATTATTATTTGACCTCTTGAGAGGTTTCTAAAGATGGATGGTAGGAATCATAATAAACTTATAAATCATTGAATTCTTAATTTGTATCAATGATTCAAATTTGTAATGTATGGATTTCTTAGGGGATCCAATAAAGATATAGATATCATATGTGAAGTACCAATTGACTTCGATTAGTGGTCCTACTCTTATCAAAGTGATTGATCGTCCTAGTCATTCAATAAGGCAATCATAGAAAAATAGAGGTGCAAAAACTCTACATGATTCGTTTGAATGCTTGGCCTTTTTGTTGAGGTTGATTGTATAAATGGATTCTCCTTATCTAAACCACTATATCTCAATGTTGGCTTGGGGAAATATTGTCAACTCGTTAATCTCAACCATATTATGTACAGTGGAGTTCTAATTATAAGAATCAATAATAGTAGAAGTAGATAAAGTGATTTTTCTTCTGTCCATGAATTGCTATAAATAAAGCTTGGCTTGACAAGGAATGAAGATGAAGCTTAAAATGGGGAGTTGGAAGAAGACCTCAACCGAAATGTGTAATTGATAGCATGGTTTCCAAGTTGAACTTGTTGAGAGCCAGGATATGGTTGCGATTGTTGTATAAGATTGATGTCAAGCGTGAGATGCGAAGTTGCTCCTAAATCGCGAAGTTGCTCTCAAATGCAATGTCTTTTTTTTTTTTTTTTTTTTTTTTTTTTTTTTTTTTTTTTTTTTTTTTGACATTCGATGTAGGGAAGATGTGTTTGATCACTGCACAAGCTAGAAGTCGGAGTAGAACCCGTAGGTGGTGTAGCAAATCGAGAGTGACCTCATCCATAGCAGTAGAAATGCGAACGATCTCGTCCATGAGAAGTAGCAAGAGTAAGTTGTGGATCGGAAGATGTGCAAGTGGAACCTTCACGAGCATATTCAACCTCAACATTTAGTTCCTCACTACATAGCAATGCATAGAAATCATCTAAACTGATCGAATGAAGGTTGATGTGAATTGTAGTCGTAAAGGATTGATATTGAGAAGGTAAACCATTCAATGTGAAATGGATCACATCTTCAACGTCTAACGGAGAGCCGGAATCGGCAACTGCTCCGCATTTACTCTAGATTTTAGAAAGATAATGGAACATTGTTTTATCCTTCATGAATATATGATGCAATTCCTTCTTCAATTGAAGTAATCAACATCGATTGGTAGATTGAAGTATCCTTTCTATTATTTTCCAGATTTCTACATTGGACTCTACATTGGATTCCAAATTTAAAATGTAGGGCAAAATATAAGAAGAAATTATAGAATAAGTGTTGCTGTAATGTTTTGATCCACAAGTATCCCAAGTTTGATAGTGTGGGTTAGAGATGATTTCACCAGCCTCATTGGTAATTTGCTTTGATGGTTTAGGTGTAGAACCATCTAGGTAGCCATCGAAACCAATTGTTGTGAACAACTTCAGCAATTGAGACTTTCAAAGAGGACAATTATCAGCATTGAGTTAAACATGGATGACCAATTTGACATTGAGCATAAGAAACTTCAGTTGAAGGGAGATCAATGTATCTAGCCTCGGTACATGTAGTCTCCATCAGAAAAAACACCAATTTCAATGATGAGGATAAAGTATTGTAGATACAATATCACATACAAAACTATATTGACCATGGCATACCAAGGATACAAAACGATCAAGCAACAATGATTAAAGAATTGTAATCAAGCATCATGGTCGAACGACTATATTTAAGAAATAATTGTATAGTTGGTGATAGTGGTTAGAAGGATTGGTGTTGGAAGAAAAAAATTGGAGAATTCTATATACAGAGGTCCGAGGACTGTCATCGAGCAACTATGTAAGAAGATCTTCATGAGGTTACGATGGTTTGAGAATTATAGTCGAGCAATAGTGGTTAGGACCATGTACAAACAACGAAAGTCAGATAATTGTAGTTGAGTGGCAGAGATCAGAGAACAATAGTGGGAGATCAATACCTTTGAAATATAATCCAAATTGTAAAAAGATTATAGTTAGGCGACCGGCAATAATAACTAAGGCCGGGCGACAATAGTGGGAGATCAATACCTCTGAAATATAATCCAAATTGTAACAGAACGATCAGCCCATTATTGATTCTTTTTACTGGCAAAAGTCGGAAGCATGACTAGATTTCATAATTTGAAAAGGTCGTTGGTTGTTCTAAATCATGCCAGGAAGATCCAGGCAATGAAAAATTCTACTGCAAAACTGCCACTATCCAATACGCAATTACCAATTTATCTCACTCCTCTTTAATTGAACTGTAGAATGCAGCATTCAATAACTCTAATATCGTTATTTTGCCAAATCGCCATCCAATCAACGGAAAAAGCATTTAAATCATTCCCTATCCCATGCAGATGACCAGTGCAAAATGTTTTTAACAAATACTTCGTCTTGCATTTAAGCATACCATTTTTATGTTTGTTTGCAACGAGAAGCTCGTTACAATCAGAAAAACAATTTCTTCAGTTCTGCAGGACAATAAAATATTAGAAGATCCTCATAAAATTTAATTCGACATGCTTGGAAATAGGAGTCCAACAATCACACAAACCGTTCATATACTAAGCATGCAAGTAAATGCAGAGAGAAGACTAAGGAATAGCAAACTTAATACTTAATAAAAAAAACTTAAGTGTAACCCAAATCCAGCATTAAAGCTCCTTGCGTGTCTAACAATGTCACGCCATTCATAAAAAAAATGCTTACGAGATCTGAAATCAAATTTAGGAAAGCAAGGAGGATGCAAATGACTCCTCAGTATGGCCTGTACCTCCAATCCATTCTTGAAGACCTTCTGCTGCCACTAGCTCCGTAGCCATACTGCATAACACGTGAGAGGAAGTCATTGTTAAGAAGCAATATCAAATAAGTTTTTTTTTTTTCAAATAGCTTTTCAAGTCCCTACGACTATGCCCCGCCTCCAAAGCTAAACTTCAAATGATAATAAAGTAATCATCATAAATTATGGAGATTAGAACCCGGCAAGTTTGATGCCTTTTGGCAAAGAGATATATAACGAAACCATTAACTTGTCTACGTATATTCAGGTGAGACTGTATACTCACATCATCAAAAGCTAAATTTTCGTAAAGCATGTTAGAGGAACGCATAGGGCCATAGCCACCATAGGCAACAGAAGGATCAATAAAACCACCACTACCGCCAGCATCGTCAACTGGTGTTGCAGAGTCTATTGCAACCTGCAGGAAAAGCAAGAATCAAACACTCGGGAGGAAATGCAAGTTAAGCTTATTCTCAAGTAGAAACTAAAATTTTGCAGAAAAAGCTCTAGTAACTAGATAACGTGGTAATCATAATTGTTTGGTATTGATTATCATGAATAACAATAAATTCCCTCAGTCAATCGGCCCTGCACAAATTGATTGTGTGCATTGTCTACATCAGGTGAGACTACAGTGACATTGGTCATCACTATCTACGTTATTAAATAGAAATTATGACATCATGCTTGATGATCAACATTGTGTAATCATTAGGAATTCTCATGTTGCTTAGGGTACATAATGCACATAAATATACCCATAATTATATATATATATATATATATATATATATATATATATATATATACACCCACAATTCAAATGCAAACATTCTTAGGCTGAGAACCTGCACTTGCACCATTGCTTATGTATAAATGATTACGCCTGAGTGTATTTACTAGAATTAGGATAGTGATGCGTCTAATATGATACCTTGATCAAACAATACAGGTATGTGACGTACTTTGTTGTTCTATGTTATGATGTTCAGCTATGATGATCCTTGCTACTATAATATATATTTTTAAGAGACTAGGATAGCATGTGTAGGAGATGGATAGTATAAGACTTTCGCTCTCTTAACCATCTAAATTTATTGCTTTATTCATGCATGTATTTGCTCTGTAATGTTTTAGGCATTAAGCGTTGATAAATAGATCCAATGCCATACCTTCGATCCTTTAAAAATATGCAATTAAAACGAACCCTCCTCAAATCAAGATAAAAATTGTGAGGCCTCTCTCTTGGTTGAATTTCGAAATAAATGTAAATAGCTTATATATACGTCATTACATATGATGAATAAGCATTTGTATTATCATTGTAAAGCATAAATTTATGAATCATCAGCATATGCCTAGATGATTTATATCATAAGATGACATTGAGAGCTTGCATATAGTCTAAAATTCATATCATGATAGATAATTAAAACAGAAGTACTACACACCCATCCTTCATATTGCATATTAGCCATGGGATGCGTTCATCTCCATTGAAGTATTTGAACTTGATGACCTCCTTTTCACAAAAACAATTGGGTGGGTTAGTGGCATTCTTAACCTAGGCAAATTGTAAGTCCAATCATTGGGGGCTTTTTAATAAGACATGAACTAGTTGCCCATTATGAGGAAGAGTAGCCCTATATCGCTCGCCCCCCAAGCCATAAAGCGTAGGACCTAGGTTAGCCAAGGAAAGTAACATCAAATTACATATTGAGTTCAATTTAGGTTACTCCCTCCTATGATTGTGGAATATAGGCCTCATCTATTAACCTAGGTTAAATCCCTGTGTTTTTCTTCTCTTAGATGATCCAACCCATAGTTGCTGATAAAAATCTTTGGTTCAAGTTTGGTTGATTACATTCGTAAAATAACTAGATTCAGGGATAAGATGATCCGTGATGATGAACTCATGGTATTTTGAACATTGTGTCATAAACAGAAAAAAAAAAATACTGCTTATCGTGTTTGACCACCATCATAAATACATCCTCAAATGCATCCACTTTATCCCAATCCTCTAAGAAACTTTTGGAAATATCTGGACTGAAAGGAATAGCAAATGCTTCTATAATTCTGTTGTTAAGTTAATGAGAATGGTTTTACCCAACTTCTCAATTAAGTACTTCTTATTTTGTTTCTTCATTTGTTGTCTTTCATAATAATACAAGAAAGAAAACCCATGCATAGAGAAAATAAAAATTATAGATTAGTTATTAAAGAAAAAATTAAAAAAAAAAATTTATTTTTTTCTTTCATTCATTTTTAGATACTTTCTTACAAGGATAATACTCATTTGGTCTTGAGCTGATCTAACCTTGTCTCAAGATCAGAATGAAGTCATTAGATATGATCTTTGAGCCAATCTTGGGTCAAGTTAAGTCTGTTTATAGGATAGCTCATTTGATATCTGTGTAACCTTTAATCTTGGAGCCTAATATAGAAGAATAAATTAAAATTTTATTACGTGATTTTAATGATATGGAAAAAAAATTCCATAAATAATAATTGATTTAAGCTTTAATTAATAATGAAATGTTTACTTTTGATAAATAATTAAAATTAAAATTTATTTTAAATTATTTTAATTTTATTACTAATTAGGAGAAAATTTCGTCAAAATGATTCTTTAAATAAACTACTTAAGGATGAATAAATAAAAATACATAATGATATATACAACAACAACAATAACAACAACATCAAATTTTTGTCCCACTACATGGGATCGGCTACATGAATCATTTTTCTCCATTGTGTCTTGATAAAAATCAAATTATTGTTTAAATCTAAAAAAGAAAGATTATTTCTAATGTTGTTGTTATTGTTGTTGTAATGATATAAAGATTATATTAGAATTTTTTAATGGATTAAAAAAAATCAAGATCACCTCATTTTAAAATTGAGAACACCGTATCATAGACTTCAGAATATGTACATGCATAATAAGAAGAATGAGTAATATACAAATTAGATCAGATATTAAATTGATTGGATGGATGTCACTTCATATGTTTTTCAATATCTTTACAATAAAGAGAAACATTGCCACTACCCAAAATAAATAAAAAGCTCCAAAACCTTTTCAAAAATTCATTTGAAAACAGAACTTTCATGTTGTTTTGAATTTTTTTAGGGAATTTTTTCACATTCTGACTTGGGGGTTGTTTGTTATTGGATTGGAATTAACTTTAGTGAGATTTAGTAAATCCCTTAAATCCGGATATAGTAAAGCCTTAAGAGGGTTAAATCCTAAAAACTGTTTGGTATGATAAATGTTAAAAATTGATAAATCCAAAGAAATTATTTGGCAACGTAATTTAGGATTTAAGGCCGCTGGTTCATTTAGAAATTAAATTAATGTGTTTTGAATTTAATTTGGATGATTGTTTGATAATTAGTAACGTAATAAATAATTTGATAATTAACACCTAAATAATTAATTTGATAATTAGTAAAAATTAAGCTAACTTCTAATCATATTACTAATTTTCTAATTATGTTCTTAAATTCTAATTAATTTGTTAATTATGTTTTGAAATTATAAATTATTTAATTAAACTCAAATTAATGATTTAATTAACATTTTCAATTTAAAAAAAATAGTATTAAACTAATGTAATGACAATTAGACTACTAATTATTTAATTAAACTAAATTAGATTATTTAATTATACTATTAATTATTAAATTAATCTAATTTATTATTAAAGTTTAAATTATAGTAATAGTTTTAGTTTAGATTAATTTATAATTTAGGCTTTGCCTTCATCTTTTTTCCTCATCGTAGCTTCGATCGCATATTGTGCGTGCTTCGCACGACAGGAGCTCGCTCACTACTTGATGTGAATCTAGGAGTAGAATCTTATGAAATTAATAGAAGTTCTATAAAGTAAAGATCATACATCCTCTAGCTTTACTAAATTGACGATTCAATGGAAATCTTAGAAGTTAACCACGCTTTAGGCAAGAAAATTCAGCAAAGTTGCAAGCTCAATAAAATAACGACTTCAATATAGCAATGCAAATGATTAAATCAACTAGAATCCCAAGGTTAACAAAGCGATTGTCTCACCTTGAGGCCGCTCTCATTTACCTACTCTTAAGCTTGTTGGGAGAAGAAGAACCACACGATAGATGCGATCATTCCTAGGGCGAAGGTGTCGTAGATCCGTAGGGAGGAAAGGTTGGCGCGGGTCGTGGAGGTGTTGTGATGCGACGTCCTTCAACGATCCAAGTGTAAACTGAAAAATGGTCGTCGACGGTCTCTATGAGGGGGGGTACGATCTGGGCTAAATACTCCTCGACGGTATCGTCGAAGTCGAATCCGACATCAAAGAAAGGAGACCGGAGGATGTCCACTCGGCCGTGGTCGTCGTATTCAAATCCGAAATTCCATTCGGGAACCTCCATGCATCCTTGAAGGAGTAGGAAGGTGGTCGCCGCAAGCACGTCTCCAAGGAGGAGAGGAGGGGGGCGGCGGGTAGGAGTTAGGGTGAATAGGCCGGCGGGTGGTATGGGGTTGAGGAGGAGTGGGTGCAGGAAACAAGTCCAAAACTAAAAGAAATTTCAGATTTGGAGAAGTTTAGGAGGGGAAATTCGAATTCTCAAGTGGGCGCAATTAATTCCTTAATGGGAATTAATGGGGGAGAGAGGGGGAAGAGGCCGGCGGTGGGAAGAGAGAGGGGGAAGGGTTAAACTGAAATTATTTCAATTTTAATCCAATTAGGAGGGAAAATTAATCACTCCTAATTTGAATCTCAAATTAGAATCATGAGATTTAATGGGGCAATCAAGGGGGAGCTTGATTGGGGGAAGGCCGGCGGCATGCTCAAGGAGAAAGGGAAATTATGAGGAGAGAGGGGGCGGTTTCTAAACTTGGGTGATAACGTGGATAAGTATTTGAAAACTCCACTATTAAAATAAATTGAAATTGATTCAATCATGCAAACTTTCCTAATTTGGAATTCCAAATTTGGAAAGAATTCAAAATTTGAATCTTCAATTTCAAATTCTCATGCGATGATGGAGTGGAGTTGGCCGGAAGAAGGGAGGGGCAGAGGGAGGTGGTCGGGTGGGCCGGTTGGGGTGGCCGGCGGTTGGGGAAGATCTTAGGGCCGGCGGCAAGGGCAAGACCAAAGGAAAATTTGATGAGTTCTAGAGGAGGAGGAAGATTTAAGCAAACAAAACAAATAACAAACAAGAAAGATAACTAGAGAACTCACTAAGAGATCTCAAAGGGAAGCACTCACCAAGAGAACCTCATGCACTCACAAAGAGAACAAAGCTTGGAAAATTTTCATTCAATCAATAATAATCCAAAATACAAAATCTAGCCTTTATATAGGCTCCACAACATACGGAAAATAAAAGACTACAATGCCCTTGGGCAAAACAAACACTACTTCCCTCATAGGGGTACAAACGGAAAAGACAAAATATAAATGACATGAATACAATAAGACATCAACTCTGAATCAAGGCCGTCGATCGACGTCTCCGGCGATGGTACACATGTCGGAATCTGATGCCCTCATCATTCTCCCCGGGTGGGAGGAAGCTCGACCCTGTCGAGCGAGGGTCCTGAGAACTCTCGTACAACTCCAAGATGTCGGGATCCAGTCTCTGTATCTCCTCACGATCTAGCCACGTGTCCTCCGTCTCCGGCTTTCCTCTCCAACGCACTAAGTATCTTTGGCGACCGCCGTTCCTGGTGGAAATGATCTCATCACTGAGTATGGTTTCAATCTTCTCCGTATTAGGTAATGGGGGAATTTTGGGGAGTGGGGGGAGGCTGGGGATCTCACAAGGTATGGACTCACAAGGCTCCAGATGTAGTGGATTTTCAGGGTTAAAATCAGGTCCATCAAAGGCTACTAGATCCTCTATGTTAAACGTGGGATTCATGTTGAAAACTTCGGGAAGGTCCAAGACATAGGCATTACTGTTTATTTTTGAAGTTATTTTAAAGGGCCCTGCGCTCTTAGCATGAAGTTTCTTAACGGCCCCTGGAGGGAACCGCTCCGGACGAATCCGAACCATGACATAGTCTCCAACTTTGAACTCCTTGAAGCGTCTCTTAAGATCAGCATTAAGTTTGTACTTCTCATTACTTTGCAAGATTCTTTTATTAATTTCTTGATGCAATTCCTGGATATGTGATGCAAATGCAGATGCAGACTCTGACACCCTAAGCCTAGGACTCATGGGGAGTAAATCTATTGGCTGCCTAGGTTGGTACCCATAAACAATCTCAGCGGGGCTCATACCGGTGGTTCGATTGACAGAGTTATTGTAGGCAAATTCGGCAATGGATAGTTTGGAATCCCAATCCCTAATGTTGTCTCCAACTAAAGTTCTTAGAAGGTTCCCGAGGCTCCTATTAACAACTTCTGTTTGGCCGTCCGTTTATGGGTGAAAGGCGGTGGAGAATTTTAGCTTAGTCCCCATCTTAATCCAAAGAGTCTTCCAGAAATAGCTTGTAAATTTGACATCTCGATCCGACACAATTGTCTTAGGGAGTCCATGGAGTCGGACAATCTCATCAAAAGAAAGTTTGGCAATCCTAGAGGCATCAAAAGTTTTGGCGCAAGGGAGGAAGTGGGCCATTTTAGAGAAACGATCTACTACGACACAGATGGAATCGTGCTTCTTAAAGGTTTTGGGTAGACCTAGGACAAAATCCATACTAACGTCTTGCCAAGGGCAGTTGGGGACAGGGAGTGGCATGTAGAGGCCTGTGTTTTGTTTTCTCTGTTTAGCTAATTGGCAGGTATGACAACGTTTGATTAGCCTAGTAACATCGCGCTTAAGGCTGGGCCAAAAGAATCTACACTCAACGGCTGCGATAGTCTTGGCTTGTCCAAAATGTCCAGCTAAACCTCCTGCGTGTAGCTCCCACACAAGAAATTCACGGAGAGAGGTGTTGGGGATACACAACTTCTGAGACTTGAATAAGTAACCACCCTCTAGCAAGAAATCATCTACGGATGGCTTATCCCCTGCCACAAGTAACGCATATATATCTTTAAAGTCAGTACACTCCTGATAGTCATCCTTGATGCGTTCGAATCCAACAACTTCTGTTCTCATTTCTCTAGTGACCATTATCCTACGGCTTAAAGCATCGGCCGCCTTATTCTCAGTTCCGGCTTTATGTCTGATAGTGTACGAATATTCCTGTAAGAACTCAACCCAACGACCATGACGGGCATTTAACTTTTTTTGGGAGTTGATGTATCTCAAAGCCTCATGATCTGAAAAGATTACAAACTCCTGGGGCAGCAGGTAGTGCCTCCAATACCTAAGGGACTGGATGATTGCATAAAATTCCTTATCGTAGGTAGAGTACCTTTGTCGTATGTCATTGAGTTTCTCGCTGAAGTATGCTACCGGATGTCCTTCCTGTGACAAGACTCCTCCTATTCCGATCCCTGATGCATCACAGGTTACTTCGAACACTTTAGAAAAATCTGGGAGACGCATAACAGGAGCTTCTACCATTCTCTTCTTAATATCCTCAAACGCTCTGGTAGCGGCAGTCGTCCAATGAAATTCCCCTTTCTTAAGACAATCAGTTATGGGGGCTACAATGGTGCTGAAATTTCGAATAAACCTCCGATAGAAAGTAGCCAATCCATGAAAACTTCTAACGTCCCGGATGTTCTTAGGTTCTGGCCACTCATTTATAGCTCGCACCTTCTCGGGATCTGCAGATATCCCTTGAGTTGAAATAATAAATCCAAGAAAGGTCACACTATCAGTGAGGAATTTACACTTAGCAGGGTTGGCGAACAGCTATTCTTTCCTCAAAACTTCACAGACTTGAGTTATATGATTGAGATGTTGATCCACTGAAGTGCTGTAGATTAATATGTCATCAAAGTATACTACTACGAACTTTCCTAAGAAAGGCCTAAGAACTTGAGTCATAACTCTTATAAAGGTACTAGGGGCGTTGCTCTGTCCAAACGGCATAACAGTCCATTCATAAAGTCCATCTTTAGTTTTGAATGCCGTCTTCCATTCATCCCCGGGACGGATCCTAATTTGATGATACCCACTCTTAAGATCTATCTTAAAGAAGAGAGTGGCTCCAGTCATCATGTCCAGCATGTCATCTAGCCGAGGAATGGGAAATCTATACTTGACAGTAATCTTGTTGATAGCGCGGCTATCAACACACATTCGCCACGATCCGTCCTTTTTGGGAGTTAAAAGAGCAGGAACAGCGCAAGGACTAAGGCTCTCCTTAATGAATCCTCGTTGTAGGAGTTCATCGACTTGTTTCTTAAGCTCAGAGTGTTCAGTCGGGTTCATACGGTAGTGAGGAAGGTTGGGTAGAGATGCTCCTGGCACCAAGTCTATCGCGTGCTGTATGTCCCGCAGGGGTGGCAGCTGGTTAGGCAAATCTTCTGGGAAAACATCCGCAAAGTTTTCAATAAGAGGTTTAACGGCATCGGGGATAGGTTCTTTCTGGTCTTCATCTACTTCTCTAGCCACGAGGGCGTACATGGGTGCTCCTTGGGTGATCTCAGTTTCCACCTCCTTCGCAGTCAGTAAGTGGAGGCCTTTACTTTGCTTGGCTGAGACAGGCTTAGCTTCAGTTTTGGGAGGTTTAGGTTGAGAGGGCATTAACTTGATCTTCTTTCCATTATGTTCGAACACGCAGGTGTTCGTCCTCCCATAAATATGGACATCGTTGTCAAATAACCAAGGACGACCAAGGATAATTTGACCTACATCCATGGTTAGAACATCGCACCAAATCTTGTCTTGATATCCCACAAATTCTATCGGAATAAGGCTTCGATCCTTAATTTCTATGGTAGTCGAATTGATCCAAGAAACCTTATACGGATTTGGGTGCGGGGTCACCTTAAGATTGAGCTTGGAGACCATGCTGACGAGACTGCGTTGATACAATTTCCACTATCTATGATAACCTTGCAGCTCTTTTCTCCGATCTTAATGAAGGTATGAAAAATTGAGGTTCGACGCCAATCATCACTTAGCTTAGGTTGGGCTAAAGCACACCTAACAACTTGCAAGGTAACGGGTTCTTCTTCAGTAAAAGAGTCTTCTTCATCATCCACTTGGTGAACCAAATCAGTCTCAGGTTCTTCTTCCTCTTCGTCCACCTCTTCAATTATGGTGACTTTGTAAGGGCTAGAACATTGCGAAGCAATGTGTCCGCACCCTTTACACCTATAGCACTTGGTTCCAGAATTGGACTTGGGAGCGTCACGCTCGGGAGCTTTACCTTTGAGGTCCGTACGAGGTGGGGCCGAACTAGCAGGGGTTCGGTTTGCAGTTGATCCCGAGGGTCGGGTTTGAGATTGTCCAGACGAGGTTCTATACGAGTTCGAGCGAGAGTCGAAGTGCCTAGTCTGGGAGTGGGTTCTAGAATCTTCGAGGTCGAGAACTAGGCTACAGGCTGCCTCTAAAGAGTCTACACCTCGAGCAAAGAGTTCCGTACGCAGGTCTTCCCTAAGGCCAGCTCTAAATATAGAAAGGATTTGAGTTGGGGTGGCGGACTCTTCACCATTGCAACGGATCAGGAAGTCGTCAAAGGCCGAGATATAATCTTTAACGGGCTTGCTCCCCTGCGTTAATCTATTCCATTTATCAAGGAGCTTCGGGTAGTACGAAGGAGGGAGATATTTTCTCTTAAGTTCCTGTTTCATCGTCCTCCAGTCCGTGATCGGGTGTTCGCCCCGAGCCTCGCGCATATTCTCTAAATTGGTCCAATACAAGTTGGCTCGACCAATGAGCTTCATTTCAGCGAACCTAACTTTCCTAGCCTCAGAGATGTTGTACCACTTGAAATAACTATCCATTGACTTCAGCCAATCTAGGAAAATTTGAGGGTCAAGAGTTCCGTCATAGGTCGGAGCGTCGATCCTAATGTTCTTCAGTAGTTGAGTGTCGTTGTCTCTCCAAGTGTTGTCTTTCCTTATGGGCTCTTGAGGAGGCCTAGGGTTGCGTTGGTAATGGTCGGGAAAACGTCCGGGATCTCGATGGGGTTCATGATCGAGTCGGTTGTCTTCACCATAAGGTGAATGAGGTCTTGAAGGCGTATAAATTGCAGGATTCCCATTACGCTCGATGTTATCTAGTCGGTCACTCGTGTGGCGCCTAAAGTCAGCTAAATCGGTTTGGGTGTTGCGAATTTGTTGCATAACAGTTCCTAATTGGCCCAAGATGAGGTCTAGGGTAGCTTGGAGGTGTTGCGGATCCATGGGTTTGGTTAAGGGATGAAAGGGGTATGGTTGGGGTGGAGGACAGCACCTAAATATTCCAGAAAATAGCTCCTAAAACCTCCAAACAGCCGCTGGAAAGTCAGGGACAACAACCCAACACAGTGGGGGAAGTGGCTTAAGTGATTAGGGTGAGTTGTGGTGTGTGGACAGCAACTAGACAAAGGTTACGGGCACCTAACAGCCACTAAACATTGCAGGAAAATTCTGGACAGCAGGGATTTTAAGTGAAGTAAGTGACTTAGGTGAAACGGTGGGTGGTAAAAGACTAAACTAACACTTGGGTAACTTAAGCATGCATGTTAACTATGAAAATATGATGCTGGAATTTACTGGACAGCAAATGAAAGCAGTAAATAAAATGTTTTTGGTAATGTTATGCATGTAAACGAATAATGGCAAGCTAAAGTTGACTTCCTAGGATGCATCTAACATGAGCAAAGCATGCTAGCCATGCTCTGATACCAAATATGATGTGAATCTAGGAGTAGAATCTTATGAAATTAATAGAAGTTCTATAAAGTAAAGATCATACATCCTCTAGCTTTATTAAATTGACGATTCAATGGAAATCTTAGAAGTTAACCACGCTTTAGGCAAGAAAATTCAGCAAAGTTGCAAGCTCAATAAAATAACGACTTCAATATAGCAATGCAAATGATTAAATCAACTAGAATCCCAAGGTTAACAAAGCGATTGTCTCACCTTGAGGCCGCTCTCATTTACCTACTCTTAAGCTTGTTGGGAGAAGAAGAACCACACGATAGATGCGATCACTCCTAGGGCGAAGGTGCCGTAGATCCGTAGGGAGGAAGAGGTTGGCGCGGGTCGTGGAGGTGTTGCGATGCGACGTCCTTCAACGATCCAAGTGTAAACTGAAAAATGGTCGTCGACGGTCTCTATGAGGGTGGGTACGATCCGGGCTAAATACTCCTCGACGGTATCGTCGAAGTCGAATCCGACGTCAAAGAAAGGAGACCGGAGGATGTCCACTCGGCCGTGGTCGTCGTATTCAAATCCGAAATTCCATTCGGGAACCTCCATGCATCCTTGAAGTAGGAAGGTGGTCGCCGCAAGTACGTCTCCAAGGAGGAGAGGAGGGGGGCGGCGAGTAGGAGTTAGGGTGAAGAGGCCGGCGGGTGGTATGGGGTTGAGGAGGAGTGGGTGCAGGAAACAAGTCCAAAACTGAAAGAAATTTCAGATTTGGAGAAGTTTAGGAGGGGAAATTCGAATTCTCAAGTGGGCGCAATTAATTCCTTAATGGGAATTAATGGGGGAGAGAGGGGGAAGAGGCCGGCGGTGGGAAGAGAGAGGGGGAAGGGTTAAACTGAAATTATTTCAGTTTTAATCCAATTAGGAGGGAAAATTAATCACTCCTAATTTGAATCTCAAATTAGAATCATGAGATTTAATGGGGCAATCAAGGGGGAGCTTGATTGGGGGAAGGCCGGCGGCATGCTCAAGGAGAAAGGGAAATTATGAGGAGAGAGGGGGCGGTTTCTAAACTTGGGTGATGGCGCGGATGAGTATTTGAAAACTCCACTATTAAAATAAATTGAAATTGATTCAATCATGCAAACTTTCCTAATTTGGAATTCCAAATTTGGAAAGAATTCAAAATTTGAATCTTCAATTTCAAATTCTCATGCGATGATGGAGTGGAGTTGGCCGGAAGAAGGGAGGGGCAGAGGGAGGTGGTCGGGTGGGCCGGTTGGGGTGGCCGGCGGTTGGGGAAGATCTTAGGGCCGGCGGCAAGGGCAAGACCAAAGGAAAATTTGATGAGTTCTAGAGGAGGAGGAAGATTTAAGCAAACAAAACAAATAATAAACAAGAAAGATAACTAGAGAACTCATTAAGAGATCGGAAGCACTCACCAAGAGAACCTCATGCACTCACAAAAAGAACAAAGCTTGGAAAATTTTCATTCAATCAATAATAATCCAAAATACAAAATCTAGCCTTTATATAGGCTCCACAACATACGGAAAATAAAAGACTACAATGCCCTTGGGCAAAACAAACACTACTTCCCTCATAGGGGTACAAACGGAAAAGAAAAAATATAAATGACATGAATACAATAAGACATCAAAAATAAAGACTCTGAATCAAGGCCGTCGATCGACGTCTCCGGCGATGGTACACATGTCGGAATCTGATGCCCTCATCACTACTCCTCCTTTGAATGTGTCGGTTGGCTGAGTAAGGACGACCACAAATCGGAGAGGCTAGGGTTGCGGATGAGAGCGACGTAGTTGCGTCATCGCTGTAGATAACGACTTTTGCATGTACTCCGTGACACATGCGCCGCAAGAGAAAGCTCGCGCGAGTGTAAATCCCATTAAATCCGCCGAACGATGGGATTTAGTAAATACCGGATTTATGCGGATTTAAGCTGTAAATCTCATATTTACGCAGGTTTTAGATTTAGATGACCTCTGGAAATAGTTTAGTTGGATTTACCTTAAATCCTTCTTAAATCTCAGTGCAAATCCAATACCAAACAACCCTAGTGCCTCAATACGCAGCTACTTGCTTCCAAGTGAATGCCTCAAGTCATGTTACCACCAATATCAACAAAAATAGGTCATCTGTGACTCATTAATTCCAGTAACATATGTATTCTACAATTGTCTAACTGTTAAAGTATTTTTTTATGAAATAATTTAGTGCTTTAAGTCTTTATTCCATTTCTTTCTTTGTCCTGAGGTCTACCTAAGTAAAGGTTCCAAAAAAAAAACTCATGTGTACAAAAAAGTAAACAGAAACATTTTAAGAACCATAAAAAAGTAATACAAATTCATGATGCGTACAACTCATAACAGATTTGGCATTTTCGAGTAAATTTTACACGATAGTTTGATAACAAGTACCTCATGCCCAAGGATTTCATGAGTTCTTCGTGCAACACGGTCTGCCACAATATCATCAGCAAACGTTACAAAACCAAAGCCTCTATGACCAGTTTTTTTTGGATCCTGAATGGTTAGAGGCAAAACAAGAAATTTTCAAATTCCACTCCTTTGAAGTTAAATTATCAACAATAGCAGCCGCAACAATAACAAGCCTTCATCTCATTACGTTGGTTCGGCAGTTAAGTTATCATATTTCTAATTTCTTTACCTTCGGAACATAAACATCCACAATACGGCCAAATTTCCCGAAGTATTGGCGCAGATCATCAGCACTTGCCTCCTGAGGAAGTCTTCCAACAAAGATCTTTTTGCCCATCCCACGAGGACTTTCATATATGCCTCCTAAACCATAATCAATTCATACAACTTGTCACACCAATGTGAATGTGCACTTCTCCAACTGTTTCAAGATTCACAAAGCCTGATGTGAACATAGCAAAGAAAGGATGAGATTTCGGCAACTTACTTCCAAAAACGCTTGGGTGGTCATACAATGTCGGAGCGCCTAGAACAGCATAACGAGTAGTAGCACTAATATATGCGTTATAAGCACCATATCCACCTTTTGACATTCTTATTGGACGTCTAGTATCTTCTTCCTGAATGAACAAATACCAGCCTTTCAAGTGATTGCGATTAAAACATACAGAATGTACTTTGACTGAAGAGAAACATGAAGAAATTTAGAAGATAGAATAGAAGGTTGCCTTTGGATTAGCGCGATCAACTACTACAGAAGAACCCCCAAGCTCATGGCTTTCAGCCATCAAGGTTTCTACAGAATCTGTTCACCAAAAAAGCATGCAGTAAGTTTCAAGCAACAGAAAGAAAGATTAAAACTTTAAATATATGATTTTGAGTTTTTGAAAAAAGCTCCAACTGTTTTCATAAGCGGAAACTTGAGATATTTTGCTAGGAGTTAGATTGATATACATATAATAAAATATCGCTCCAGCAAAATTTCCACAAGCTAGGACCCATACCTAACAAAACTCCCGCCCTCTTCTGCCATCAACTCATATTGATCCTTCGAATCCCTACTCCCACCTCATCAATACATGAAATATTATAATTATTCTATAATTATTATTCTGCCTACTCAACAATCCGTGAACTATTATAATTATTTTGTAGTTATTACTCTATGTTTTGTATGTTTCCAATTAAAAACTCTTTTAATATTGTATAAATACTACACAAATAATTGAATGATATACTTAAAAATTATCTCCAATTCTTTTCAAGGTATCAGAGTCCTAATCTTTTTCATTTGCATTTCCATTAGAACAGATTTCATATTTGCATCGCCACAATCCTACAACGTTAATTGATGCACTCTTCTCATTTCTTCTAGTTTTCTGTAACTACAGCCTACTATGTTGCCACAAACATCCCATTTTTTTCGGCCTTCATTACTGCATTACCAAAAATTGGTCCAGTTATTACAGCTTTCATCACAACATTCCACATTTCTTTACTTTTCTTTTGTGAACAGAATCACAATTTACAATAACAATGCCCATATACCTATGATAACCTTGTCTCAAGTTCTCTTGGAATTGATACATGCAATTTCAATCCAATAGGAATGTTGCAAACATCTATTTATCATACTAGTAGAATGGAAAGAACGGTCTAAAATGACTGCAATTTATATGCAAGTACCTGAAGGAAATAAAAACTTTGTGGCATTTATAAGGCATAAAAGGATTAAAAAAAACATGCTAAAAGCACCAGAAAAAAACATCCATGATGGGTACTAGTATTCCAATCATCTTCTCAAGCCTTCAAAGCCTTACAATTGCCCATTTTCATGTCCAAGATCATTGATTCAAGAGCTATATATCATATGACTAACTTCTCTAATGAATTTATTTCATATACTCCTTGTCCTTGCAACAATAAAATAACAATAGCGAATGAGTCGTTTACTGCTGTGGCTAGTGAAGAAGATATTCTTATAAACAAATCCCTCACACTTAGAAATATCATCCATGCACCTAAATTATGTACAAACAAGTTACCCATTCAAAAGCTAAATAAATATTTCAATGTGTGATGTCGCATTTTATCCCTCACATTATATCTTTTAAAAACAAGGCACAAGGAGGATGATTTGGTGTGTTAAAAAAAAGGTATCATCTACCATTTAAGAAATCCAATGATCAAGAAAATATTATTTAGCATTCATTATTATTTCTTCTCTCAGGAACCCTTTAATCCAATGAAGAAAAAAATCGAGCTTCAACACCTATGCCTTAGCCACCCATCATTTATTGTTCTAAAATTTATGTTCCTTTCATTTAAAACAAAAAAAAAATCACATCATAGAATTTATGAACTCTTGTCCATTTTTCTTTCATAATGACATTTGAGGAACATAATTTACAACAGTATCTCGTGAGATTGGTGATTTGTGATCTTAACCGATGATTGCTCATAAATCTTTTTACTAAAAGCCATAAAATGATACATCATCCTTCCAACTTTTTCAATAAGACAAAAATTAATTTATCGTTTAAACTAAAATAGCCAGCTCTGACAATATATAAAACTATTTAAAAGATTCGCTCACATATATCCAAGAGAAATGAATAAATATGAGTGGTTGAACATAAGAACAGTCACCTACTTGCAACCACAACTGTTCTTTTAAAAAAAAACCCAAAATAATATTGGAGGGATATACTTTAATAGACACAAACATCATAAATCAATTACTTGCAAAAATCCTTGAGTTCAAGAGTCTTAAATAAGTCCTAAATAAATTTTTTTTCTCATTTCAATACTTAAACAACCTTATTCCCAAAAATATTTAGAGATGTTGCATTTGTTCACGCATTTCCAAAATAGAAGAAAACTTAATCCCTGGGCAAATAAATGTATATCATTGGATATTCTGCCATACAAAAAGAGAAAATATTATCATCCTCCCACGAAAAAGGTGTGTGTTCATTATATTACTTTCAATAAAAAAATATAACTATTTTGTTACTACTTACAGTAACAAATGAGTTTTTTCTCCTATATTGCACTTATCCCTCATCCTAGCAAACAACACTATTCCAAAACCAGCTATTCCTGCTAAATCATTATACCAAAACTACTTTCTACTCAACCATTATAAGTTTAATCAGAAAGAAAAGCATCTTAATCTACATATTTTTCATTCAAACAAATTAATCCCTATTATGATATCTTTTCAGAGAACCATTGAACCTCCAAATAAAAGAACAAGAACTTCCAATAAACATTTCTTAGAGTAATTTTTCTCATATAAAAATCTCTCATAATCATCAATCCTTTCTTACTAACATGCATATTATTTTTATCTCTAAAACAATCTTTCAAACATGGGACCAAGCCCTTGCGCAAGCTGTGCTCACCTTCAATAGTATGGTTAACTGATCTAGTATGATTCACCAATGGGAAAGTACTTATCTTTGGAGTGGCCTTGAACTATCTCTATGCCATCCTTGTTAAATCATGGCTACTCGTTTCCATGTTTTCCATATAGGTCATGGACAGATAACTTCAATCAGGTGGAATCTATCTTATTGGCATGATTATACCTAAATTGATGAGGACATCGACAGACGCTACAGACATGTTTATCGCCGGCGAAACCGCAGATCGACGGCCACGATTCAGCGTCTCTACTTTTGATATAGATGTTATGATTATTGTCTTAGTTATTTTCTGTTTTTCCCATTTTACCCCTGTGGGGAGTTATCTGTCTTGTAGCCCTTGAGGGCATTTGAGTCCTTTTTATTTTATGTCTTTGTTAGAGGCTATATATAGCCTTCATATTGTAATTTTGATGTTTTAATGAATATTTGAATGAAAATCTAGTTTTTGTCTCTTTGCTTCTTCTTCTTCTGGTCTTGCATGAGAGCTTGAAGTTAGAGAGGAGATCGAGAGCCCAAGGTGAGGGCGAAAAGCAACACCCACCAGTCATTGGAAGAGTCCGTGACTCGTGGTTTATCCCGGTATTCCACTCTTCCTCATTTTCCCCAAAAAACCGCCGGCCCAAAGCCATCCCACCCGTCGGCCACCACCCCTCCCTCTTGCCGCCGGCGAGACCTCCTCCTCCCCGACCTCCTTTTCCTCAATCTCTACAACGGCTGATTTTGAAATTCAGGATTTTGAATTTCGAAAACCTTCCAAATTTGGAACATCCAAATTAGGAAAGTGGTGACTCCGCTTTCATGACAAAATTCGAATTCAAACGGATTTTGTATTAATTCTCCTTACACGTCATGCATCCAATTTGGAAACCTTCCAATTACTCCCCCACCAATTTGCTCCCTCTAGGTGCCGTCGGCCCCATGCTTGGGTGGAGCCCATTAATGCCCCATTAAGGCATTGATTCCCCTTGAATTAGGAATTAACTCCAAATTATTTTCCCTCCTAATTTATTTAAAACTGAAATCAAATTTCAGTTTTAAGTTTTCAAGCATCCTCCCTTCCCCTATTGACCGCCGGCCCCTCCTCATTGATTTCCCCTCATTAATCCCACTTAATGCCTTAATTGCTAGATTTGAAATTTCAAATTCAAGACAATTTTCCCTCCAATCTTAATCAAAACTGAAATTAATTCAAGTTTTGATTAATTCTCCACTAGAAACCAACTAAACCTAATTGGTTTTCACATCTTGCTCCTCCCCACACCCGCCGGCCTCCTTCTCCCCCGTGGAATTCCGCCGCCCCTCACCCCCTCTCTTCCCGTCTCTTGAATCAAGAGTCGTAGAGGGAACAAAGGCGACTTCTTCCATCTCCGTTTCAATGACGCATGGCGGACCCGGAGTTTGAGTGGGGTCTAGTATTCAACGCCGACGGAAGCATCAACGTCCTACGGTCACCTTGCTTCGACGTAGGGTTTGAAGACGAAACTACCGTGGAGGAGTACTTGGAGAGAGTCGTGCCAATCCTTGCAAGCATCTACGACCGGAAGCTTTCAAAGCACGCTTGGAGCCTCGACGGTCGCCTACGACTTCCATCCCAACCGGCAACTTTTCCTCCGACGAAGTTTTTCGGCGCCCTCTCCCTAGTGGTAACTTCTTTCATCGCTTGGATCTTCTATCTCCGCCAAAAGTCCACTACCTCTTGAGTGATACGGCCCCAAGGTGAAATTCTCGTTGTTAAACGTTGGGTTTTGTTGTTTGTACTTCGCATTTAATTCCCTTGGATTTTGAATGAACTATTTTGGTTAATCTCAAGTGCATCTCTTTGGCCTAAGCAAAGTTAACATTTCTAATTCTTAAATCTATCTTGCATGATCCACATAAACTTATAAAAGCAAACTTTAACAATTCTCTATTTAATTTCGATCGTAACTCCTAGTAGTTTCACATCATAAATATAATGTCTCAAAATGCTCAAACCAACCATCAAGCTTTTTAATGTCGAATGCCGCATCATAGATCAACAAGTCAATCTTGAATGATAGTCGAGCTTCAAACAAAAACTCTAACACATGAAACTTGTCATACTCCATATCCTCACCATCATCAAGATTTATGCCACCTTTAATCGTGACACCTACACCATAGTTTCTCGCATAAGTGAATGTGGTTATTCATTGTTGCCAACCATGAACTAACGAAATACCTTTTATGGGACTTCCAATCAACTTTCAAGCCCCCCGTAGCTTTTTGCTATCAATGGCACTAGATGGTTGGAGATTGCATCAACATATTGGCTTCTATTCATGTATAGCTCCACATCGTTGATACCTTGGTAATTGATTTCATCATTTTCTTATAAAAGCAAATTTAGTTAATCTAATAACAAAAAAGATTATCAAATATTCAAGGAATCAATATACTAGAGTTAGGTAATAATCAAAGAGTAGGGGATGTAAGGTTGTAAGGGAGTGTATGACAAATTGGATGAGATCCCTCTCCATTGCTCCTTCACAACAACTAGCCTATCTATCATAACAATCATAATTTCCAATCCAGACATTACAATTATTGTTTCATGGTAGATTTTTAATCAATTGAAACAGTTTAAAATGAATTTTGATTGCTTGGAGACCCCAATAAACATGAAAACTCTTCATCTATGGAGAAAACTAATAAAGAGAGTAGCAGAGGAGTCTACTAGGGTGACAATATTTGACACGATCCAAAAGCCCGACCCAAAAATTTCGAGTCTGGGTCAACTTGTTTGAAAATTGGGTCGGGCTCGGGTTTTATATTTTGACCCAATTGTATTTTTGGGATGGGTTCGGGTCAACCTGAAATTGACCTAGGTCAACACAAAAACACGCTGGTCCCATCATCCTGTTGTCCTTCGTGCTCATTTGTCGTCCCGTCGCCCGTGGTCGCGCAACGCACTTGCTCATCAAGCTCACCCACATGAGCATCATGACCGCTCGCTTGGCATTGTGCCCGCTCACACTCGGGCCAGCGGGTTGGGCCGTGTTGATCACGTTGGGGTCGAGTCAGGTGCAGGTCCAAACTTCTAACTTGTTTACCTAATTGATTCAGGCTCAGGTTAAAATAGTTAAACCCATGTTAATTCCGAATTGAACCAGAAACCGACCCGAAAACCCATTTTGACACCCCTGGAGTCTATCAATTGTTCTTTACGGGCTAAAATCAACCAAAAGAGTGGCAGCACGAGTATGGAATTTGAAATTTTGAGAACTCCAAATCTCAAATTCTATTTTTCATTGCTTTCAATAGCATCTTTATAATATATGAGAATTCAAATCACTAAATAATTACTCAATAAAAAACAAAATATCCTTAAATAACCTATGCTAGAATGTAGGTAGCTATTTCATAATTTCAAGGAAATACTTATTCAAAAACCTAAATCTAGGAATAGATAGTAATGTAGATTTCAAGCGAAAAAAAAAAAATCCTATCTAACCATGATGGACTCAACGGACTTGTTTCTAGGCCCAACCCACGTCCTCCCAAGATACCAGTCTTTGATTCATAATAGCCAGTAGACCTTCGTAATCTCATAAACCTAATATCCAACTATCTTCATAAAGATTCACCTCTATTGTTCACTTGCTTAATCCTATAGACTGAGTGGACAGGTGTAATCATAAAGGTTTGCTTGGCTCAATGCCCTTCTCCATTCATCAACATAGTAATAATTCAATGAAGTGATAATGCCATGTGTAAGAATTTTGTCTCACCTTATTTCTATCATAATTTGCCTTAATTATAACCACCCCATTGACCAAGATTTGGCACAAAGATTGTAATATTACATTGAACAACTTCCCACCTCTAGCATGCACATCCTAAAGTATTTTGGTAAAATCATCATCTTCATAAATGAAAACACATTTGAATTCAACATAGAAATTTTTGGATTGTGGCAACAAATAGGGGTTAAGGTGGACCAAAAAAATTGATGCTAAGCTCAACTCACAAATGGTTCAATTTCAACAAGAAAACAATGAACTCGAGCCATGTAATGAGAGGATTCCTTTTCTTTCAAATAATAAGCAAAATAAAATGACATTTTGTAATTATGTTATTGGGTAGAATGTACAAATTATGTCCTCACCACATCCATTTTGTGTTAGATTGAAACTTAACCAATACAACTCAACTACTTCTCATACAGCTCGAGTTGAGTTTCAATTTCATCAAATAAGATCAAGTTGAAATTCCACCCAATTTGATAAAAATGCTATATTTGGGTTATCTCAATAAGAGTTGCAGTCATTTTCGGGTCAAACCTAAGCTCAACAACAACATCAAGCCTTTATCCCACTATAAGGGTCAGCTACATGAATCTTTTTTCTCCATTGTGCCTATTAAGAGTAAAATTCTCATTTAAATCTAATAAAAAAATGTAATTTCTAATATTTTCTAACCAAGTCTTTTTAGGTCTACCTCTACTTTTCTTAACATAATTCAAATCTAATACATCAACTTTCCTAACCGGGTCATCAAAAGGCCACTGTTTTATGTGACCAAACCATTTAAAACGACTCTCTCTAATCTTATCTTCCACTGGAGCTACTCCAATCTTTTCACGTAAATGCTCATTTGGTATCTTGTCTCTAAGAGTAAAGCCACTCATCCACCTTAGCATCCTCATCTCTCCAACATTTAACTTTATATTATGTTTCTCTTTTAATGGCCAATATTTTGCAACATAAAACATTACAGATCTAACCACCATCTTATAGAATTTTTCCTTAAGTTTGAAAGAGACTTTTCTATCACACAACAAGCCCGATACATTCCTCCACTTCAACCATCCAACTTGAATTCTACAAATAATATCCTCATCAATTTAACCATCACTCTGAACAATAGACTCAATATAATGAAAATGTGTTCTATTATTAATGACTTGATAATCTAAAGTCACAATCGCCCACTAGATCTATTATTACTAAAATTACAATCCATATATTCAGTTTTAGATATACTCAAACGAAAGCCTTTGGACTCTAAGGTTGACCTCCATAATTCATGTTTACCTTCAACCCCCTCTCTAGTTTTATCAACAAGAAGAATATCATCAGCCAAAAGCATACACCAAGGTCCAACCTCTTGCAAATGTCGAGTGAGAACATCCATGACTAAAGCAAAAAGATATGGGCTTAAAGCTGGTCCTTTAGGTCAAGCCTAAGCCCAAATGGTTAAAATGGAATAACACATTTAGTAAAATTTATCCCAATTATTTTGAGTGAGCATTAAGAATCTTCACCTCCGTGCTCCTCGAGTGCTACTTAAGATATTAAATTTATTTGCTTGTATCTCAACTCAATAAATGTTTTACTAAACCTAAGCCCCTAATCTTCTAAATATTTCAGGGCTTCTTCCAACTTTTCATTAATATCAACAAATGGCTCACCAGTTAGAATTATGCAGGTCATGATATTTTACTTTTAATATCCTTAAGAAACATCTACATTACTAAAAAAAATACACACTTGATTTTGATAATTAAAGTAAAAATATTTTGATTGAGAACTCCTTAGTCATTCCACTACTACGTATAATGCTAATCAATATTCTATCATATACATTCTTAATAATTTGAACACGCCTCCAACTTTTTATTGTTAAGGCTCACCAAATTAACTTTTTTGTGATGCTTGATCATATGCCTTTTCAAGATCAGTTAAAACCCAAATGTATGAATTTTTTGCACTATATATTTATATATTAATTTTGTCTGAAGTAAAATCGCATCCACCGTGAATCTTTATAGCATAAATCTAAATTGATTCTCCAATCCAAATAACAAGTCCTAATTATGTTTTTGGGTTGGTATGTACAAATTGTGTCATCGTGTTTATTTTTTTATTAAGGTTGAAACTAGCATAACATTAAACAACTACTTCATTTATCACATCAAGTCGAGTTTCAACTTTATTGAGTCAAATTCAGGTTGAAATTTCCAAATTATTTAACAAAAAGGACATATTTTGATCAATGTTTAAAATTGCGTATTCGGGTATTGAGGCGTTTTTCATTCGTGAGGCGAGGCGTAAGCCTCAAGGCGTTTTGAGGCGTAAGCCTCAAAATCAAAAGATTGCGTAAACATAAAATGATAAATTTTTTATATACTAATGATGAATAATATAAAACAGAAAAAATCATAAGATATGAAGTGAAATCAAAATATCTCAATAATAAGACAACATGAAATGTAGTTCAACTCAAAATTCTATATTTCCCAAATCCCAATAATCTTTTCATTAACATATAATTCCAATTTCCAAAAATAAATAGCAATGACATATCACATAAGAACTCATAAGTTATCAGCGCTGTCATCACTAAGGGGTTCTTCATTTCAATCATCATTATGATGAACGGCTCTCTCTCCTTCCTTCTCTCCTATAGAGTCCAATGTCGGGCATTTACTTCAAGATTTATATAAGTTTTAATATATTAGCGTGAGGCGTAAGCCTCATGCCAATGAGGCGAGGCGGGTCTCAAGGCGGGCCTCAACCAAGTTGAGGCGCAAGCCTCATAAAAAAGACTTGAGGTGTAAGCATCGAGGCGTTTTTTACTGGAATTGCGCAAAGGCGGGCCTCAAGGCGAGCCTCATATTGCGCAATTTTAAACCATGATTTTGATTATCTCAATATAGGTTGCAGTCACTTTCAAACTCTTAGAATAGATAAATACATGTACTCAACTTTATCCTAAATATTTTGAGTCAGCTTTAAGAGTCGTCATATTCCATGTGTTACTGTTGAGTACTACTTCAGATTTAATTTTATTTAACTACATCATTTTGCATAAGTTCTATCCATGTTAACTTTGGTATATATATCTTCCAGCCTAATAATATCATATTAATTGAAATACCTATCATGTTGGTGCCTCTTCTACCCACTATTTGGCATGTCTAAATTACCTATATTTATTTTTAGTTATCTTATCTTTAATATGTGGTACTCCTATAATTGCACCCAAATAATATTATCTTTATTTATCCTAGTTTTACGTTACATCCTAAGATTCACATTTTTGTAAAACTCAACTTGATTATTAGTGACTTCATTACGACCAAAAAATTTGATACATATAGTATAGTTCATTTTTTATTCCAGTTTTAAAACATTTTCCTTTTCATGATATTCTCCTATCACATAATACACCCAATGTGTATCAACAATTAAACAAACATGAAGAAGTTATATACCCCATCTATATTCTCATCTTGTTAGATGATAGATTAAAAATAAAATCTATCACGCATAAATATCACAATCTTCTAGCAATATTAACCCAAAATTATCAATTTCATAGCCGCCCAAATTGCACATCAAGTCGAGCTTTATTCTACTAATCCTAAGCCCTAAATCCTCAAAACATTTCCTGTATTATTCCAAATTTTCACTTATATCAAATGAGAACTCGACGATTAGAGCTATCATCTACAAATAATATATACAATGATGCCTTAATTTGAATATCCTTATGAAACATCTCCATAACTAATATAAGAAAATAAAAACTTAATTTGTATTGCTAATGTAAAACTATTGTGATTAGGAACTTCTTAGTCACTCCACCACTGTTTCTAATGCTAATCAATATTATGTCATACAATTTTTTAATAACTTAAACATTCTTTTAATACACTCTTTTTTTAAGGCTCACTAAATCAAATCTTGTGATTCTTGTTAGCCATATGGCTTCCCAAGATCAATAAAAAAAATAAATTCATACCCTTTTTTCTCTCTATGTTTATCCCATTAATTTCCCAAACATAAAGAATGCATCTTTTTTCCAGCATAAATCCTAATTAATTCTCCAATCCTAACATAATTTTTCGAAAACTATGTTACATTATCATCTCTCATATAATTCTGATGAATTAAAATTAAAAACGGAATATAACAAATAGAAACAAGAATATAAATTAGCTAAAAACAAGTTGCCTTGCTGATTTTCTGATTATTTTGCCATAACAAAAACAAAATTTAGGAGGCATTTCTAAGTCTGATGCATGTATCCAAAATACGAAGATATAGTTGAACGCAAAAAAAAAAAAAACAAACAAAGTGATAGGAAAGAAAAGGGGAAAAAATACCAGCACTATCAAAAGTGATAAATCCAATACCACGGTGCCCTTTAGAACCTTGATCCTGCAGATAATGAAGATGATGATCATCACATGGCATTCTAGTGTGAACTTGTCATTACCATTTAAGTAGGCTTTCCCCAACAATAGCATTGCAAATCATAAAATGATGGTCAAATAATTACCAATATTTTAAATTTTTTAAAAAATTACACACAAATGGGGCCTAGAAAACCTTATAAGCAAGTCACCAAATGAAGCAAGAAAAAATCATCCAGGATAAAGAAAAGAGTATAATTCAATATATATGATGGCAATGATATCACGACAGACGAACCAGTATGTTTGCACGACTTGAAAACTCATAAGGCTTCAAAGAATATCCGGAGACTTATCCTAGTTGCAGTATCCTAAGTACACTTCAAACAAGATTCCCATCATATGAAATACCATGTATGGATATGGTTCTCACGTCCTTCGAAAAAATTATATTCAATAAAAACAACAAAATTTGACAGACATGTTATCAAATAAAAAAATCATCATATAACGATTAAATGACGCCTAACTATCAACCTTTTCACCACCAACCTGTCCTCCAAATATCTAGGCTTACCTAGGTTAATTATTCAACGCTAGCAAGACATGCATGTCGCTGAACAATAAGTTATGGTAATGTCTAATAAGGCATCATTTCTGAGGATGAACGTAGCCCAAGTCAAAAATCATGGCTATGCCCACATTTAAGTTGAACCAAATCAGTTCATGACATTAAATTGTATTTCTTTTATAAGTTAGTTTATTTTAGTTAGGTAGATAATATCCTGTCAGATAATTTTGGGTGCATATTTCCGTTAATTGTTAGGATTAGATTTCAATTTTGACAATGATTAATTATGAATTTAATTTGTATCCCTATTTATATATATAGCGAGTAAAATGGATGTATTTTTATTATGATGCATTGAATTAAAAACTACTCAAAATTTTCTTCTTTCTTTCCCCTCACTCATTGGCCAGCAATTTCCCTAACCTTCTCTCTCCCGCCTCCCCTAACTCCCTAACTATAGGGACAAAAATTTCCTTTTTCTTGTATTGATCACATCACCTCTATAGTAAAACAAAATTTTTCTTGTACTCCTTTTTTTTTCTTGTACTGATCACATCACCTCTATAGTAAAACAAAATTTTTGTCCCTACCAAGTATCCAACATCGCTTATTAGTTTTGAACTTTAAAATGAAGATGCGAAATATAAAAAATAAAGTAAACAGTTGTTCTACGATTAGATGGAGGCATTTAAAAAATATTAATAAAAATATTTTTATGAGTAAGATTCTAGATTTTAAGAATTTGTCAAATGCATGAAGAAGCTAATGTTATGTGAGAAAACGTAGCTAGTGATTAAAAATGTTGCAAATGATGGGTTGGAGTATCAAAGGGAAAAGCTCATTATAGTAAAAATAGTTGGTGGTGGAATCAAATGTGCAAAAAAATATAAAATAAAAAACTTCGTTATAAAAATTGGTTTATATATAAAAACTTTGATAATTGGGAAAGATACAAAGATGTTCGTAAGAAGTCTAAAAAAGCAATATACGATGCAAAGACTTTAGCTTTTAATGATTTATATAATAGATTAGATACAAACAAGGTGAAAGATAGATGTATAAGTTAGCAAAATGAAGAGATGCGAGTAGTAAAATTTTAATTCAAATGAAGTGCATTAAGGATGAAGATCAAAAAGTACTTTTATTAGAAGAGGATATTCAACAAAAATGGATAAGATATTTTGCTAAGCATTTTAATGAAGATTGTGAGAATATGATTGACTTTAGTGACCTAAATGAAAATTAAAGATTTTTGTTTTTATCGACACATTAGTAATACTGAAGTTAGAGTCTTTAAAAAAAAAAAAGAAATGTGGAAAAGCTATTAGACCTGCTAAAATTCCAATAGAGGTATGAAAATGCAAAGCAAATGAAGGAATTTCTTGACTTACTAAATATTTTAATATTCTTTTGAGGATAAAAAAGATGTCAGATGAGCGAAAAATGAGTGTGTTGATTCCCATTTTTAAGAATAAAGGTTATGTACAAGATTGTGCAAATTATAGAGGAATTACGATAATTTGTCATACTTTAAAACTATAGGAAAAAGTTATTGAGCATAGGTTACGACGTGATACTAATGTTTCTAAAAATCAATTTGGATTCATGTCAGGTAAGTCTAATATGGAAGTTATAAATTTATTGAGAGGTTTGATGGAGAAATATAGAGAGAATAAGACCAATATATGATATTAATTGATTTAGAGAAAGCATATAATTAAATTCCAAGAGAAGAGCTATGGAGAGTTCTAGAAAAGAAAGGGATTAATCATGCTTATATTTAAGTCATTAAGGATATGTATATAGGAGTTGTTACTTGTGTTCAAACACAAGGTGATTTGACTATGTAATTTCCTATTCCAATTGGATTACATCAAGGATCAACCTTGAGCTCTTATCTTTTTGCATTAGTCATTGATGTTCTCACTAGACATTTGCAAGAGGTTGTACCCTGGTATAAGTTTTTTTGTTGATGATATTTTTCTTCTTGATAAGAATAGAGATAGAGTTGAAAGTAAACTTTAATTATGGAGGTGAACCTTAGAGTCTAAATTTTAGTACATCTAAATCCGAATGTATAGAGTGTAATTTTAGTAATAATAGATCTAGTGGGAGAATTGTGACTTTGGGTGATCAAGTCATTAATAAGAGTATACGTTTAGATATATTGGATCTATTGTTCATAGTGATAGTGAAATAGATAGAGCTATTATTTGTAGAATTCAAGCTGGCTGGTTGAAGTGGAGGAATGTATCGGGCTTGTTGTGTGATAGAAAAGTCTCCCTCAAACTCAAGGGAAAATTCTGTAAGATGGTACTGAGACCTGCAATGCTTTATGGTTTAGAATGTTGACCATTAAAAGAGAAGCACAATATTAAGTTAAATGATGCAGAGATGACGATGCTCAGGTAGATGAGTGGCTTTACTATTGGAGACAAGAAATGAAACGAGCATATACGTGGAAAGGTTGGAGTAGATCCAGTAGAAGATAAGATTAGAAAGAGACACCTTAAATGGTTTGGTCACATAAAACGGTGGCCTTCAGATGACTTAATTAAGAGAGTAGATGTATTAGATTTGGTTTATATTAAGAAATGTAGAGGTAAACCTAAAATGACTTGGTTAGAAAATATTAGAAATGACCTTTTTTTTATTAGATGTATTAGATTTGGTTTGATGTTGTTGTTGTTGTTGTTGTTGTTGTAGAATATAGTAAAACATATGAACATTGGCACGATGGCATCTAACATTGAATTATACACTTTTTAATACAGCACTCTTTATATAACTAGACCTCATGTGTATTATCACTTGTAATTGCAACTATGAATTTGGCTTGAAAAAGAATTTCACTCAAAAATTGGATCTAGTTTTAGCTCGGATTGAACTCAAACTGAAGTCATCGAGCCAATTTATAAGCTAAGCCTGACTCGAATCAAACTTGACTTGACTTGAGCCTAGATTATATAAAGTAAGCTTAGTTTGAATCAAAATGCATAAGGTATTACATTGTGACTCTGGGTTTTTTTTTATTTTTCTTTTGTCTCCTGGACCATGAAACACGAACATGACAGAAACATGGGATATAAAATAATTATAAACAGTAAAACACAAAACACCCTGAACACTTATTTTATGAAATGCATAATCAATACATCTAATGCAAATATTTTCTATTTAAAAACTTACTGCAATAATTTATAATATCACATGAATCATATAGAAAGCTTAAGTCTCACCAAAATAAGATTATAATTATATTTCAATATTTATCAACTGTACTTATCCCCATTTACACACCGACAATAAAACTAATCATTAGATATTATTTTAACCTTATGTTGTAACACAAAATACGAAAACCCCAAAAAAAGGGTGCACAACCTTCAAAATAACTAGCATTGTATTGTCTAATTGAATCTAATAAACTCAACACCGAAGCAATCCAACCTGAGCCACAAATTTACTAAACCAAAATAGCTTACACATGTTGCATTCGTGTTAATGCATTTCTTGGTCATCTTGGGGCAAGTCTTGTCCAAATGCAACTTCAAGTTTTGAATGAAAACATCAGACATGATTTTCAATATATCAGGCATGTGACAAAGAATGTAATGTCAGACATCTATACAACAGGAACACGAAAGACTTTTTGAAGTGCCAATGCTTCGTAAGTTACAGGGGCAATGATAATCAAGAATCATAGCGGGAGACAAGTCTAGATTAAACTAGATTAATTCATGAAATTAAATTGTATTTCTTTTATTAGTTTATTTTATTTTATTTAGGTAGACATTATCTTTTTGTACCATATTGGGTTTAAATTTTAATTAATTATTAAGACTTGTTTTCTAATTTTGAAAATATTAGTTTTGAATATGAATTGTAACCCTCTTTCAGTAATAGGGTACAAAATATGCAGCATACCAAATAGCTGAATTTTCAAAACACATGCATTTGATTTACACTACACTAGTAATGCAACAAGCCAAATAATCCCTTAATCAAGATCAAATTCCATAGATGAACGCATGCATCCCTATCACTCCTAAACTAATGCACATTAATTAATTATTACAGACTTATGGACCATCTACACTTATTTAATTTTAAATTCCTATAATATAAGCCACTATTATACCATCTCCAAAACAATCACCTAAGCACAAACCAGTTAACACTCATAACATAACTATACCTTTTTAAACAATTTTATTTACTACTCTAACTATGACATGTAATAGAATCGTGTAGCCATGTATGACTAGAGTTTGATTCTTCAAGAAATTTGAGAAACAACTCTCTATTTGAACTAAGAACCTCAAGAGCATCTTTCGACTCTTTGATTGGATAAGCCTTTTATTAGTAGCTAGTCTTTTTTTATGATGAATTTTTTATGCACAAGAGACATTCTATTGTCCATCAGATTTGCACGACATTTTTTCATGTTGTAAATAATTCTTTACTTGACCATTTGATGAAAGATGTTGCTTTACTCACAACCTTGCACTTCTCATGCATGCAACATTCAATCCTGTAGATGCGCATCTGATGATTACAAGAACTTTCTTCTAACAACCAATAGTCTTGGAGAGATCTATTCAATAAGTCATGTCAATACCAAGAGATGTCTCCTTCGACTCAAATGCACTAAACCACTCCAGTGCTATTAGCATCTTAATAGGAGCATTACTTGGCTTCTTTCCAACACTCTTCCATGATTGTTACCCATCATCAAATTAATCATCGAATATATATAAAGCCTTTTAGATGACATTTCACAATTCTAAACAAAGATTAATGTGCAACTAGCTGAGAACCAATTAAATAAATTACTTTCTTTACGAAATATCGCTGCTTCCGCATATGCTCTGATCTTTATGTCAAGCTCTTAAATGCAAGATATGAGAATGCTTCACGGATTCGTTAGAAAAATCCCGATGATAGGTCCAAACTATACACTAAAATAAGCTCTGATCTCTACGTCAAGCTCCTAAATGCAAAATCTGAGAATGCCTCACATAATTGTTAAAAATACTGAAATATACTTATGATGGCCTTGTTGAAAGAAAATATCAACCAGAGGAGATCCCAAACTTTCAAGATGCCTTCCAAACTCTTACAAAATACATATACATTTTCAAATGATAACCAAATCACCCCGATGATGGTTGTGTTGAAAGTTAATCTTAACTGGAGGGAATTATACTTTTTAGAAGGTTTCATATTCATATAAAATACATATATTTTCAAATAACCATGTCACTCTGATGATGGTCGTGTTAATAGAAATTCTCAACCGGAAGAGACCTTGCCTTTCAAAATATCCATGAACCTTAATGAAAATACAAATATTTAAAATGACTTCGACATCACCCCGATAATAGTTATATTCAACGAAAATCTCAACCGGAGGGGTTCACAAAAATTTTAAATAAATGCCCTCAAAACTCTAAAATCATACAATCAAAACCTAAACTCAAATCATACTAAAAATCTAAACCCTCAAAATAAAATCTATCATCAAAAACTTAAAATCAAAATCCATTCACACTTCGCAATAAATTTGGCAAGGATGATGAATTGAAGAATAACTTCAGCTCATAAAGAGCATATATTTTATTGAATGTATTACTAAAATTCAATCTAAAATTATTTATCGCTAGTATGGACGTGGAACGTGACCTCTGATCGGCTATATTTGTCGTAAAATGGCACTACTATATTACGGTCACGGCTAAAGTCTGGACGTTCCCTAATGGTTAAAAGCCCTTGATTAATGAATTATAGGGTGCACTTAATAAGATATAAAACACTTTGTTAGCTATGATTGACTTAAACTCATCACCTTAGACAACATCCACCCCGAATTTACAAGATATCCTTAGACTAAGCAACTCATGGCTGCCGACAAAGTTCCTTCTCTCAATTTGGGTCAACTAACTCCACTGACTAAGTTGACCAAGGACTATGACAACACGGGATAACGGAACAATGAGATTTTGATCGGGCTCGTCATCATTCCTCCACTGTTTTAAGTTTATGGAGATGAATTTCAAATCAAGAACTCTAAAATTCAAGCCCTAAAATTGTCGTTACTATATGCTCGGTAATTATTATGACTAGACTAGTCATAATCAAAAGTTCTCTAGTCAATGGGAAGCGTAATTAACCATAGGGGCTTGCACCTATGGGAAACTAGAGCTCAAATCATAAAGTCCTTGCAAAATGAGGGCGAAAACTCTGGGTAGTGTCTTATTTAAAAACTCAATCTGCCTTCTGAAAATCTACTCCGGAACATAAATCCGTTAAAACATTCCCCGTCAATAAAAGAAGGCGCGGAGAGGACAATGCACGAATTTTTGGAGCCCACAAATGCATCCCAAAACCTTAGTCTTCATCCATGAATCAACTCTTTTATGTTTTATTTTAATGGTTAAATGCAAAATATAAAGATGCTTTATGTTGAGTCACTAAGAAACAGTGCAAAAAAAGATAGGAAGCAATTTCAAAATTGAGATAGAACTTTCTCTGAGTCTCACTGCTCCTGAGATCACATTCTATGTTTATGTTCTTTTGTCATCTCTAGGGTTGCTTTGCGAGGTTTGAAAGAACGCCCTTATTGCTGCCGAACAAAATTTCAAAAACTGAGGAGAGAGCTCCAAAATCAGTCGATGCATTATAGCAGGCAAAAGTAAAATCAAACTTAACCTAGCCATAGTACTTCCCTTTCTCTTCCCTATTTGCTGAATCTGAAGTATCTTTCTCAAGGACTCCTAAATCTTTCATAGTTAGAATTAAAATGTGCAAACTTCTACATCTCGGCATTACATTTAAGTAACACTTGAGCTGTGTAAATATCACTCACTGCACCAAACAATTAAGAATGGATGAGTATGAGAGAAATATGGTTCTGACAGCTTCAGCTCTGTTGGAGCCAACCTTTTTAACAAGATTAAGTATAACAAGCCCCAACTGCCAGGACTCCATACCACTACATTTCAATGCATCAGAACTCAGGTAGCAACAGGAACAATACAAAATAAAAATTGTAAATGAATAAAAGGCAACCATCAAAACCATCAATTGTATAAATAATCCAACAACCTGTCTCACCTTTGGCATATACAAGTCTGTTATCTCTCCATATGTTTCAAAATAACTGCAAAATTTCCCATAAACAAATGTTATTTTTTCTCGTATTTCAACAATTTAGACAAGCAACCATCAGCCATAAAAACTCAATAGGGAAGTTTACCTACGGAATCAATCAAAAAGCTAAATAGGGAAGTTTACCTTCGGAACATTGATTCTGTGACTGAGTGGGGGATTCTGGCCACAAAAATCCGAGTAGTATTCTTTGCAGGCGCCCTCATTTCTTCCTATAAAGTGAACTTATTATGGTCAGATGCTAATTTAGAGGTATTTAAAAATCAATTTAGTCAGGAAGCAATAAACCGCGACACTTCCCTAAGATGAAAAATCTCTAAAAGAAAAAGCAAACTCATTCACCTTTGGAGTTGCAACCTTTACTTCAAGAGTTCTGTTCCCAAGGACATGCTCACTTTCAAGTGCATTCTGCAAAAGAGAATCGTATGCTCATCAAATCTGGACCCATTAGATCCAGTATTGAAGGAGTATTATTAAAGTTAATCAGACAATAAAAAATAATGAACATAAACATTAAGCTAATAACAAAATACAGGAAAAGCAGCTCATGAGTAGTAAATACAGTTTCTTTTGAATCAAACAATAAATATGCTGCCAGGAAAAATAATATTGCTCAGGAAAAAAAACAAATGGATCTGTTTAACTACATATCCTCGTATTCCTTAAACAACCTCTATCAATATAGTCATCACAACCATACAAAATGATAGAGTGAACTCCTCGACAAATCTACTTCAGTAAGTGATCACATAAATAGAATAAGATACTGAAAGAAGGCCAAATCGCAAAATGATTTGCTCATTTAATATAATAGGCTGACACAATTGGTTCTTGGAGAAGGTTTGCTACAAAGATAAATCATTATTAGCTGTAGCAAAACCGTCGCCAACAGGCTGCAACCACTAAGAAAATGAATCTCCTTGTACTGCTCACTCAAATTGAACTAGCATCATAGTTCTTACTCCTATTTTGGCTGGATATTATTTGACAATCTCAACCTATAAGGATATATACCACCGCCTTTCCTAAATTAAAAAGCATATATCTTTATCCCGGAGCAAACTTCAAAAGTTTGCTTGTGGAATAAGGGTTGTTATAGACCCGTGTTCTGAAAGGATGAAGTAACAAAATTACTTATGCTCATATGTAATGCAACAATCTCCATAAAACAGGGTTCAATAACTAAGGTAGCTGACACATGGCATACTACAGTCGCCACATGTACAAATTTTATATTTTGAATTCAAATCTACACATTAAGATATTCATCTTATAACAACCTTTGATGACCTTAAAACTTGGAACTTCTAGCCTTATAATAATCAGATAACATATTGCTTATGTTACATGCCAACAAAATTCATCACACGATATGGTTTGAATTTTAAACACACTATATCATGTGTTAATTGAAATGATTAAATGAAATGTTTTGAATTTGTTACTTGCTTAGTATATGATATGTTTCAACAATATTTATTAACCAGCTAGTCCCACACTCCGACTGTTCACAAGCAAGGAATAGTGCATTTAAAAAAAGAAATAAATACCACCATAAAATTAAGTTTACAATATGCTAATTTTTTGCTAGCTATTAATGGAAAAATTAAAATAGCAATACTTAATTATAATAAAAAATAAATCCAAGTATCAAATTTAAATCATATCATTTAATAAACCTTTTTAGCACAGTACATAATAATAACAGATTCAAATTATATTATTTAATGAATATTGTGACATTTGCTTTTTTATATCATAATTTTAATATTCTTTAATAATAGCTTAAAAGTTTAATATTATAAAGAATCAATAAATATTAATGATAATCAATACCATATCTTATAAATTAAATGTTAGATCATTAGTTATCAATATTATATCATCACTTGAATGCAATGGCTTGAGACCAGTATAGGATGAAACAAAATAATTTAGGTGAAATTGTTTAATTTCAACAAGCATCGCAAGGAATGTTCTACAAAAATTCAACAATAACAACAACATCAAGCCTTTGTACCACTATGTGGGGTCGGCTACATGAATCATTTTTAGCCATTGTGCTGTTAAAAGTCAAATTCTCATTTAAATCTAATAAAGAAATATCATTTCTAATATTTTCTAACCAAGTCGTTTTAGGTCTACCTCTACCTTTCTTAACATAAGTCAAATCTAATACCTCAAATTTCCTAACCGGTTCATCAGAAGGCCTCTGTTTAATGTGACTAAACCATCTAAGGTAACTCTCTCTAATCTTATCTTCCACTGGAGCTACTCCAACCTTATCATGTATATGCTCATTTCGTATCCTATTTCTCAGCGTAAAGCCACTCATCCACCTAAGCATCCTCATCTCTACAACACTTAACTTAGTATTATGTTTCTCTTTTAATGGCTAACATTCGGCATCATAAAGCATTGCAGGTCTCACCAACATCTTATAGAATTTTCCCTTAAGTTTGAGGGGGACTTTTCTATCGCACAACAAGACCGATGCATTCCTCCACTTCAACCAACCAACTTGAATTATGCTGATAATATCCCCACCTATTTCACTATCACTCTGAACAATATATCCAAGATATCTAAAACATGTACTCTTATTAATGACTTGATCGCCCAAAGTCACAATCCCCTCACTAGGTCTATTACTATGAAAATTACACTCCATATATTCAGTTTTAGATCTACTCAAGCAAAAATCTTTGGACTCTAAGTTTGACCTCCATAATTCAAGTTTACCTTCAACTCCCTCTCTAGTCTTATCAACAAGAAGAATATAAGCATACACCAAGGTACATCCTCTTGCAAATGTCTAGTGAGAACATCCATGACTGAAGCAAAAAGATATGGACTTAAGGTTGATCCTTGATGTAATCCAACAGAAATAGGAAAATACTTTGTCAAACCACCTTGTGTTTGAACACAAGTACTGGCTCTCGCATACATATCTTTAATGATTTGAATATAAATGTTATTAACTCCTTTCTTTTTCAAGAACTCTCCATAGCACTTCTATTGGAACTTTATCATATACTTTCTCTAAATCAATAAATATCATATGTAGATCCTCCTTATTCTCTCTATATTTCTCCATACAAAAATTAAACGGGTGAAATTTCAAATAATCCCCCGACTATTCATATATGGTCTTTTTAGTCTCAGAGTATAACATCACTCTAATTTAGTTCTATGACAATACAAAATTGATCTAAAATAATCCATTTGGGAATAATTGGTATCAATTTTGTAAAGTCGATGGACTATATTGGGATCAATTTTATATCATAATTATAACATGAGGGACTATGTTGGATCAATTTTGTATAGTTGAGAGACTAAATTGAGGCAATGTGATACTATGGGACTAAATTGCCATACAAGAATAGTTTGGGAACTATTTTGAGATTTTTTTTTAAATCAAACCATCTCTCAAAAGAAAAAGAAAAAAAAAAACTTAAACCGAAGAGGTTTACCAATTCATAGTGTTTTAATTAAAATGCAATCAAACCTAGTCTTTAACCCTAGTGCAAATTAAACATGCATTTCCTACCAACAAACTAATATGCATCAAAGCCATTATAGCTGAATCATGTTACCTAGCGAGAATTCTTTTTAAGCATCCAACCACGAGTAAATCTTACATCCATAGCAAACCTTCTGTCAAGATATTCTACCTGAATTCAAATAGTAAAAAACTGTTTTGTATATATAGAGCATTTTGCAATGCAAGTAGTTTTTTTTTTTTTTCTTTCTGATGTCTTCAATTTCATTCATACTACTTTGTAAGTAGATAACAAGTATTGCAAGAGCAAATAATTTGTTATAGCTGTCACTATATTACTATCATCACCTGCCATATGGCCCTTGCTTCAAAATAAACAAGGATATCAAAAAATTTTAAATATATAATTTTATAAAGCGGAAAGAAAAGGGACTCCAACTAATTGTTGACAGAAAAAAATGAAATCCACAATTGACAGCTTAAGATGGCGGTACAGTTTTAGTTCAAAGTGTGTTTCAGTATAAAATGCAACCAAACCTAGCCTTTATCCCAAGCGCTTACCTATTAAAACACATGCTCAAATTAAACATGCATTTCCTATCAACAGACTAATTTGCATCAAAGCCATTATAGGTGAAACATGTTTACCTAGTGAGGATCCTTTTTTAAACGTCCAACAAGTAAATCATACATCCATAACAAACCTTATATCAAGATATTCTACCTTAATTCAAATAGTACAAAACTGCTTTGTATATATACAGCATTTGCAATGCGAGTAGGTAATCATTGTTTTTTTTCTTTTTGATGTCATAAAGTACATTCTTACTACTTTGTAAACACACAACAAGTATTGCAAGAGAACATAGTTGTTTTATAAATGTCACTGTATTACCATATCATCACCAGCCTTATGGCCTTTGCTTCAAAATAAACAAGGATATTAAACTTCTTTAAATAGATAATTTTATAAAGAGGAAAGAAAAGGGGCTCCAAGTAATTGCTGAAAAAACAAAAACCTCAATTGACAGCTTAAGAAGCATGTATAATTCAAATTCATAGTATGTTTCAGTTAAAAATGCAACCAAACCCAGTCTTTAGCCCTAGCGCTTACATATTAAAACATGTTCAAATTAAACATGCATTACCTACCAACAGACTAACTTGCATCAAAGCCATAGCTGAAACATGTTACCTGGAGAGGATCCTTTTTTAAACATCCAACCACCACGAGTAAATCTTTACATCCAAATCAAATCTTCTGTCAAGATATTCTACCTGAATTCAATTAGTACAAAATTGCCTTGTACATATAGAGCATTTTGCAATGCAAGGTAATCTTTTTTTTTTTTTTCTTTCTTTCTTTCTTTCTTTCAGCTTGAGCTTACTACTTTGTCAGCACACAAGTATTGCAAGAGCACATAATTTTTTTGTACATATTACTATCAACACCAGCGTTATGGCCCGTGCTTTTTTTTTTATGGCCCGTGCTTCAAAATAAACAAGGATATTAAACAACTTTAAATAGATATTTTATAAAGCGGCAAGAAAAGGGACTTCACCTAATTGCTGAAAAAAAAAAAACTCCCCAATTGACAGCTTAAGAATGCAGTACAACTCGAATTCAAAGTTTGTTATACTTGGAACAGAGTTTTCCTTTAAACTTTGAAAAAACAGCAAATACTAGGAAAAAGTTAAGATCACTGAAAAATTCAAATATATAACCATATTAGAGCAAATTCATTAGTAGGCATATATTAAAGAAAATATGATAGAAGCATAATCACCTCTGCATCATCCGCAGAAGCAAATGTTACATAACCAAAACCACGGGATCGGCCAGTTGATCTTTCCTGTTTCACAGAGTAAAGTGATGTAAATCACAGAGTAAAGTGATGTAAAGTAGATACAGATGTTTCCAACCAAATAGAAAGATTTTATGTGAAAAAACAAAAGATAAAAGGAATAATCATGGAAGAACATTTCCAAAACAAATGAGTGGAAAAGAATCAAAAATCAGCCAGGTAAAAGAAAACTTTAGTACAAACATTCTTAAGTATGAAGAAGTCTTCCTTAAGAAATTCAAATTTAGGAAAGTCGAAGCACCTTAGGAACAAAGATGAAAAGACAACCCATGAAAAAAGAAAGAGTTTACTACCAAGTAGGTAATTTGAATTCTTCTTAAACGAGGGTATTAAATAGCACTGAGAATTTTTTTATGATGAGAAACCCTAAACTCCTTTTCATCTGTTTATATTCATCCACTTGTTTAATATTGTGCTTGTTTCAACAGGGGTGATGCTGCTGAAGCCAGACTATGAGAGGGAGTTGATGGACATTGTGTTAGCCATTCAGAAGTAGCAGCCTTATTTATTGGGCCAACATTTTCTTGTTAGGACATATTAGAGGAGTTTGAAATTTTTGTTAGAAAAAAGGATGGTGACCGAGGAACACCAAAGGTGGATATCCAAGCTGTTGAGTTATGACTTTGAAATCCAATACAAGCTAGGATTAAAGAATAAGACGGCTGACGCCTTACCCAGATGCATGGGGGAGCTCTAAGGGATGGTCATTTTGATACCACTTTTTGATAGATTGGGGAGCAATCAAAGAGGAATATGCAGAATGGTGAGTTGAGAAAGATCAAAACGGATCTATTAAGGGATGAGAATAGTAACCCTGGCTATTCCATGGAAGGAGAGAGATTATTGTACCAAAGGAGGTTTGTGTTGCCACAAACCTCGGCTCATATTCCTCACCTGCTACAAGAGTTTCATGAGAGCGTTGTTGGGGGCAATTCTGGTGTGCAGAAGACATAAAAGATTAACAGCATAAATAAATTAGAAGGGGGGCATAGGGAAGTGGAGGAGGTGGCTAGGTGTGAGATATGCCAGAGAAACAAGTACATGGCTATGGCTCCCAGGGGATTATTTCAACCCCTAGCTCTTCCATACAGAGTATGGGAGAACATCATCATGAAGGAGAACATCACCATGAATTTCATGGATGAACTACCCCGATCTGAGGGGTTTACAATGATTCTAGTGGTGGTTGACAAGTTGAGCAAGTATGTTCATTTCATTCCTTTACATCACCCCTACAAGACAATGACAATAGCAGCAGCATTCATCAGATAGGTGGTTAGATGGCATGGGATCCCATAGTAGATAGTTTCTGACCGGGATAAAGTGTTCCTCAGTTAGTTCTGGAAAGAGCTATTCAGGCTGTAGGGAACAGTTTTAAAGAGAAGCATTGCTTACCACCCTCAGACAGACGGGCAGGCAGAGGTGGTAAACAAGAGCCTGAAGAATTACTTTTGGTGTTTTTTCTTTAAAAACATCTCGGTTGTGGGCCAAATTACTAGCATGGGCGTAGTACTAGTACAATAATTTATATCATTCAGCTTCCCAGATGACCCCTTTCAAAATGTTGTATGGAAGAGACCTCCCACACTTAGTGCATTTTGGGGCAAAGGAGCACACCAGCCTCTTCAGTAGAGCAATATTTGAAGCAAAGAGATATGGTGTTGAAGGAACTAAATATGCACTTATTGAGGGCACAGCATATTATGAAGAAGCTGACTGATGGACGCAAGAAGGGCATCCATTTCGAAGTAGGGGAAATGGTGTTCTTAAAGCTACGACCCTACAAACAAAGGACGGTCGCCAACAGGAGGAATGAGAAGCTTGCCCTAAGGTACTTTGTCCCATACGAGGTATTAGAGAGAATTGGAGCAATGGCGTATCGTTTTAGATTACCCTCGACTGCGACTATACATCTAATGTTCCACGTGTCACAACTAAGGAGAACAATTAGGGATCATGCAGCTAGTTCAGAGTTATATGTGACAGTGATAAAGGACTTAGAGGTAGTATTAAAACCACTAGAGTTTAGGTGGGGTCGACAGGGTTAATAAGGGACTAAGGATATTATGATAAAATGGATGAGCTTACCGGAATATGATGCCACTTGGGAGCCATACGAGAGAGTGAAACATCGGTTTCGGTCTTTCACCTTAAAGACAAGGTGATTCTTTTGGAGGGGGTATTATTAGACCGGTCTAGGAGGGACCGATCCAACTGGCCCTAGGCAAAGGGCTGGCCCTTATTGCTCCAACCCACTCCCCTTGGGTGGCCCACTATTTGAATATATTTAGGAGGGGGCAATTAGGCAAGAAATTAATTTGTGAGGGAGCTATTTAGTAATTTGCTTTGTTATTTGTATGCTTTAAATAGAGAGGTTTACTCTAAGGTTAGAATATGTGCTGATTTTGTTGAATTTTGATTGTTCTTAGGAGTTTTGGGCTCTAGCCGACGGCTAGGGATTTGAGAGAGTCGGATCTTCCTCTCCAATAGAAGATCAATTGTATCTTGTTTATTTTAGTTTGTTTCTTACATAGTTTCCTAATCATTTCTTGTAACTGTTTTCTATTAACTTTCCTTCTGTTTATGTTGGTTTATGTTTTATTGAAGGAAGTATCATGTTGCAAATATAGTGTTCTCCTACTTGGCTATAGAATTTAGTTTTACATCACAATTTCAATCATATTTTTTCAAACAGCAAGAAGAACTCTTAAACAGCAGTTCACCTAGAGAAATGCCGGGAAGTTATGGTGCGAAGGTATTAACGCCAACTGAAAAGGTGTAGAAATTATGGCAACTTCACAGCTATTTGTTTTAATCAAAATTAGAAAACATAATTAAATTATATGTCTATCTAAGTTTTTATCCTGCCTCTTATCTATTTATCCTTCGGCTAGGGTGTAATTGTACAAGATATTGCATTCTTTTCTTCTCGGAGACTTTATTAGCTTGTCAGATATATTATTGCACAGTTTTCAAACAATAAACAGGTTCAGGCTACATGATCTCGGTATAACTAAATCATATCTAATTGGCAACAGCTTTCACACGATGACAAGATAAAGTAATTCAAGGCAAGGGTTCATCCTACAAAATATCATGCACTATTAACATATCAACAGAACATCCCTTATGCGAGATAAAAACATAACATGATACATTGTCAATTGGTAACATCAATTATGGATATTGATTGTATCAATGGTTTAGATATAACTGTTTCAAAGAGGATGATAAAGAACAAACCTTCATCACAATACAGTCATCCAATTCCCCAAATTTGCTCATGTATTGCCTCAATCCTGCGGTGTCCACATCCCAAGGAATCCCAAGGACCTGTCAACAGAATCCACTTCAGAAATTATAAAGAATGGAAGACAAAAATAGAAAGCTTTGGTAGAGCAAGGGCTGGATACTAACCACGAGCTTGGTCGCCATAAAAGCAGAGAAGGGAAAGCCTGAAGACAAATACACTCACTCCCACTCACTCTGACCAGATTAGAGCTCCACTCACTCCTCGAATCCTTTTCTCGCGTTCCTCTCAATCGCCCCTCAGAGGGAACTCGTATATAAAAAACTATATATCCTCGTTCCTCTCTCAGGTCACCGCAATCTCTCAATGCCACACTCTCCTGCAGCACACAATACAGAGTAATTGTTCTTTCATACACATTCCTTCTCTAGGGCTTCTCTTCTTGGATTCTCGATCTATATCGGAGACGAGAAGAGGAAAAAATAGAAGAGGTGACGAGGAAGGCATAATTACTACGACTAGGGATGAGAAGATCGCAGGCTCCTGGTGACGTTCGACGCTCCCCAGCTCTCGCCCCTGCCTTTCTCTCGCACTCTTTCTCGATCAATCTCGCTTACTCTCTCTCTCTCCGCACCGGCGCTTCGTTGCGCCAACACCTACACCTCCTCGCAGCTCGCATGCGCTTTGCCCTTTGGCTACTCTTTATATATGGGGGAATAGAAATACGCATTTCCATCATCAATTCGCACCGTTTGATCAATTAATTTCAGCCGTACGATTAACAAAACATCCGATGTTATTATCTCCATGCAAGCTACATGGTCAAATTAAATGATGTGCAAGCCTTATTTTACGCTTAAATTTCTGGTTATAATTAAGGGAATTTACATACATATCATTTTATATTATCTTATTTATATATTTAATATCTAAAATTTTAATATTATATATATATATATATATATATATATATATATATGTAATATTAAAATTTTAGATGTTAAATATGTAAATAGAATAATATAGGGTGATATATATATGTAAATCTTCCTATTATTAATTGTGATCACGGCAATGTTTATTTGTATCTGAAATATTTTAAAATAAAATACAAAACTACTTTAATATGTTTTATTTGCACTCAATCAAATATATCATTTGTTTATAGTTTTTTTTAATAATATAATAATAATATTCTAATGAATTTTTAGTATAAAATTCATTGAATTTTTTTAGAAATTCAAAAATTATAAAAAAAATATTTATAAAATAATTCATTTTATTTAGAAATTTACGTTGAAATCAGTTTGTAAAGCGAACATCTAACGGCCCGAAAGCTCCACTTGTACTAACAGACGTTAATTTCTTAGGGAATTTCACCGATGCCAAAAAATTATGAAAAAAATTAGTTAAACTAAAACACAATAATATACATATTATGACAAAGACAATTTATATTTAGACATATAATATCTCTTGAATAAATTTTTTATTGTTGTAAAAAATATATATATTTTTTTTTTAATTTTCTAAGTTATAACACTTTTTCCCTCAGAACTAGATCAAATTGTTGACCTCTCATGGGCTAGCATAGAAATTTTCTTTCTCCTCTAAGATAGTAAGATTTTCTTATCCTCCTTAACACTGGCTCAAGCATTAGCAAGTTGATCCTCAAGGGTCCATATCTGTTCTAGCACAAAAGCCAATAAATATTCAACTTGCCATAGTCACATTTGTTGTATTAAATGAGAAGATAGGAAGTTGAAATTCTATGTTCAAAAAGCAAAGAGCGGCCTCGACAATCAATTATTGTAAATCTTTTACCCATTGACGAGAATTATAGACTAAACTCGTAAGCACTGTGACCTTTGACTTTGAAGACAAATAAAGTGAATCTCACTAATAATCAATTGCATCATAGTTCGACAAAAGATGATATAAAGTTCTCTAAGGAAACTCTCTATAAAGCATCGATAACTTCTTGTTATTTGTCTATCTCTGATTGGAGATCTATGACATTCACTGGATTCTCCTACAGGTAAAATAAAACCTCAGATATTAACCCATCCTAGTCATGTTTTCACATATCATTTAAGGCAGGACTTACATGATATGGATCCTCTGAGGTTTCGTTTGGGACGGCTTTCTTATTGCTTCTTAAAGCAACTTTCTAGTACAAATTTTTAGATTTTTTTACTAAAAAGCTAATTTAAGAAGCAGTAAGAAAATCGTCTCAAACGAAGCCTAAGTTTATTACAAGACTTGGCATAGGGGACCAGGCACATGAGGATTAGAGAATATGGTGGCAAGAGGCTTCTGATCGTAGTCCAATTCTAATTTGCTCTTACTCTAATCGTGCTGCCTTTCACTAAGTTTCTCTTCTTCGCCTTGACAAAAAAACTCAATATTTGCCCTTCACATTCACTTAGGCCATCTAAAGCTTGTGAACGAGCCATCAATGCAATTTGTGATTATTGATGTTCGTAACCCTTTGAGTAGGAGACTAGACCATCTCTGATGGGTGGGACTTATATAGCCAAATTGAAGTGGGTAATGGTTTCAAGGTGGAGCCCTCATGGTCAAATTGATATTATAAATGGGGCATCATTCTTAATGAGAGAATAAAATAGAATAGTTAAAACTATCATTTTCTCCATTTTGTTTGGTTAAAAAATTAAATTTTTTTCTTTTTTATTCTCTTATTCTTTTTTTTTTATTATTATTCACTTTTCAAAGTGGAAATAGAATAAATGATCTAAATGTATACCTTAATAATTGGATTTAGATGGAGTGAGTAAAACCGGTAGATCAAAAGAAGGGTTTAAAGACGACTCGCCTCAATTAGAAAGACACTCAACCTAAATCATGAAGTAACTCATGTGAAATAGAGTCACTTGTCTTAGCTAGAAAGGCAATCTTCATAGACTATGGAGTTACTCACCTCAACCAATGAGTCACTCTTCTTAGTTGGAAAAGCACTCATCCCAGACTATAAAGTCGTCACTCACCTCAATTAGAGGACTTGTCCTAGACTAGAGAATCACTAGCCTCAAAAATAGAAAGCTACTTGCAAACATATATTATTAAGTAATGGCCATCACACCCATTCTGTCGATGGTCCGTCCCAGGCACTATCAAAAAGTGTCCTAAATACTCACCAGAAGTAGCTATCCACATTAATAGTAAGAGTTCTATCCACGCATCTGCAACTATCACATAATTTATTATTTATTTATTTTTAAGTGTAGCTTCTCCTATAATATATTATTATGGGTCAAAATGTCATTTTTAGAGATGTATACAATAATCTCTACAGGAAGTTCTTTGAGTATTTTATGTTAATAAGTGAAATTCTAAGTGCTCCTCTTTTTTTTTTTTCTCTCTCTTCTCATCTTCTTTATTTTTGTATTCGTGCCCTTCTCATTGAGTACTTGCTAATTTTTAAAGTAAGATTCATATATTTTCCACATTCAATTTTGAATTTAACAATGTTCAAAGGGGGAAAAATTATGAGGCCTAACACAATTTAAATGAATCCCCTAATGTTTGTAGTTGATTACAAATGAGGCCCTCCCTTAGGGGGAAGGCCTTGGCTCGATGTAGCATATATACATTATATAGAGTTCATTACATGGTGTGAGTTGGAAGAATCATTATTGACATGTTCATTTGGTCGGTAGTACTATAGGCGACAAACCATGTAGGTCGAAAGGATTGTAGTTGGGTGACGTAGGTCAGAATAATTGTAATAGGACGATGGTGATCGAAAGGATCGTTGTTGTGTGGCGACGAAGGTTAGAAAGACCGTAGTTGGGTGATGTTGGTCGGAAGAATCATAGTCGACTAACGACGGAGGCCAAAAAGATTATAATATGGATATCTTAGTCAAAGAGACCATAGTCGACGGGCGACGCGGGTTAGAAAGATCGTAGTCAGTGGGTGATGGAGGTTAGAAAGATCATAATAGGTGGGCAGTCGAAAAGATCGTAGTCGGCAGGCAAGGTTGGTATCCAGGCAGAAGTCTGGCGACAATCAGTGGTCGGGCGAATATTCGATGAGGGCTGGTGATCGGGTAGAAGTTCGACAATAATCGGTGGTTTGACATAAGCCTAGTGAAAGTTGGTGGTTGGGTGGAAGTCCAACGAAAGTCCGGCAACGACCGGTGGTTGGGCGAAATTCTGGCGATGGCTGGTGGCTAGGCAAAAGTTCGACAATGGCTGGTGGTTGGGCGGTGGTCGAGGAGGTGCTTAGTGGCAAGAGATATCTCAAATATATCTTCATTATTTTCTTCTTTTTTTCCTCCCCCTCCTGTGAAGAATGAGGAGTCTATTTACAATTTTTAAGGAGTTGCATGGATAGTAAATAGGAAGAATATCAAAGGCATGTTGGGAGCATTTCGAATGGACTGCCAATATCGGCTCTCTTGATCATGGGTCATTTATCAAATATTGAAGTGTCTTAATGATGTTAGAATTTGGTGATCTTGAACTCTTTGGATTCATCTCATAGAGCCATTCGATTCTACAATAAGAATGTCACATTTGGATGCCATTTGTTTATTAAATTTATGCCTTGAATCCTATAAATATACTTTGTGCCCTTGATTTGGGCTTATTTGGGCTCGGATTGAGTCGAATTTGGTGTCATTGGGTTCGTCTTTTTGTGACGTTCAGTCCGACTATAAGTTTATTGAGCTTAAAGTTTGGATGATCTCATATCTAATTTTTGAAGTTTCCAAAATAAAATTTTCCTCGATATTCATGCCGGATGAAGATAATTTTTTATGATATATTGAGAACTGATAAAAAACTTTAATTAATTAAGAATTATTAAAATACAATCAAACTATATTATATATATATATATATATATATATATATATATATATATATATATATATATATATATATATATATATATATATTGATTGTATTTTAATAATTCTATTTAAGATTGATATAATCAGTTACTTGAATAAAATAAAATCCTAATCATATGAATACTTAAATCCCAAAAAAACCACCTAAATTATTATCCTAAATTTCCTTATTTAACACCTATCATATGAAATTAATTTTAAAACTTAATCGATATAAGATTTACTAATTCCGGATACACAAAATTTACTAAATGCCACTTGTAGCCAAACAATCCTTTTGTTTGGGACATTTAGGCCAATTAAGATAAACTCTCACATGCATTACATACAAAACTCAACCTTAATACCTCATTGATAGCAGCCAAAGCTCAAAACCAACAAACCACCAAATAGTCCTAGAAATGATAATTCTCCTGACTCCTATGAGCTAAGTCTAGATGTTGATCAACAATTTGTTGACATCAATTCCTTTACTTATCTATCTCTGGTTGTTTGGCTGCAAAGCATGATTTTAAACTTTTAATATTCTATAAATTTGAACATGATAAATTACAATATCATAAAAACTTAAAAATTGATTGGTTATCAACATCTTTAATTAGCAGCTTAACTATAAGTTCTTTATGGGGAAGTATAGCTTTGTTGTAAGTCAAATTAGCAGATTTGCTATAAGTTTTTTACAGGGAAGGAGGCTCCACTGAAAAACCTCCAATGGCGGCGAGATCATCAAAATCGCCGCCCTCTTCGCCTTCCTTAACTCCTCCACTGAAACTCCCTATTTCCTCCTCGAGTTAATCCAGTTCAGCTCCGCCTAACCTGTCCTTCTTGGCAAATTACTACGCTCAGTGTCCGGATCACACCAATGACACGCCACATCATCAAAATACATCAGGACCTAGTGTATTCGGATGACGTAACGCATCTGGATTGGGTGTCCGGACGTCTGATGACCGGACGTCGCCGTCCTTCTCATGGACTTCCTTTCCCACAATGACCTCGTCCTCTATCTTTTTATTTAATTTTTTAGCATGGACGAGATTTTCTTATTTGGTTTATACAAATTTTGAAATATCATACACAAAAACTTGAACTCATTATAATTCCCAAGCTTCAACCAATAGCCGAAGATGAGCTGTATAACTTCAGCTAATTATACAACTGCTTCATATCTAACTTCACCAAGCTTATTGACATTATTGTACCAGGCAGTGAGATCTTAAGAATTTCCATTATGGTGCATTCAATGCGGACGGAGAGAACTGGGTCCGCACAAGTATTGAAACCTAGCAGTACTCGCACTCGGTACTGCTGGATACCCAATACTTATGCGGAATGCGCACTCCGCATCTAATATGAACTTTCCTTCTTAACAACTTTCATCATTAACGAGTTTCATCATTAACGAACGAGTTGTGGGGGTATCATTGTGCAAGGGTAAAGAGGTTTGCACCCAAGAAAACTAGTATCTTCAAGAAGGCATTTACAACAATTTCTTTTAAAAAGATTATCTTCTTTGTTATATACAAACTTGATAACTAAAAAAAGAACTTTGAATGGATGTATAATATCCATGGAGAAACATAGCGAAAGGGAGAAGCTCAGCAAATGATGAAAATATGCTATTAAGACATTATTTGGGACGGCTTTTTTATCACTTCGCCTTAAAACTAGATTTTTTAGGTCACTGACATTGATTCTTTACATCAGAACATCTTTATAAAAAAAAAATTGAATCCAAAGGCTTTAGAAAGCAGTAGAAAAGTCGTCCCAAACAAAGCTTAAGTAAAAGACTAGTCATAACCTCACATTCATCACAGCATTAATACTTGAAATTAATTTTAGATGGGTTATTAGTGAACTTCAGCTATCAAGAAGAAATTGAGAAAAATCAAAGGCAGCGAGCATAAGGGGAAGATGAGGTATCAGGTTCAGTCCTTCGCAAGGTCTGTGTTGTACTGCGCTCTTGATTCAACTATTCAAGCTTCTTTGCCTCAATTGAGCTTCCATAACTCACACCCTTCATGAAGTCCTCATGAATTACATTGTCGCGTTCTGCGCGAATTAAGCAGAGGCATCACTGCTTCAGTGCAAACATTTCGTAGATCTGCACCATTGAAGCTTCAGCTTTTTTAAATTGTTTTTCAGCATGACATTTAGATCAATTAAGTCAAATTTACACACACATCACATATGATGTAAAAGATACAAATTTTGAAAAGCATGCAACATTTCTTACATGATTACATTACATAAATCAAAGCCACACTATATACATAAACTCCATCCTGACAAATAGGGAATGGCTACTGTGCTTGTAAGCATGCCTTTTAATAAATACAAGCCAAAAGTGACCTCCTTTTCTCACAAAAACTGATACATAAAATTGTCCAGTAGATAAAATTTACAAAAAATTGTTATAATTTAGGCTTGTTTAGGACGGATTTCATAATGTTTTTTAAAGCATTTTTATAGTACAAAAATTAAAATTTTTAGTAAGCTTTAAAAACATTAAAAAAACCGTCACAAACGAAGCCTTAATCTGTAGTAGTCTTATCAAAGTAAGCCGTGATTGATTTTAGCTTTCCATTTAAATAATTATTCTCGACCTGCAAGCAAAGAGCACGATTAAGTTTTAAAAAATCTGTAATGAAAGGATTTTAACTAGTCTTCCGAATGTTTTTACATGAATTATCTCAGAAAAGATGGCAAAGATTTAAAAAAAAAAATAACTTCAGCTAAAAGCAAGGTCTCTCTCTCTCTCTCTCTCTCTCTCTCTCTCTCTCTCTCTCTCTCTCTGTATTATGGGATCCTGTTACAGAAACTATCATTTTTATCTTTTTAAATGATGTTAGTCGTGATTGTAATAGAGAAGGGTAACGGTTAAAGAGATGCTATAGTACCAGACATCGTGAAGGAGCAAAATCAACAAGGAAACAATCAGAACAAAGTACCTCCAGGTTCCATGGAGGATCAGCTAACATAGAAAGGTCCACCAATTGGCTCAAATTAACATTTCGAGGAAGAAACATTACAACTTTAGCAGCAATCATGCTTGCAATTTTAAAAAGATAATACCTGATTCGACAAAGAAAAGTTAGTGGAAAGGATAAAATTGTAATTAAAAATTTGCAAGAAAGAAAAGACCAACCCATCACGAGGCCTGAGTAAACTCATATCATAAGCCTGCATTTTAGCATAATCTGGACCACCCCAAGGGGGAGACAAGAAAACAACATCACCCTAAATAGAAACAAGTAAAAAATGTCAAAAAAAAAAAAAATTCCAGCCAATGAAAAGAATAAGAGAGAACATTTATTATAGGATTAAAACACCTGAAAAAAAAATCAAACACTTGATTAATTGTATAAAAATCTCATTTTCATATGTTAGTTGATGATTATTTTATACTAATTTATGAACAAGAATGCAGAGAAAATCAACTATAATTCCTTGCCATATTTTGATCTTGCAAACTATGTATTCCTCTCCTATTCTTTCGATCTCACTTTCCATTTTCAAGATTAAGGACTTTATAATCGTAGGAGATAGAACTGAATCTTCATTCAACAACCTAATTGAGAGAGAGAGGGAAGGGAGAGAGAAAAAGAACGAGAGTGAGATTGTAGAGAGACAATGTATGAATAAAATTTGAGAGAGTTGAAGTGACATTCATCAATTTGTTGTCTAATTTCAAAAAGCAAATTGGTGGCCTTTGTGATTAGCAAGTGGCCAACTACACAGTAACAGAGAGCGAATTGGCTCTTTAAGATATTAAATCCTCATTAGCCTTGTTCCAAATATTTTGAGTGGACTTCAAGATAATCATCTTCATTAATTTTGAGTGGACATTGATCAATTTTGCTCTTTTACCCATGCTATCCTCACTTCAACTTTTTTTCCTACTCCCACAATAATTTTATCTACCTTCTCAATAATGCATTTGTTGTGCAGAAGTCTATTATTCACTATATAATTCTTAAATAAATGCTATGCCACAATTTATCATATAACATATTTTCCCACTCTACATTTTATTATTTTGAAGTACATCAATCTCATTATTCTTATTTTTGTCACAGTTAACTTGATTATCAAAGACTTTTGATCGCCGCACTAGATCCATATATCATAGTGAGCATAATTATAATTTAATAAAATAAACATTTTTAGGTCCTCGTGAAACTATTTTATCACAGTGCTCTGAAAAAAGTCACCATTTTATACATCAAACCTTAAATATTAAATTTATAACCTATAATTAAAACCAGATGGTTCAAATGGTTGAATCATGAACTAATTCTCCGGCCAATCTAGTATCCTAAAATTCCTAATTGAACCAACACAGGAACGAGACTCGATCAAAACAAATGGAACCAAAGTTGAACCGCTGAACTACTGAATTGATTGAGATTTTATTGAATCAACCAAATACATTTAGAATCAAATTAATGAATTATAACCATTAACTATTGATCATACTATTAAAATTAATTTTTGACATAAAGGACTTAAAAATAAATAAAGGATTAAAATTTAAAAGCTAAAATTGTTATATCTCAAGCATAAAAAATTGTAATAACATACTTACAACCTATCCCAATTCTTGATTTTGTTCCGACTCAAAGCCGAATCTCCAGCAACTTCAATGGTTCAACCTTTGCAAGTTCATTGATTGACTTTGCCCTTCAACTCCGGGCTTCAAAGGCTCACCAACCTCATAGAGACATATTTCATCAACCTTCATATGGTCTCAATCTGTGAATCTTGAATTTGTCAGTCTCATAATTTGATTAATATGTTTTTTTCATTTTGAGCTACATATTTCTACTTTCTTCGTAAAGATTTTTAATTCGATAGACCGATCTAAATAGCAACAAAAATCTTTTTTTTTTTTATAGCAACAAAAATCCTTCATCCCATAACTACGACGCACCCACACTTTTCCTCATAGAGGTATACAATATCCGACACGACACGCGTCAGACGACTGTCGGACAAGCAAAAAATGTGTCCAATTAAAAACATATAAAATACAAATTGGAGACGCATTTTTTAAATATTTTATGATTTTTTAAATAAAATTTCTTGTGTTTAAATTTTTATTTATTTAAAATATAAAAAAAATAATTTTCTTATTTCCTATCCACAACACCAAATTAATTATTCGCACTCAATACCTCATTCATCAGATTTTCTCATTTTCATTTCTCTTTGACGGGTCGCAACTTTGGTTTCACAATAATACTCGATATCATCTCAACATGGACGTCTGACATTGTTACAACATCGACATTTCAAAACAATCTCAACATCAATATATGACAGTCTTGACATTGATGCTCGACGCTAGCAATTTCTATACCCACAACTTGATAAGTCATCTTTGTCTGACGTCGTCTTAACATAGACAACCAACGCCCTTTTAACATCGACGACAGACGTCCTCTTGACATTAACACCCGATACTTACAGCATAACATTGATGCCTGACTCTCAACATCATTGTTGTCTACTCTATCAATGACTAATCCACAGCATAGACGTTCGACTCTCGACATCCTAATATTAATCATTTTAAACACAAATTTCAATTAAATGATTTATTATTTTTAATATTATACTTATTCAATTTTATATACCATTTTTTAAAATATAAATATTCTAATAACATGTCCAACCCATATCCGTGTCCTATATTTTCAATAATTGTCGTGTCTTGTATTCGTGTCATGTCGTATCCAAGTTGTCGTGTCCGTGCCTGTGTATCTAGTAGACCCAAAAATAAGAATCTCTTGAACATAAAAAAAATTATAGAATAAGCCCTCTATGTTGTGTTATGCGATAAATCCTATCGAATATACCAAGAACAATGAACTACGGACCATATATTGCACAAAAATCGCATAAATGTCATATGTTCACAAAACAGATTGCGACATGTGTGAATTGTAAAATAACCAAAGAAGCACCTCCTACACTGAATTCTAATGGATGTCACACACACAAGTCATTCAAATGTTACTCTTATAGACTGCACTGATGAGTCTAAAACATCGAATTTACCTAGAAATTGCACAATGCCATGATTGTCACATGAAGATGAAATGTAAAATTTTCCCGAATGTGAGGAAACAACACAAAATTAGAGGTGCCAAAATGTCGAGAATTTATGAAAAAAATAGTGAATACACGTTACTTTTTATTTTTTTAATATTTTAATATTTGATAAAAAAAATTCAAAATAAAATATCTCCTTCACCAGTAATTGTTTGACATCATATCCATCTCTTTGTCTATCTCATCTAGCCAGACTTATTTCATCCCCTCCCCCCGCCCAAAAAAAAAAAGCTCAACTACTATACCCATTCCAATAATCTCTACTTTTATTGCTCTCTCACCCCACTCCCATATTCATACTTCTCATCTATGCCTAGAAGCACCAATCAAATCCTCCTCAAGCCTTAGCTGATTTCCCCTCTTCCCCTTAGTCACTAACAACCCTACACCACTCCCCATCTCTATTTCTCCCATCAACCCCCTGAACTCCCGCTCCTTTGCTCGTTGTCCCTAGCACTGCCAATTGCCAACCAACCATCTATCCACCTCATCCACCACCAACCCCTCCATGTCGCTCCACCATCTCTTCCTTCAATCATCCCCTTCTTCCCTAGTTGCCATCATGCTAGCAGCCACTAGCCTCTACAAACGCCAGTGCCCTAGCCGCCACCACCACGCTTACACCTCACTCTATTTCTCTTTCTCTTTCTCTCTTATCTCCCGCTTCTCTCCTTTCTCCCACTTCACCCCCTCTCTCTCTCTATAACTTTCTATCCCTCTCTTTGTAACTCTTTCACACTTTTTGTCCTCTTTCTTTCTCACCCACTTCTCTCTCCCTCACTCTCTATCCTTTTTACTTGTGGTGTATAAAGTGCATTTATCTCACCTCGCCAAGTCCTCACCATCGTATCGTCGTCATCTACTTCTTATGCAAAAGTATAAAACATACAACATTCAAAACTTTCAAAAATCTTGATTGCAACACATTTGGCGCAATGAGCAAAACCTGTATGCAATTTTTTTATTATGATATGGGCAACTTATAAGCGACAATCACAACACAATGAATAAGCCATGTGTGCACTTTTCTTAATCTCAAATCTCTCGTCTGGATCTCCCATGTGCCCTTTTATTGGCACGATAAGTTTTAAAAATAACAATTTTGTTTCTTCAAACACTACCTATGTGCAACTTTCTTAGCATGGTGGGCAGCCGTATCTGCCCGCTACAGGGGCAGATAGTAGCGAGCAGATACTGGGAGATTGTTGAAATTTATACTAGTAAAAAACCTAAAAAATAATAAATTAAAAATGTCATGTAAAAAAAAAGCAACTAAAAATGAAAATGATAAACACTAAACTCGCAATTTGAACAATATGAAACCATAGATTGTGGCATGCATCATGATGAATCAGGATGAAATTTAAACAAACACAAAACTTATAGTAGTTCATAGTGGTAACAAAAGTTTTTCTCACTGAATTTCAACTATTTATTGACATATTTTCTCGCCGAAAATTGCCTATTTTCTTGTTGTGCATCTATTTTGATAAACTAGTGGTAATCAAGTTTAAGCTATAAGATCTTCATTTTATTATGATATTAAATAAACAAAAAAGCACCTTGCTTAGAGGTATAATATTCAATAATCAAAGTATTCCCTTGCTTCGTGATGTGCATTTTTATCTTAATCTTATACAGTGATGTGGCATCATGAAATTTAGAATATGCTTATTTTAACATGGATCAAATACCTTTTGTTGTGGTTAGGAATATGTAAGTTTTGTGACTTTTGGTATCATTAAATTCCATAGCCAGGATATAATTAAGGAAACTTCTACATCCCATGTCAAAAACCAAGATCAACATTGCTTGGTATGGGACCAATCAAGCAACCCAACTTTCTCTTTCTTTGAGAAATATTTTCACAATCTAGACCAAATAAGGTGATTTCTTCCATTCAAGTTTAATGATGATTGACAATTTTGGTACTCACCTGCTAAGGTTTGATTCGGGCTTTTTGATTGATCAACAAATTCTAATATAAAAGATATTTTCTTTAAAGAGAAAATTGTCCTCTTTTGAAAGTTGGTAGTTGCTTTTGATGGAGCAACGGTGCTTACAATGGAGCAATAGGTGGAGGCAATGATGGATCAAGGAGGCAAAAGATTGGGAGGGAAAAAAGAATTTTTGGGGCTGCTCAAATAAAAAAATTGAAGAAATATATTCAAGATTCCTTTATTTCTAGAACTGTAATATCATGAAGAGATGAAAAATGATTGAAATTTTGTGTATTTCATCAAGAGTTTTCCCCTCTATTTATACAGTAGAATTATATGCTACTATTTGTAACTTCAACATAACATTAGAATTAAGAAAAATACTCCATAGCTTGCACACAATTATTTTCCGAAGAGAGATTTTGATGTGAAACGTAATGCATGGAAACAAGAACTGCTTGGGGATTTTAATATAAGACTGTTAAAGCTTTGCTAATTATAGAATTAATGCTTACCCAAGTTAGATTTTCAGAATTATCAAGAAATTGTAAGGCATGCGGTTACAACTAGATTAACGAGACAAGATCAAATTGACAACATAATGGAGTAATGTTATGGGGAGAAACAATACCATAATTAACAAATAGAACTTTTCATTGGGTCTGTCACTCACTCTCTTGTTGGTGGCACTTTTATGGAGGAAGATTGAGAGCCTGAGCATGCCACAAGAGACAAATGGCGCACAAAGTGAGTCCGTTGGAGTGGTAGCTGGTGGCGGGTAGTCCATGGGATGACTAGTGAGCATCCAACGTCTTATCCATTCTTCCTTGATCTTCAAAGACGAAGCCGTTCGAAGTCGGGATCAGCCGTCCATGGATGTGGAGAACTCTCTTCTTGACTTGGCCGACCACTGTTGAAACAAAAGAAGAGAAGATGGGGGGAGTCTATGGTGGGGGCTAAGAGGCAAATGCAGGACATGAAATAAAATTCAGATTTTAGTGGTTTAGGAGAGGGATTTAATTTGAATTTCAAATTAATCCACAGGGGGAGAGGGGTGGAAATGGGGAGAAGAGTTGGGCTGAATTTGTGGAGTTATTAAGGTGATTAGGAGAGAAGTAAGTTTGGGATCTTAATTAATTGGATCCAAATGAACCAATAATGAAGATTGGTGAGGTGGATAAAAGAGACTTAATGGGGGAGAGAGGGGCCAGCCATGTATAGTGGTGAGGAGGCTTGAGAATTTAAATAGTGGGGACCAAAGGAGTTAATTAAGCATAATAAAATCTGACATTTAATTTCAGAATTAATTATATCATAAGTAACTCCCAAATTCAAATGAAAATAAGAGGGAATTTGAATTTGAATTTCAAACATGTATAACTCCTCTTAATTAATTATCATAAGTAACTCCCAATTCAAATGAAAGTAAGAGAGAATTTGAATTTGAATTTCAAATATGTGTAACTCCTCTTAATTAATTTTCCAAATTAATATGGCTTAATTAGGAAAGTCATTAAGAGAGGGGAATTCAAAATTCAAAGGGGGGAGCTAGAGGGGGCCGGCGGCAATGGGGGTCAAAAGGGTGGCTGGCGGGCTGCTGGCCGGCTGTTGGCCGGCGGGTGGGGGTTTGTAGGCCGGCGGCCTGGGCGGCTCAAGGGGAGGCGGCGGCAAGGGGTGAGGGGAAGGGAGGAGGGGAATTTCAAGGGATTTGATTTGCTAAAAATCCACTCACCTCAATTTTCTTCAATCCGGATCTCCACGAAAATAACTTGGCGAAAATTTAGAACTCTCGAAGACAAAATAGTTTGGCGAAAAATCTAGAACTCACAAAGAGATCTATCTTCTCCGACGAACTCACTAAGAGATCGAGGAGGGTTGAACTCACAAAGAGAACATAAGAGGCAAATTTTCATTCATAAAAAAAAACTAACTATTACATAAGAAAAGGGTCATATATAGGCCTCCAAATGACAAAGAAAATAAAAGACTAAAATGCCCCTTGGGCTACAATAGCGACCAAATACCCATAAGAGCAAAAGCAGAAAAAACTGAAAATAACATAAACTACTACATGAAATGACTCAAAATAAAACTCATGATCGTAGCCGTCGATCTCCGGCGTCTCCAGATGGTACACGTGTCAAAAAATGCTGACGATGTCCTCATCAGATTTCTGTTCCCTTCAAGAGGCCTATGGATTGTCAACTTGTTAACTATAATGGACTACTAGCATTAAAATCCCATGGATTGAAAAGTTGGCCTCTAAAATTACCAACACTTGGTGATTCTATTCATTGTGCTATTCTGAATGGGTTCTTCAAAAACTATTATTTAATAATATCTTAAAATAAATTTTTACTTTTTTATAATGTCATCATGTTTGACTGAGAACATTGTAAAAACCTAAGAATTCCATTAATAACAGTGAAGGATAGGTCTTAATCATAAATGGACCAAAAGTCGACGTCAATAGCTCAAGAACAACTAAGGCTAAGGAAGCCCCAAACTGCATCAAATGTCACCCATCATAGAGTCAAATAAGCCTCCCATAAAAGTAGTGACAAGTTAAAACCAATCAATTGGGACAAATATAGCCAAAGTTAAAAGTTGTAAAACATATGAATCTGAGAGCACATGTAAAGACTTGCAACACCTACTTCTAAGCTGCATAAAACGTGATCCCCTTAACCATCTCATTGTTACAACTAGAGGTATAAACAAGTTAGAGTCAACTATCTGCCTAATTGAGTTAAGCTTGTTTAGTCCTTATTGAGCTCAAGCTCGGCTTGATTGCTCAAACTCATTTGGAAAGCTAGAACTTGGCTCAAATGTTGAGCTTGATTTCTTAGTTTAAATTAATTTTTTAATTTTTTTTTAATATGGAATTAATTTTAAAATGGTAAAATATATTATATAATGTTAATTTAAATTAAATTTTAAATAAATTTTTATTAATCGAGCGGGCCAATGAGCTTATTTAACATACAAGCTCAAGTAGAGGCTCAAGTTCAAACTCTTGGCTTGATAAATTCGACTCGCTAACGAGTCAAGCTCAAGCTGGCTTGCGAGCCGGCTCAGCTCACTTACACCATAGTTGCAAATGCTGCCCCTCTCCCTTGCATGGGTTCAATCCAACATAGCTAAAAGAGCAAAAGTATTATAAGAGCTTGAATAAATGTGAAGCACAATCAATTTGACGACATAGTGAACAATCTTCTCTATGAGGTATAAAAGGAGGTCTACACAACAATCTCCCCTCCTCCCTTTATAATTCTTTCTTGCCATCTCAATGTTCTCATATGTTAATTCGCCAAGATACTTTTGTCGAGAGAAAGCAAAGCCAGACTATAACATCCATTTTCTTCTTTTTATTTAGGGTGTGGAATTCCCTTTATGTTGTTGTCAATTCAAAGGGGTTTTCTTTAACCCCCTATAAATCTAGTTCAAAAGTATCACATACACCCAAGTTTCTTTGCATGGAGAAAAAGTCCTCACTCGCTTAAGTATTACCCTCAAAAACACCAATTATTCCTTCTTTCTAAGCATAGGTAGGAGGCCTCAATATACATTACCTAGCACCCCTCTCTGTCATGTTTCTTCATTATCATTATAATCAATGAATTATGTTGACTCAAACATCAAATCCACTATAAACCTCCACACTTCCTCTTATATATAACTCGAAATAATTCAAACAAGGAACTCTCAAGTGAAATTATATACAATCAACTAGACAAAAAATATTCACTTCTCTAATTACCCACGACTCGCAAGGAAAATGCCTAACATATAAAAAACATTTTAAACAAACAATTGAAGTGAGCATACCAATATTTCAACAAAAAAAGGTAGCATGAATCATATAAGATAGAAAGTAATATTGATAAGATAGAAAGTAATATTGCTCAAGGTATGTATCGTAGCAAAAATTATATAAATTCCATATAAAGCTCATTTGAATGGGAAGCAAGTAAATGGCCAAAATTGTGATGTATGTGTGGACCAATCAGAGCAACATAGAGATCAAACACAATGTCATTGCTCAAACTAATATCATGTCATATCACCTAGTGGGACTTACTATTCCACATCACGCCATGTTAACATGCTCCATGAATATGTGATCGTCATGACATGTGATGCCCTTTAGACTTGCTGAATCATTTAGATTTGATCATCCATGTCAGAACCCAATTGATTATCTTGCAATTGCTATTTTACATGAGGCACTCCATGGAATTACCAAATTAATGAATGTCAAAGAGAAAGTTTATGTTATATCATTAACTAAATATGCCCATATATAGAAAAATAATAAAAGAAAATGATAAAGAATAAGAAGGAGAATATTCTCAATTATTATGATATATTACAAAAATAAAATATATTTCTAATCTAATAACTTTTCTACAATAACATTCTACTCCCTGCAAGCTAGGGCATATATATTAGTAAGCTCATTACAAAGACTAGAAAACGAAGAGTTCCTAAAGCATTCATAAAAATATCATATAATTATTCTAATTATCCTTTTTGATAGGACGGCATCTAATGAACTCACAATCCACTTTAACATGTTTGTTTCTTTCATAGCTGCAATGCAAATAGTTGCTTAATTATCATAGTTAAGGATCACAGACTATGTTATAAAGAAGTTGAACTATTCCATTAGAGTTTTAATCCTCATCATTTTGCATGTAGAATGAGTCATGCCCATGTATTTAGCTTCAGAGTTGGATATTGCTAAAACAATTTATTTCTTACTTCTACATGGCATGAGATTTCCATCTATAAGGTCACAGCATCCTGAAATAGCCTTTTCTAATATTCAATAGATCCAACATAGAAAACATCGATATAAGCTTTAGTCCTTCAGTCATTATGTTTTTAATTGATGAAACATTTTAACGGAGATTTTTTATAAATCTTAAACTTACATAATATCCAAGTTTTCCTTATTTGGGTTTTGATTATTTTGAATTATGAAGCAACCAAGAAAGGATACATCAGGTAAACTAAAAATCAGATATACAAGCTTGCCAACTAGATGTCTATTTTGAGAAAACATATTCAGAGCTTTTATCATTCTTGTATGATTGCAGGCTGGCCATCGAAGAATTAATAGGCTTACACCCAAGAAGACTAGCTTCTTAAAGAAGGCATTTACTATAATTTCTTTAGAGAGAGAAACATCTTCTTCATTATATGTAAACTTAATAACAAGAAGACAAACTTTGGAGGTTGCGGAGTATGCATAAAGAAGCATATGTTGGAAAAATTCCGCATGACAGATAAATGGTTAAGACTTAGCAGAACAGTAATGCCTTTTTGAGATTATAAAGGGGAAAATTTAATTGATTCTCAAAATAATTTGTGCCTTTATATAGATGAACACGAATAATAGAAAGGGAAGGAGTTAATATTAAATATATTCTCAATGAAGAGAATATTATTGCATAATAATGATAAAATAACCTCATTAAAAGTTTTTCAATCTAAAATATCTCCATGATAACACATTTTGCAAGCAAGCAAAAAAAAACAAGTAGATAGAAGATCCCAATAAAGCCCACATCGCAATTACTTTATCATGAATTATTATAGTTGCCAGTTCATATTATATACAAATATTTCAAAGGGAAGGTGTGCATCCAAAATTGTAACCATGTAAAGAGACATTCATTTAAATTAAAAAGGAATGTGAGATATTCTGATGAAACAATTGGATCCATAATAACTAAATAAACTCCATGCTAAAATTATCCATATATGAATAAATACACAAGTCAAATGGAAAAGATGTTTTTAGTAAGAGAAATTGCACAAATTACCTTTAAGCTAGGAGCTATCTCGAAAAAATCACCCTTTATGAAATCAATCCTCTCACTGACTTCATAAATAACAGCATTTTGCTGTGCGTACTCAATTTTTTGTGGGTCAACATCAATCGCAATGACATGATTACTCCTGAAATAAAATTATTTAGAAATTAATTTAATAGAGCATACAACAAAAAGTTATCTTGGCACTAAAAATATTTGTTGATGATAACATTTACAAAAAACACTACACTTTTTTTTTTTTTTTTAAACACTACACTTAATGCAACTCATTCTGCAGCTATAAGCCAAAAATTACTTTCAAGATACATATTATTTGAAAAAAAAAAAATTATGATATCAGTCTTCTAACTTCATCAATACCAGCATATACTATGTGTAATCAATTTTATGCAGATTAACATCAATTTAAATGTCATGATTGCTCCTGAGATAAAATTATTTCAGAATTACCTAGAAGTAACATAAATGGCTATAAGTCACTTCATCTTCAATTTTGGACAATCTGCTTGAAATTTCATGTCGCGTTGACTTTTAATTATACATCATAACCATTTAGTTATATATCCGCAATACATTTTTAAAAATTTGAATTTAATTATTTTGATGGACTTTTAAATGTATATGAATTACTTCTAATACTTTAACATACATTTTGGCGTAAGTTACTAATAAGAAAAAATGGTATAAGAGAATAGTCTGAAGTTTCATCAACTTTTAAGCATTTTTGGGCAAGATGTTACTCAAAAGTTATCATTTTGAATGGATTTTTAGGATATGTACTTTATTTCTAATAAATAATTTAAAATTATTTATTTCTTATCACTATCTCTTGAAGGCATCAATTGAGAAATACTTCAAACTACAAGAGCATTATTTTCAAACCTCATAAAAAAATCATATGGATATTAACCAGAAAATGTCAAGCTCTATTGCTAAATAATTATAAAGATGTAACAAGAAAATTAAAATCACGGTGCTTTGCCATTAGAAAACATAAAAGTATCAATCATTCTAAATCAACTAATATCCGACCATGAATTACATGCCAATAGGTACCACAAATCATGCCCTTTGCCAATTGGTCTCAAAACATCAATTTTTGCATCAATTGGCATAAGAGCATAATCCAGCATCATTTAGATGCATATTGAGACAACAAATATAACAAAAAATTTGAAGTGGACAAAGCATAAGATTTTGTCATCACAAATATAATACTAACCTCATGGCAAACTGAATTGCATTTCCACCAACTCCAGTGAAGCAATCAATTATAGTTCCAGAGCCGCATCGAACTGCATGATGCTTAGCAATTGATTCAGGTGTTACAGAAAACCAGCTTTCCTCATCCATCTTTATACCATAATCAAATCTAGAAAATAAAGAGTATCTTTGGCGCCAGTACTTGACTAAACTATCAGAGAGATACTCTGTGCGTTCTTGCAGTTTCTCTGAGAAGTTGTCAAATAAAGATTTAAAAGTGTTAAATTGATAATTAAAAAAAAAAACTTCTTAGATAAGAAAAAGTAAAATATGGCATCAAAACTCAACAGTTCAATAAGAAAATATACAACAAAAATACTAAATCCATTCTACAATAGACTTTGAGCATAAAGTACAATAAGCATACAAGTTATTCATAAAAGGCATAGCTCTCATCAATTTTATAATTATTCATTAATTGCATGAGAGCATTATTAGGAAATGATAAAAACACAACGACTACTCTGGACGATGCATTTATAAGATGCTTTGTTTTGGTTGGAGCAAGGTGAAATTAAGCCTGCATATAAGAGCTCACCATTTATTATATTATTATCATCATCATCCTTATCCCAACTATTTACGTTTCAAATTATTAATCCTCATTTTATATTCATACTTATTAAGTGTTGATTGAGATATGTAAACTGTTATTTTCAAATTATTTAAAGTTAGTTTTTTCATTTTATGATCCTATCCTGACAATAATTTATTTACTAATCTAACTGATGCATTTTTTTTTTAACTTTTTGTTGTACACATCCAGACCACAAAAGTTTAATTTTAATTATTTTGACTTCAATAATAATTTTAATATTTTCTTTAACAAAAAATTTTCAAAATAGTCCCAAGATTACTCGTGTGGCCAATTTAGTTCTAGAGTATCACATTGCTCTAATTTAGTACTTCAACCATATAAAGTTGATTGAAAATCCCTTATCTTGTAATTTTGCTATAAAATTGATCCCAAATTAGTCTCTCGACTATACATAATTAACCCAATTTCAATTTTGTATAGTCGAGAGACTAATTTGAAGCAACATGATACGTTGACGCCAATATAACTATATACGAATATTTGAGTGGACTATTTTGAAGTTTACTCGTTTTCTTTAATATAATTATTCATTAATTTACCTTTCCTAATTTTGTCACACATCCATCTTAACATTTTGACTCCTGTCACATTAAGCTTAGATATTAACATTTTTTTATAGCCAATCACTCAAATCCATAAAACGTCGTCCGTTTAATTATGATTTTCTAAAAATTAACACTAAGCTCCATAAGATTATGTTATTACACAAAACACATAAGCCATTTTTTAATATTAAACATCCAATCTTAACACTTGAAGTTCTATCCACATTTATATCTAAATATTTCTGTATAATAAATCTAAGTTATTTAAAAATATCACACCTTGGTATCATCATATATTTTAATAATCCAACAACAACATCAACCTTTATCCCACTATGTGGGGTGGGTTACATAAATCTTTTTTCTCCATTATGCCTTGTTAAAAATTAAATTCTCATTTAAATCTTTTTTTCTAACCAAATCTTTTTAAGTCTACTTCTACGTTTCTTAACATAATAAAATTTAATACATCTACTTTCCTAACTGGGTCATCGGAAGGCTGTCATTTTATGTGACCAAACCATCTAAGGCGACTCTCTCTAATGTTATCTTCCAGTGGAGCTACTCCACCTTTTTCACGTATATGTTCATTTTGTATCCTGTCTCTAAGAGTAAATCAACTCATCCACCTGAACATCCTCATTTCTGCAGCACTTAACTTAATATTATGCTTCTCTTTTAATGGCCAATATTCTGCACCATAAAGCATTGCAGGTCTAGCCACCATCTTATAGAATTTTCCCTAAAGTTTGAGGGGGGCTTTTCTATCACACAACAAGCCTGATGCATTCCTCCACTTCAACCATCCAACTTGAATTCTACTAATAATATCCCCATCTATTTCACCATCACTCTAAACAATAGATCCAATATATATAAAACGTGTACTCTTATTAATGACTTGATCACTCAAAGTCACAATCCCTCCACAAAAAATATTATAACTAAAATTACACTGCATATATTCAATATTAGATCTACTCAAACAAAAGCCTTTACACTCTAAGGTTGACCTCCATAATTTAAGTTTACCTTCAACTCCCTCTTTAGTCTTATCAACAAGAAGAATATCATCAGCAAAAAGTATACACCAGGGTACAACTTCTTGCTAATGTTTAGTGAGAACATGCATAACTAAAGCAAAAAGATATGGGCTTAATGTTGATCCATGATGTAATCCAACTGAAATAGGATGTTAACATCATACCCACTAAAATTTAATATCATATAATCAAAGCTTGTTCTAATGCCTTTATCTTCTAAAAATTTTTTCATTGTTATATTTTTTTTACTAAAAAAAAGACTAAAATGGTCCCTCCACTCTTTGTGAGAATCAAAATAATCCCCAAGTCTTTTGAGGGTCCAATTTAGTCCCTCAACTCTTTAAAATTGAACATTTTTTGTCCTAACATCCAATGGTGGAGTTAATGGTGTTAAATATAAGGGTATTTTGGTCATTTTTTAATTAAATATTTATTAAATATATTTTTTCTAAAAAAATTATTAAATATTTCTTTAGTAAAAAATAATAATATTTTTTATTTTAATTTAAAAAATTTTAGTGATATTTATTGTTTCAGAAAAATCATATGAAAATAAAATATTATTTTCAACTTAGTCACACATAATTTTTTCAATTATATTTTAAAAAATATGACTAAAATATTTAAAATTAAAACTAAAATTATTTTTTTATTAAAAAAATATTTAATATTTTTTTTAGAAAAATTATAAGTAGTCAAAAATTATATTTAATAAATATTTAATTAAAAAATGACCCAAATACCTTTACATTTAACACCATTAACTTTAACATTAGATGTTATGACAAAAAATGTCTCGTTTTAAAGAGTTGATTGGTCCCTCAAAATAGTTGAGAACTATTTTGATCCCTCACAAAGAGTTGAGATACCATTTTGATCATTTTTTATAATAAATGGCTCACTAATTAGAATTATATAATTTAGAAAAGGTATATACCAAAGAACCTCACTTTGCTTATCTTTTATAAGCAACTCCATAATTAATACACAAAGATATAAATTCAATGTTGGTCCTTGATGAAAAAGTATAGTAATTGAAAATTGTTTGGTCGCCGTACAACTATTTATAATACGAATCAATGCTAGCATATCGTTGACTCACACATTCATGCCTTAATGCATGCCAAATAAATTCAAGTGATGCAATATCATATAGCTTCTCAATATCAACAAAAAACTACATAGATAATTTCTATCCTATACGCTTCTTTATTCATTATCTTAACAAAAAAATCATAATAAATCTTCCTAAAATAAACCAAATTAGCTCTCAAAAATTAATGTAATTTTTAAGTATATGCTTATAATCTCCAATAGCTTCATTGTAAACTCAAGTGTTCGATTTCTATATAGTTAACATAATCTTGAACATCAACTTAGTTTTTAAATATTGGTACTAAATACTTCTTCTTTAATCATTTAGAACTCTCTTAGTCTTCAAAATTCTACTAAAAAGATTATTTAACTAAATCACTACGTTATCCCTTATAACTCTCAAATATCAATAGAAATCTCATGAGGACCAAATTTCTTACCTATATGCACCATTTTAAGAGCCAACTATACTAAACTTTTTTTGAATTGATCTATTTAAAAATCTCATTTAGAAAATTTTCAAAGTAGCATTTCATCTTTCCTTAATATCTTCATCTTTAACCAATCCTATTGTCCTAATTTTTAATACCCTAACTTGCTAGTTCTCTTATCCCTCACCTTCTCTATTCTTTATCTTTGTTTCTCAATAATTCCAAACATATACACAAATCAACAAAAGTTATAACCTTTGTTTTCCACACCAACCTTTTGCAAGATTTCTAATTTACTTATAATAATTATAAGTCTCAACAGTATATAATTTTTGTTAACTTTTAAAAGCACATTTATACTCCTTAATATCCCTTAGTACATCTTCATTCCCACAACAAATCTCCTTATAAGCATATGATCTATTTTAGACTCTCCTAAGACTTCTATAGCAACCCTCTAATGGGAACTAGGAGCTTATTTCACATCCAATTTGACTCAACTAAAAAATTTTAATTTGCTTTCACTAACAAATAATCTTAAAAGAATAATAATTTTCCACCTTTCAAATTAAATCACTCATTTTAGAGAATTTTTATTACTTTCTTTATATGCTTAAAATATATATCTATGACTAATAACCTATTATGCATGGTTAAACATTCTTTTGGTATAAGTATAATAACCAAAATATTTACTTTCCTTCTAAATCAAAAAACATTTATTTTTAATTTTGTGACTCCACATTTGTAAGTAACCAAGTGTTCTTCATGTCATGTGTTTATTATTTCAAATCATAGGCTGTTGTGAAATCAAGCATAGTTTCACATATTACATTTTTATTTCGTATTTCATAACCACCATAAATACTCTCAAAACTCACCTTACTAGAACCTCTATGCACGTTTAAATCATCTCTAACAAATACCATTTCTTCAACAATCATATGTTACTTCATCCATCTTTCCAAAATATTAATTTTTTAAACTATATTCAAATTCAACTTGAGAGGTTAAATACTAACCAAATTCATAATTTCCTCAATAACTATTTTAATAACAACCATCTTCTCACTAATTGATGTAGAACGAGGGGGGGAAATAAAGAGGCATTTAATGCCTAAAAATAATATATTAAGTTTGGAAAGAAGTAATTAATCCTCTCTTAATTTAAAATTTAAATAGGAATCAAATTGGGAAATTTCCAAAAATAGATTTCATAATTTTGGTAACTCCCTTCATGCTCAAATTGGATTTGATTAGAGGTATTAAGGGCTTGATTGGATATTAATGAGCTAATTAATTAAATGGGGAAGGGGGAGGGGGTCAGCCAAAGAGGGGAGAGAGAAGGTGTCTAGGTTCAATGTATGTGGACCCATGACTTTAATTATTGATTGGAAATCATATTTAAAATTTGATTTCAGATTTTATTCAACGGAAAGAAATTTCCTAAACTAATTCATCAATTAAGAAAGTATTTAAATTCAAATAATGATTTGAATTTAAATAGGAAACTTTCCTAATCAATAAGAAACTATTTTAGGAAAGCAATTAAGAGGAGTTTGAAATTTGAAATTTAAAATTCAAGGGATTTTGGAGGGGTGGCCAAATTCACTTTCCTAATTAGGATTTACTAATTAGGATGGGATTTAATGTTCAATCCAAATCAAATTAATTTTAAATTTGATTTTAGAAACTTTCCTAAAATAGGATTCTATTTTAGGAAAGGTTTCAAATTTCAAAATTGAAATAATTGATTTAAAATTAAAGGACTGTCCCAAAGAAGTTAAGCAAGAAAGGAAATTATTTAAGTGGAGATAGGAGAATTGGAGGCAAGGGAGGGGATGGCAACCGACGGCTTGGCTAGGGGTGGTGGAGATGGGCTGGCGGTTAGGTGGACTTTAAGGGGCTGATTTGGAGATGTGGTGGTATGTTGAGGACCTTGAGGTTGGTGGGTGTGGGAGGATTAGGTGGCCGGCGGTAAGGAATTTGGTGACGCCTTAGGTCGGCGGCTTGGGGCAGAGAGAGGGGAGGAGAAAAGAATTTAGGGAAAGAAAGATACAACCATGAGCCCGGACATATCCTGCAGCTGACGGGTAGTACGCTTCCCTTCTCCAAGGGACTTCACGCCACGAGGCCGGACCCATCATGCGGCTGGTGGAAACTCCAATTCCCTCCCATAGGAATCTCACCCAAGTTCTCTCCGAAGAATACAAGTGCAAACAAAATTTCATTAATAATCCATCAATAAATTACACAATAAAGGGCCTCTATATATAGGCCTAAGAAACTAAAACAATACACATATGCCCCTAGAGCTTACATAGGACGATCCTCTTAAGTGAGGATAAAAATGGAAAATTCATAATAAAAAAATAAAAATTATAAATAAAATATAAGATAACGTGGGACAATGATGGCCGTCGATCTTTAGCTCCTTGGATAGGCATGGACGGTTGGATGTCCGCATCACTAACCCTATTAGCCTCAACAAATTTCTATTTTAATTCTTTATCAACAATTATCCCAACCTAATTCCTATTATCAATTTTTTAAAATTTATAGTAACATATAATCTTACTAAATGTCATTAATTTTTCTCTTTTCCATTTAATTTATTGTAAACTAGTAACTTTTTTTTCTGTATTATCATGGCACCCAACAATTCTGATATTTCCATTCTACATCCCCCAAATTCCATGTCACAGATATAATAAAAAATGCAAACCTAGTAAACCCATATATCATTTTAATCACAATCAAGTTAACATGTGGTATGTCACACAAGGGTGATATTCTAAAATACTTTTTTTATATTTCATTAAAGCAGGGTTACATTGTGGTCTGTAACTTAAGGGAGACATTCAAGCCCACATTTCTATTCTTATCACCACAATCGGGTTAGGTCGACTTGTGTTTTTTATAAGAATGCCTTGGCACTAAGAAAATACAAATTAAATTCATTTCATTAGGTTGGACCTAAGTTTTAAAGATTGTACTTTAATATAATATCAACCCTCAATCCTTCTCATCATGTGTAGGGACCGACAACAAATTTATCAAGAAAAACAAAAAACCACAAAAAATAATTGTACCCACCAAAAAATTAATAGAATAAAAAAATCACATAGAGGGACCCGCCACTTATCATTTATTAAGTGCCCTCTATTTAATTTTTGGCAGCACCCAAATTAAAAATTTGGCAAAATAACTTGTGGGAAAGGAGAAGATCACATAGGTTTAGGTTGCACTCATGGTTATCAATTTAGATTGAAGTCAAACAGTCAAATTATAAATTTTAAAATTTGTAATGTCTAAGTTCGGGCAATTTGCTCACCAACCAATAAAATTCTTTTGAAATCCCAGCCAAATGGTAATATGCTGACAAGCAAGATATTACTTTGTCATCTTCTATTACTGTGGCTTATTGATGCATGCAAATGGTAAGTCAACGCTCAACAAGAATAAAAAAACCCCACGTATAACGTTGTGAACCTTTGTGATAATTAATGCTCAAAATTGTGCTTGCTGTTTGATTTTGTTACTGGTATGCTAAGCATCAATAGCATATTGAAGCATTTTCTTAGTGATTGAGATTTTCTAACTATCCTTTTCTTTTTTACAGAAACATTTTCATGAGCAGTATTCAGACCAATTGAGCTCGAGTACGTCTCTGGAAAACTACATGCATTTCCATTTTCATTTATAGTAGACAACGAGATGCAGAGAATACATAAATTAATGAGAAGAAAACAACCTAAAAAATATATATATGATAGTTATGGAAAGGTGTCAGAATATGTCCTCATGTACCCATCATGTTCATGGTATGAGCTAAGTATGTCACCCTGCTGCTTCTCCTTTTGTTCATCAAGATCCTTGCATACATTTTCTTCATCTGCTTGAGATATTTCACGAATCAGTAAAGTAGTGCCTTCTAAAAGTGCCGCAGAATATAAAACCAGCATCATAGTTTCAAACAACAACAACAAGCATGTATCCCATTATGTGGGGTTGGCTACATGAATCTTTTTTCTCCATTGTGTCCAATTAAGGGTCAAATTCTCATCTAAATCTAATAAAGAAAGATCATTTCTAATATTTTCTAACCAAGTCTTTTTAGATCTACCTCTACCTTTCTTAATATAAGTCAAATCTAATACATCTACATTCCTAACTGGGTCACCAGAAGGCTGCCGTTTTTTGTGACCAAACCATCTAAGGTGATTCTCTCTAATCTTATCTTCCACTGGAGCTACTCCAACCTTTTCACGTATATGCTCACTTCGTATCCTGTCTTTAAGAGTAAAGCCATTCATCCACCTTAGCATTCTCATCTCTGCAACACTTAACTTAATATTATGCTTCTCTTTAAATGGCCAACATTCTGTTTTAATGGCCAACATTCTGCACCATAAAACATTGCATGTCTCACTACCATCTTATAGAATTTTCGCTTAAGTTTGACGGGGACTTTTTAATCACATAACAAGCCCGATGCATTCCTCCACTTCAACCAACCAACTTGAATTCTACTAATAATATCCCCATCTATTTCACCATCACTATGAACAATAGACCCAAGATATCTAAAATGTGTTCTCTTATTAATGACTTGATTGCCCAAAGTCACAATCCCTCCACTAAATTTATTATTACTAAAATTACATTCCATATATTCAGTTTTAAATCTACTAAAACGGAAAGCCTTTAAATTCTAAGGTTGACCTCCATAATTCAAGTTTACCTTCAACTCCCTCTCTAGTATTATCAATAAGAAGAATATCATCAGCAAAAAGCATGCACCAGGGTACAATCTCTTGCAAATGTCTAGTGAGAACATCCACGACTAAAGCAAAAAATATGGACTTAAGGTTGATCCTTGATGTAATCCAACTGAAATATGAAAATACATGGTCAAACCACCTTGTGTTTGAACACAAGTAACAGCTCCTACGTACATATCCTTAATGACTTGAATATAAGCATTATTAACCCCTTTCTTATGTAGAACTCTCCATAGCACTTCTCTAGTAACTTTATCATATTTTTCACTAAATCAATAAAAATCAGATGTAGATCCTCCTTACTCTCTCTATCATCAAACCTCTCAATAAATGTCTAGCTTCCATAGCAGACCTACCTGGCATGAATTCAAATTGATTTAGAGAAACATTAGTTTCACACCGCAATCTATGCTCCATAACTCTCTCACATAGTTTTTAGTACGAGATATTAACTTGATTCCTCTAGAATTCACACAATCTTGTGCATCACCTTTATTCTTAAAAATATGAATCAACACACTCATTCTCCGCTCATCTGACATTTTTTTAGTCTTCAAAATAATATTAAAACGTTTAGTAAGCCAAAAAATTCCTTCATCTCCTAAGCATTTCCACACCTCTATTGTCATAGTTCTATGGAAGAAATTAAATATGAGCTCTGACAATAATAAGAAATCATGCCACAATAAAAAGATAAGTATCTTATAGCTTCAAAGGTACAACCTTTCACGTCATCTGTAACATTTGATGGATAGAGTGACAATTGCACATTTGAATTCCCATTGCCAACAATAGCATACTGTGAATAAAAGCCAATCTCTGCTTCCATCTTAGCTGAAATTTTAACAGGTTGCTCATCTGTAAAATGAGAGTCACCTTCATTTTCAAGGAGTGAATCTGTTACAACGCTGAAACCACAGGAATGCTCACTCCCTGTATCCTTCTCAGCTGCATCTACATCTGTTTCTTTTCGGCTTAAGTCGCTGCAAGGAAAAGCATATTCCTCTAAACCTGGAGGAGGATACCATGTTGATTCCAGTGTCTTAACATTGACAAAGTAATTGCTCTTGTAGAAAGGATCCCAAATAACCCTCCAGCCCCCATGTTCACAACATATGAAGTTATCATGGCAATCACCCAATGTACAGAGTGAAAACTCTGATAAGACAGAACTCCTCTGACAAGTATGTGTTTCCCCTTTCAGATGCATATTACAGCACAACGAAGATGAATCTTCAGAGAATATGTCAAGATCAAGTTTTTTCACTAAACCTCCATCGTGATGAACTAGAGCATGAGAGCATACATCTCCCAAAATTTCTTCAGGACAGCTGTCACCATGTAAACTTAACGAACCTAACACTTCAGCATTCAACTGAAAACTAACTGGAACTGTATCAGGTGAAAACTCAAGTTTGTCAAGGTTTTCACTATTTGCATCACTCACTTCATACAGAAAAGGTTTCTTAACTGTTTCATTTCCGCTACCCAAAGCAGATGCACTTACAGATTCATCTAAGCGCAAATCACCCCTACCGTGCTCCTTGGCATCATGACAAGAAGTATCAACCTGAACTTCCACAGCATGTAAACAAGAAGACATATTAGTGCTACCATGCAAATATGTTGATGAAGCAGGGTTCTCCATTTTACTGAATACCATGATTTGAGGAACTGGGTTATTTCTCTCCTTTTCATGTCTAGCAAATTTTGGTTTTGTACCGTTTCTTCTAGATCTGGAAGTTACATTGCTCCTCTATAGCAATGTAAGAAAGGAATGCCAAATAAGAACGAATTAAGATATGAAAATTAAGAAGTTTGAACATTTTGATTGATAAACTTATTGGAATAATGTTGCCACTTACTGCTTTGCTCGTACTAAACGAGAGTGGAAGCCCCAAGGCATCCATTTCTTGAACCAACTCCAGATCTTCCACAGAAAGGTAGTCTGTAAAGTTACAAAATTAATGAGATGGCTTATGATTACAACGCACAGCTAAAATAATGGAAAAATAAAAACCATATGGCGATGGAAACCAAAAAATTGATTATAAGAAAATCCAACTGAGCAACAAAAAAATAAATTAATTAAAATAAACAAATCACTAATAGAACATGACAGTGGAAAAACAAAATCTATTCATTTTACCATGTTCGTGAGAATAAAACATAACACAGAACTGCAAATTCCAATTAGAAACCATCAAGGGTGTTTTTTCAATTTAGAAATCAGAACTAAAATAGCTCTTAATGAAACAATCATTTTCCTCAGCTCCAAAGCACTCCTCGTATTTAGCAATTCATATTCATTGAATTGCACATTTCAAAGACATCAGAACGATGCATGTACAAGAAGAAAAACTGGCCCAAGTGAGGCTCCCATTTCATTCTTCTTTCTCTCTCAAGTGGTGGGTAGTGTGAGACGCTCATGGGTCACCTCCTCGCTCCAGGAAAGGAGGATAGTGGTGAGGAGAGATCTGGTGCTAGCATTTTCGACTATGTAGGTTCATCGAATTATGGGAAACCGGTGGAAAGCCAGGTTACACCTAAAGGTTCGTCGCACAATGGCAAAATCTCATAGCAATTCGTTGGAGGATTGGTGCCGGTGTATAAGTGTTGTTGTGTCAAAGCAGAATGGATTTGAATCCAACCTTTGTTGCTGGAAGTATTACCGATGATGCAGTTGTTTCTAAGCATGAGGGGGTTCAAACTCAGCTATTCACGGCCAACTTCAAATGGAGAGCAACAATGTTGGAATCGATGAAGGGGTTGTGAAGTACCCGTGACTTATCTCCAATAAGGCAAGGGAGGACTCCTTAGAAGCTTGAGGTACAACCTCTGGCAATATGGGTGTGTCCAATACAGTCATTGCTAACCATCTCAAAATGCAAGAATCCATGGGTGTTAAATCCTCCCTATGTGGAGTTTTAGGTGAATCTCACACGAACGATGCAACATTGCACAAAGCAATCCAGGCTTCAGTTAATTCTATCAAATTTCTAGAATGGATGAATGCAATGCAACTCACGTGAATGGTGTTATAAACGAAATAGCTAAGGTACATAAAACCATGTCAATGTCTAGACAAATTGATGTCTGCAGTGAGGCTCATGTCAAAGATGAGGTTTCTATAACTCTACATGCTGATTATTCAACAAAATATTGCTAAGCTCGAGCAAGCTCTCGTGGGTAAGCTATTAGGCAAGGGATTGCAGCATTTCTTGTCATGCAATGAACTAAAACAAAAATGGTCGCATGTGGGGGATTTTCAACTCCTTATTGCCTCTCCAAACTTTTTTTTTTTTTGCTTATTTCAGAGTGTGGAAGCTAGTGCCATCTTAATAGGTGACCTTGGTCGATTGGAGGACATATCATTGGGATGGACCAGTGCACGCCCTCATTCTCACCTCAATCAATACAAGTACTCGCTTCTCAGATTAGGATTTGATTGCCACACCTACCATTTATATATTGGGATATAACATAAATATAGCTCATATCGCTGTGGGCTCCGAAAATTCGGCCCCGGCCTCCCCGCCGCGCGATTTCTTTTTTATTTCTATTCGGCGAGGGAGTTTTAACGGAATAAGTTCCGAGGTAAATTTTGGAAGGCAGATGGGTTTGTAGATAAGACACTACCAAGAGATTTCGCCCTCATTTTGCGAGGACTTTATAATCTGAGTTCTGGTTTCCTATAGGCGCAAGCCCCTATAGTTAATTACCCCTCCCGATCACGAGAGAGAACTTTCGATTAAGGCTAGTCATCGATTAGATACGTATAGAATACGTGGTATCTGGCATATAGTAGCAGTATTAGATATTGGGATTGGAAGGATTGGATTTGAGAATTGAAGAATTGGGTTTTTGAATTTTGGGTTGGAAGATTTGATATTTAAAATAAAAATTGCACCATCTTGCACTTAAAGCGGATGGTGGGGGAATGGATGATGGACCCGATCAAGATCCCATGGTTCCGTCGTCACGGGCCATCGTGGTCCCTGGTCTACTTAGTCAGAGGAGGTAGTCGACCCAACCTGACAGAAGGATCCTTGTCGGTAGCCATGGGTTGCTTCGTCCAAGGGGACCTTGTAGACCTGGGATGGGTATTTGCCTAAGGGGACAAATTTGAATCCACCTTAGCTTACAGAGGGCTTTGTGCCCTATCGATTATATCCTATTGATTCATATCTCAAGGATTTGATGCCAATAAGCAGCGTATTGGCTCTGGCCATAACCGGTATATCGTGGTGCCATTTGACGACAAAACCACGCGGTTCAGAGGGCCCCGGGTCGTCGTAACCGTTTATCCTGCGGTGTCATTTGGCGGCAAACCGCCGGTTAGAGGACACGTACCACGTCCTTACTGGCAGGAGACTGTTTTGAGAATGGATCCTAGTGATATTTTCGACTAGGCATTTGGCTCTTTGTGAGCTGAAGTTATATTTGAATTTGTCCACCTTGGCAAACTGTTGCGGAGGGTGGATGAATTTTGCTTTAAGCGTTGATGGATTTATTTCAATTTTAAATATTTTTGGAATTTTGGGATTTGTTGGGAGGCATTTGAAAATATGTGTGAACCCCTCCAGTTGAGATATGCATTCAACACGGCCATCATCGGGGTGTTCGGGGTCATTTCCTTCTTGTTGATTGAACCCTGTCAACTCAACCAAGCTATTGATCGAGGATCGGGTTTCTTGTAGGCTTTGTGCCTTTTGTTCATGAATTTTCTTCGTTGAAAGCCTTGAAGGCCGAATATGAATGTACAAAATAAATATTCCGGTCAACTTCGTGATCGCATATTTATGTGATATCTCGAACCCTGTCTACTCCTATTCACCTGCTTAGAAGGATCGGGTTTCGTAGGCTTCATGCCTTTTGTTTTGCAAATTTTCTTTATTGAAGGCCTTGAAGGCCGATTATGAATGTATAAGATAAATATCCCGGTCGACTTCGTGACCGCATATTTATCTGATGGTTCGAACTCTGTCGACTCCTATTCACCTGCTTAGAAGGATCGGGTTCGAACTTGAATTCACTTGTCAACCCGCGTAGCATCTCTAGACGTCACGTGTGTACAAATAACACGCTCGTCGGGGCCCATGCGGGTGATTTTTATATAACCCCTTTAGTGTACCTATGTTATACACTCTAGTGCACGTGCAGGGGTACTTTGAAATATTTTGTAAACGTCTTCTGCCCGCTTGCATGGATATTACGGATCCGGTGGCGTTGCATTGTAGGTCGTAGACGTCTTCTGTCTGCTTGTATAAGTGTTGCAGATCCAGTGGCGTGGCGTTGTAGATTGTAGACGCCTTCTGTCTGCTTGTATAAGTGTTGCAGATCCGGTGGCGTTGCATCTTGGTGTTGACTCCCCCTTTCTCATTCACCGGGGAAGGACTTTCTGGATTTTGAAATTTATTGATTTGTAAAGAAATGTCGGGATTGTCTTCTTCTCGAGTATAGAACTAAGAAGAGACTTTGGAACACCAGGTAGTTTGGTTCCAATTTGTTCAAACTTCTTTTCTGATTCTGCAGGGGAGTGTATTTTTCGTACATCGGGCTGCCTTTGTACCCGGTGTACTTATAGATTTTGACCATCACTATCGTAGGTGATATCAATACTTGTGTCCACAGTGGTTCGCTATGCTTACGAGATTCTCACTGTTGTTATCCACAAGTGGTTTGTAATTATTTGCAGGGATCCGTTGTATCCATTACGAGCTCCTAGGAGTATTCGTAGGGGAGCCATTGTCAACTTCGTCATCTCTACCTTTCACCAATCTCAGGTGGGATTGTTGGGTTGCATTTGTTTGTAGGACCGGGTCTTTGATTGTTGATTTCCAATATTGACATCTCAATCAACAGGCAATTATTTGTATTTGAGATCATATTAGCACATACGACAGTCGTATGTGAACTTTGCAACTTACTACTGTTGTTTTCCAATATAGTTCATTTGACCTTGTAGGGATCGCCGTAGGAGATGTACTTGTATCCACAGTGGTTCGTTGTACATACGACATACACACTGTTGTTATCCACAAGTATTCATTTGTTGGAGATCAGTTGTATCCGCTACGACCTCCTAGTAGTATTCGTAAGAGAGCCCTTGCTTTTGCATTGAAACCACCTTTCACCAATCTCGGGTGGTTTGATTGTACTTGTTTGACCTCGTAGGGATCGTCGCAGGAGATACTTATACTTGTGCCCACAGTGGTTCGATATGCTTGCGATATGCCCACTGTTGTTATCCACAAGGAGGTTGTGTTCATTTGCAAGGACCCGTTGCAGCCGCTACGAGCTCTTGGAAATATCCGTAGGAGTATCACCATCTCAATCAATAGGCATTTGTAGAAATTGTCGTAGGAGATTCCAACAGTATATATAGGAGGGACACCCGTATATTCTACGACCATTCATTATTCCCGCAGGTACGATGCTCCCGATCTCGCAGGGACTGTTGTAAAAGTCCACTACATTCTTTGTTTATACATGTCGAGGTCTTGTTCAATTTTTAGTGTATTCCACACTTAGTAAATTTGAATTTGAGTCTGAGTGTATGTTCAAATGATTGTTCGAAGTCTTCTGGAATCTTTGCAGGTTCAATTTTATGTTCAAAATGACTTGAATTTGGTTCAAGTATGATTTTATTTCATTTAAATTTGGATTTCTTTAGAAATCTTTTAGAATTTTGTTCTGATTTAGGTTCCCAAGTCCACTATTCAAGTTCATATGAGTTCCACTGCTCGTTCTTTTGAGTTCAAAAGTCCACAAGTCATTGTTCTTGTTCAAAAGTTCACTGCTCTATCTCATTTGGTCCAAATCTTTTTGTTCTTTTGAGTTCAAAACAGGTCCGAGTGTAGAAATATTTCACCAGAAATTTTGGCAGCCTCCCGGTGTCTCCCCGTTTAAGGGAAAACAACGAGAAAATTGGGCCTTCCCACCACGCGCAATAAAGGCGTGCATGGTAGGTGCCCTCTTTCGAGGACACAGGGGCCGTGATTTTTCTTCCCACCACGCGCAATAAAAGCTTGCATGGGGTCTTTGACGGTACCTGTTACAAGAAAAGAGCAGTTTTCTTTTCCCCCGCCCGGGGGTACTTATAAATTATTCCGGCCGCGCAAAGAAAAGGGTACACCAGGCTCGCCTGGCCTCGCCGTGTGCGTCGAACCGGTTTCCCTCCTACCACGCTCACTAAAGGCGTGCTTAGATGGTTTGCCGGCTCGACACGCATGTCGAGACAAGAGAGAGAGGGTCGCTTGCTTACCTAGTCGTAGGCGTCGCGCCAGTTGCCCCTCCCACCACGCTTGATAAAGGCGTGCATAGGTGGACCACCGACTCGACACGCATGTCGATGTAAGAGAGCGAGGAGGGAGGCGACTGTCCGCCTCGTCGTAGGCGTCGGACCGGATTCCCTCCTACCACGCTCAACAAATGCGTGCTTAGGTGGTCTACCGGTCCGTCGTACACGTCGAGGACGGAAGCCTGAGTTTAGGGGTTATACCTTCGGGGCCGGTGGACCGGCGGTGGAGGGCACGGATGTCGAGGCGGAGAGGGAAGCACGAGGAACATAAGCATTTATTAATTATAATTAATATCAATTAATTAAAATCAATTAAGAAATTATTTTTAATTAATTATTTTATAATTAATTAAATTTAATTCTAATTAAAGTTAATTATAATTAATTAAAACAACTTAATTAAGATTAAGTGTAATTAATTATAATAAATATAATTAACTAAAAATAACTGTTATAATTAATTAAAATTAATTAATATAATTATAATTAAATAATAATAATAATAAAATCTCTTTTTTTTGTTTTACGGGATTAGGCCAAAGATGTGCGTGAGAAGGGAGAAAGTTACCCTCACACAGAGCGAGTTCCCGTTGTTGCTTCCGATCGGAGAGGGGAACATCGACGAAGGAGCGACGTCGAACAACCACGGAGGGGCCGAAGCGGCGGCGCCAAAGGGAGAAAGTTAACTTCACTGCAAGCGGGCTCCCTTCGTTGCTTTGGATCAAAATGTCGTGACTTCCGAGCCGATCGGAAGGGAAAGTCGGAGAAGGTGCGACGTCGAACAGCACCGGAGGAGTCGGAGGAACGCACGAAAGGTAGAAAGTTATCTTCACGGACGGTGAGCTCTCGTTCGTTGCTTCCGATCAACTCTTGTAACTTCCGATCCATCCAAGAGAGAGCAGAGTGAGCGCGAGAGAGGGATCGGGAGAGGAAGGGAGGCCGAAGGCCTCGCTCTCGCTTCCTTTTAACGACGCGAGGTCGTGCGAGCTGCCGCGACGTGGGGAGAAACGACATCGGTCGTGGCTTCGACGTGCGACGAACGGCTCGACGTGGGGAGCGACGTGGGTTGGCAGTGAGTAGGTAGGGGATTTTTATTTTCTTTTTTTTTGTTATACAACAGGTCAACAATCGCCTCTTTCATAGGGCAACCATTGTGGGTGAATGCACCTACGAACACATGGGGGAGAATAGCTTTGCTCTCATTTGTGTGATGGGGTTGCAAAGAACATGCAACAACATCAAGCCTTTATCCCACTACATGGGATTGGCTACATGAATCATTTTTCTCCATTTTGTCATGTTAAAAGTCAAATTCTCAATTAAATCTAATAAAAAATGTCATTTCCATTATTTTTTAGCCAAGTTTTTTTTTAAGTCTATTTCTATCTTTCTTAACATAGGTCAAATCTAATACATCTACTCTCCTAATAGAGTCATCAGAATGCCAACATTTTTTGTGTCCAACCATCTAACACGACTCTCTTTAATTTTATCTACCACAGGGGATACTCCAACCTTTTCACATATTCTGTCTTCACTCATCCACCAAAGCATCCTCATCTCTGCAACACTTAAACTTAATTTTAGGCTTCTATTTTAATGGTCAACATTCTGCATAATAAAGCATAGTAGGTCTCACCAACATCTTATAAAACTTTCCCTTAAGTTTGCGTGGTACTTTTCTGTCATACAACAGAACTGATGCATTCCTCCACTTTAACCATCCAACTTGAATTCTACTAATAATATCCTCATCTATTTCACCATCACTTTGAACAATAAACATGAGATATCTAAAACATATACTCTTATTAATGGTTTGATCGCCCAAAGTTACAATCCCACCACTAGATTTATTATTACCAGTGGCGGTGCCAAAAAATTTATTTAGGGGGGGGGGGGGGGGGGGGGGCCTAAATTAAACATTACATGAAAATTACCCATTAACGGCATAATTTCCCAACGATCAATTTTCCGGCAGCTTTCCAATGGTCAATTTTTTGGCGGCTTACCATCTCATCCGAAATGTTAGAATACATTAAAATAGTTTCGTTTGTTGTTTCATTATTGGAGCCAAAAGGAGTTGTAAGATCAAAATTAAGAATGTCAATAATATGGCAAGAGAGGAAAAAAAGCCATTTGGGAGCGGTCTCTATTTGGGCTTGTGATAGGATATTGTAGCTAGAGTAAAATTTAAAAAAAAAAAAGTTATTGTGAAAATTAATAAGAAAAATATTCTGAACTAAGCCTAAAAACATATTCTTGCATGTTAAAACATAGAATTATTATGTCTTATTTTTTTATAAAAATAATGCCAATTTTCTTATGTAAATTGATCCCCTACATTTAAATTTGATTTAAAATGAGTGCAGTACATAAAAAATTCAATTAAATTGTATATTACACATATCTCAAAATAAATACAATACGTTTAAGATCCATTTTGACAAAAAAATAGATCAATAAATTATGTAACAATTTTTTTATAAATAGGTTACATGCATTAAAAATCATGACTAAATAATTATAGTTTATACCTACAGCTTTTATTTTTTTTATAAAAAAATTATTTTAACCTCTATGTCACCTGCAGCCAAGGAAAAAAAAATTAGGGGGGGGGGGTGTCTCCCTTGGCTTGCCAATAATGCGGCTCACTATTGGGACTTATAGAAGGTTCACATGCATATTAAATTTTATATATATATATATATATATAATAAAAATTTATATATAGCACATCATTGTATTTAAAATTTTTTAATATAATTATAATTTTTTTAAGATAATATATTTTTAATTTCTAAATATGATTAAATTATTATATCATTTTTATACTGTCATTGCCCTAATCCTCACAAGAGTCACGAACGAATGGTTCGATTGCTCTCGCGACCAGTTAGAGCAATGATTCGGAGATACAATTATCATGATGACATGATGTGATTGATCCTATTACTTTGATTGAGATAGAATATGCAAATGAGTGGCTATTATGAAAATTAGATGATGAGCCTGATGAAGAAAATGACTTTATTACTAGAGAGGAAAATTTAACTTGGACAAGTGTTACAAAGGCTACTGGTGTTTATGATAAAAACTACAACATGCGGGAAAGATCTAAAGGCAAAGAAAATGAATCTTCATCTAAGCATGATGTTGTTGCTAATGAGAATGAGGATAAGGAGGGTAATGAACAGGACTATGAAATAAGAGACAATGCTAATGAAGATAACGAAGCTTTTTTGACATTTGCTGATGATAATGATTCCCAAGAAGAGTAGATTAAATTCTTATAAATTCATTAACCTTTAAAAAAATTATTGTAATATTTTTAATTATAAGATATTTTGGTGTTGTTTACTTGAACTTATATATATGAGTATGATTGTCTTTCATTATTATGATATCTTGTCTTTCAGTTTAATGATATTTCATATTCATACTTATTATTTTATAATTCTTATATAGTTTGCGCCAAGTTCAAAATGGCGCATACCGCGCTATGCGCCATAGCTACAAAGAGACCTTTGTGCCGTGGTGCGTCATTCGCCGTTAACAAGCATGCCCTCAACCTTTTTAATTCTGACTTGGAAACCGACATAGATGGCTTTAAAATTTTGTTATAACACTTATTATCATAAAAAGATAAATTTATAATAAACAAAATCTTACAATTGAGATATGGATTCTTTTCTCTAAAACTCCCATCAAAATAGATTTGGAAATCTAAAAATTTATAAATTAAATAAAGATAATCATCTCATCTCCTACAAATTAACAAAGGCTTTGATTGTGTGATGAATTTTAATAATTACTTCTAAAAATCCCTAGAAAATAATAGAGAATGATTATATAAATTAAAAAATTTACTCTTGAATGAAAAAAAAAAATGAAATTTGCTCAATTGAACACAAATTATATGATTCATTGAAAACCTTAGAACTATTTAAACTCAAATAACTATTCACCACTTACATCTTTTGAACTTTTTTTCAACAGTTTCCTAAGGTTTCCGCAAGAAAATATAGAATTATTAAAAAAACAGAAACAAACATACATAACATTTTAAAACATAACATTATGTTGGTTTTTATTTTCACAAAAAAAGTTGGTTTTTGTAAAGGCTTGCAGGCCTCTAAAGATACGGGTAAAGTCTCGGGAAGCGAGAGAGAGATAGAGAAAGAGTGAGAGGAAGGGACAAGGCTCACACGTGTATTAGGTTTTTGATATATATACATACAGAAAAATTACCAAAAAAGTATATATATATATATATATATATATATATATATATATATATATATATATATATATATATATATATATATATATATATATATATATATATATATATATATATATATATTCATCAGGCCAGTGGGGGTTTGCAACAAGCCCTCAGTCTCATCACAGCAAAAACTAGCAAAAGTTAAACAAAAGCATGCCTGGGAGATAAGCCATGTTAACAACAAATGAATATAATGTGCGTAAGAATAGAATAAATCATAACAAAGCCCAAGAAAAGAGTACATGCAAGTAAATTTAATGAATCATAAAAGCGCTCAAGAAAAGAGGCGCAATAAAGGTGTAATGGAAACGAAAAACAACATCAACAATATGCTTTCAGCCTTGTAGCAATACTAAGGCACAATTAATATTTAAATAATAGCCCCTTGATATTACACTTGAACCAATGTGTAACTGAAATTATCCATGATCCAAAAAAGTTTGATTCCATGCAAAACCATATAAACCAATATAATATTAGGAAATAGCAAACAAATCCATTTCTAAAGGTCATCAACATAGGCATTTCTAAACTAACAGAAATTATAAATAAAATAAACTAATTAATGAAATTAGATAAACTTTGCTGATATTATTGATTAATATGATGCTTCTGGTAAGAATAAGCAGAAAAAATTTCAACAATTTTTAATTTAAAGAAACATAAAACTAGAAAGATTTTACTCCGCTGATGATGAATGATTCCAACTAACAATGGAATACATACATAAAATCAAAAATACTTTATTTTGTACATGAGGTACTAATGAACGGATGAGTACAATAAAATGGTACGTTCAATTGTTGAGCATGGCTGCATAATTACTTTTTAACAATCTGGGGTAGGGGAAAGGAGTTGGCTTTGTGGTTTAAAATAATCCTCAAAACTGATCACAATGTGATTCAGATCAGTGTCCTTAACAAAGGACATGTTGCGTTGAATGGAAAGGATAGGAGCTTACCTACCAGTGATGGTATGGTCTGTGCTTGACTCCTCAATAACAGTGGTGCAAGGGTTCTGCAATGTTTAATAGATTTTCAATTACTAAAGAGAACATTAAGGCAGTTAAAAAATAATAAGCAATACAATCGTCATACACATACACAAAAAAAAAAAAAAAAATACAGAGAAGAGTAAGAGAGTGGGATAATATTTTTGAATCTCCATATGCTCTTTTAAGACAACTTTTTAGGACTTGAGAACCAAACATTAAAAATGGCATTGTCCAATGTGTTCTTATCCTCTTAGCCTTTCCACTTTTAAGTAACAAATTTTCTTTTTCAAAAATGCATTAAATCATACAAATTATTTAGAATTTACTATTTACCGATACAAGCAATGAAAATAACATCTAAGCCTTTGGATTATAAGAATCTTTTCCAAACTCGTTAGAATCACCAACAAAGGAAATATTGGACAGTAGCATGCTCCTAGAGAGAATAGACAGTTCCACTTCCACAACTCACATTTAAGAATTACATGCCTAAAGTAAAAAATTATCAGTTGTCATATTTTTTAAGTTCAGGGTTTATTGTACTATATTATATTGAAACTTTGCAATTTTTATTAAACCTCTGAATTATGTATAAGCATGCCCATACAGTCGATGATCAAAGCACTAAATGGCCCCTTTAGCAATAGAGGCATCATCAACAACAATATCCTATACATTTTGGGTAGGCTTAGCATTGTTATATTTTGCTCGTCATGCTTAGAACTGCCTTTTTTATTAATTCACCTAGGTTGATTTTTCAAGGACTTGTAATCATGTCGACTTTCTCATATCCCAATTTTATGAATTAATAAGATAATTTCTACATAGCTTTTTTTTTTCCTAAATCGTTTCATATGCCCCAAGATCAAATCATTATTATATGTATTCAACTACTTATTATTCAATTATTCTCTAATCATCGATGATAATATGAATTCTTTTCTCAAATGAAAAACATCATGATCATTGCCAATAAATACTTGTAGCTTTGTAATTCCTTAAGTTTGGGTTAATCAGATAATGTCTAATAGAATGGATCCTGGAGATGAGCTTAATAAAAAAAAAATAGCATCCAATGTCTAGTGATGCAACAACAAATCACAATTAACCAGTTATAATCAAGTTACAATTTTTTTTTCTAATGTAAATAGAATTAAGGGGCTATTTGGCAGAAAGATTTATGCCCGATTTGAGCAGGATTTACACTAAATCCTGCCAAATAGGATTTATGTCGCCATTCGAACTTACTTCGAAATAAATCTGTTGCCTGCTCTTTTTTGCGGAGCGTAACCCCCTTGTGTCCAGGGGTTGCCCCCTCCCCCCCCCCCCCCCCCCCCCCCTAAAAAAAATTATTTATTTATTATATAATTCTTTAGATAATTTGTCCCTAAATCTATGTTTTGGTCTTTATTGTAAGGGTTTTAAGGCAATTGTCTATCCTAAAAGTTTTAAAATATTATGATCTTTAGGCAATTACCCATGTATAATTAAACACATTATGTAGAGGTGTTATTGTCAGGTCAAACCCCGCTATGGGGTGCTACCCCCTTGGACCCCCAATATATCTGCCAACAGTTACTTATAAGTTTGCCCCCCCTGAAAATGATAGCTGGTTCCTCCCCTGTTTTGCGGTAAATCCTAAATTTATTAAATCATATAGTTTGGTAGAATTAACATTTCACCGGGCGCAGGATAGTGGGAGAGCGAAGCGTCCTGGGCTTCTTCAAGCATCAAGTCCTCTTCCGCAATTAAATCCTGATTATATTGTTAAACAGCTCCACAGGATTTAACAAGATTTAACATTTATGTTACTAAACAGCTTTCCAGATTAAACTTAAGCAGGATTTACTAAATCTGGAATTACAGGATTTACTAAATCCTATTCAAGTTAAATCCTACTTGTTGTCAAACAACCCCTGAAAGTATATGATGCGGCAAGTTTTCAAAATTAGAAAGGAATGGAGCTATGAGAAGCTTCAAATGTACCTGCTATACTAGTCAATGATAATAAGCATCTTTCAAAAAAAAATCTAATCAAGGCCGATTACGATCATATTTAACGTTTAAACTATACAATAACATAAATTCATTGCTAAATCAGGGATAAACCTACATACATCTTATAACTAATCACAAAATAATTACCAATTTTCTTGTCTGAAACGACGAACTTGCCACTGGCGCTAAGCTCAAATAATCATGGTGAGTTGAGGTACCTGATGTGATAACCCTTACATCGTCCCTACCCAAACAAGTTTAATAAGCAACAGCCAACAAGTGAAGGGATATAAACATGAAAAAAGAGTTTACGGTTTAAAGAAGAAATAACCATCACTTGCCCACCATAAAAAAATCTCAGTGATCCTGATTAGAGGCTTTAGCGCTCTAATATTGGGAAATTTCATACCAGCTTCGCCGTCCGCCATCTCAGGACTGTTTTTACGCAGGATTTAGGCAAGATTTATAATCGTAAATCCTGTCGAACGATCAAGTAAACTGATTTAAATCATGCAGACTCTTAGGGGCTGTTTGGTATCGGATTTATGTTGGGATTTAAGTCGGATTTACGCTAAATCCAGCCAAACGGTTTTTGTGCGCGCGTTAAATCCCGGGATTTCAGAAATCCCGGATTTACTAAATCCCTCGGTTCGGTGGATTTAACGGGATTCAGCCGAATAAGCGCGCGAAAGGGAGAAAGTTACCTTCACAGCTAGCGAGCTCCTGTTCTTGCTTCCGATCAAAATGTCGTAACTTCCGATCGGACAGGAGGGAAAGTCGTAGAAGGAGCGAAGTCGAATAGCCAGGAAGGAGCCGAAGAAGCGACGCGTGCAATCTATACACCTCCTGCAAAGCAACGAAGCCGAGCAGCAAGGACGAAAACAGAGGATGAAAGACAAACCTAGACGCCTTATGTTATTATTGATTAACTTAATTTAATTAATATAATTTAAATTATTATTAATTAAGTAAATTAATTAAATAACTAATTGTATGGTTAGTGCATAAATTAATTATCTAGATTTAACTTAATTGTATAATTAGTAATTAATATTAATATAATTAGCTTAATTAATATAATTTAAAATATATATTATAATGTATATATTTAATAGTGTAATTAATAGTTAATAAGTACTTTATACATATGTTATTAAATTTATTAATTTTTATTTTTAATTATACATTTATTTTTAAATTTATAATTATTTTCTTCACCCACTTGTTGCCAAACAGCCCCTTAAATCCCGTTTCTCCTCCTTTTTGACTTAAATCCTGTGTTCAGTTACTTGGCATTGGCCGTACTTACCAAATCAGCAAATCTCAATAACTCCTATTCTTCTTCTCACGCCGCTGCTGCCGTCGATGCCTTCTCCAGCGACCTCCCGCCGCGATTCCTGGCTTGCTCGCCGTCAAGGGTTTCGGGAATATGCGAGACTGGATTTGAGAGACAAAAGACTTGCAAATTTAATGGCGATTTTCGAATTTATTATATTTAAACATTATTATTCACAGCAATAAGTTAACAGATATCGCTCAAATTTTACAGATTTATTAATATCGATTTTCGAATTATTATCCGAATTTAATGGCGATTTTGGAATGTATTAAATTTTGTAGGGTCAAATGATGAAAATTATTTGGTTTTGGTCATTTTTAAATTCGTTTAAATTTATATAAATTATTAGATTATTTATATCATAATTTCAGAATTATAAGATTAGAACATCTTATTATATTTATTTTATTTATATTTTAAAAATAATTAAATTTAAATTAATCAATTAAAAACTCAATAAATAAATAATTAAATTAATTATAATTATTAAGATAATTAACTAATATATTTTTATAAGATGTAATATTTATCTAAATTAATTGTTTGATTCAAACATATATATATATATATATATATATATATATATATATATATATATATATACACGGCGTAAAAAAATTATCTTGATCGGGCACGAATCTCGATGCAAAATCAAGTTGGAAACTTTCAAAATTAAAATTGGGACCATCTGAACTCCGATTTCAACAAACTTATAGTCAAACTGAGCGTATTGGAAATACAAACCCAACGACACCAAAATCAACTCAATCCGAGCCAAAACGGGTCCAAACCAAGGGTTATAAGCATTATTGGAAGGTTCGAACCGCAATTTAGATTTCCAAACGGTTTCCAAACATAACGTGCTTATAATCAAATCGAGTGGCTCGACGAGACGAATCTAACGAGCCCAAGATCACCAAAATTCGACATCACTAAGACATTCAAATGTCCATCAAACAGTCTATGACCAAAGGATTCAACATCAGCCGTACATCCAATCACTCCCCATTTACCTTTCACCTCTCACCTATTTACGGGTCATGTCACTTCAGAAATCTATAAATAGACCCTTCATTTCTCTTTAAAGGGGACCCAAGCAAGAAGAGAAGAAGAGAAGAGAAGGAAGAATATCCTCCTCGACCACCGCTAAAGTTTCGCTGGACCACCGCCAGAGTTTCGCTGGACCACCTCCGGAGTTTCATCGGACCACCGCTAGAGTTTCTCCGAACCACCGCCTGAGGCTCTCGCCTTCGCCGGACCACCACGTGAGGCCCTCACCTTCGCCGGACCACCACGTGATGCCCTCACCTTCGTCGGACCACCACTTGAGACCCTCACCTTCATACGTACCACCACTTAAGGCCCTCGCCTTCGTGCACACCACCACCTGAGGCCCTCGCCTTCGTCAGTCCACCACCTGAGTCCCTCACCTTCGTCGGACCACCACTTGAGACCCTCACCTTCGCTGGACAATCATCAGACACCCTGTGCTCCGCCGAAATACAACCTGATTCCCTATACTCTACCAAGCCACCACCTGACGCCCAAAGTTCTGTCAGACCACCACCTGATGTCTGAAGTTCCACCGGACCATCACCTTACACTCGAATTACTGTCGTACAGTTGATACTTATAATATGATCGCCCTTGGAGGCGAGTCAGTCCATTGTAACCAACTCAAGTTCTAGTGGAATCATTTTCAACTGGGTCAGGCCTCGTGGTTTTTCCCTTTTTTCACAGCTTTCCACATAAAAATCTTGTGTTCTTTGTGTGTGAGTTGGATATCCCTACAACGCTAAGACGTAGTATTCTAACTCTATCGCCGCGTATATTCTAGCCCGCAATATATATATATATATATATATATATATATATATATATATATATATATATATATATATATATATATATGTGTGTGTGTGTGTGTGTGTGTGTGTATTGAAATTAATATCTTATTCAATTATTAATTTGTAGATTATAAAACTAATTAAATTTAATAAATTTTATTTAACTAAACTAAATCATTAATTATTTAAATTTATTGAAATGAATTTTTTTAATTAAATAATATTTATATTACTATTAATTTAACATTTTAAGTAATATAAATCCTTTAACTAACATAAGTAATATTAATAATTTTAAAATCTAAAACCCTACCTATTCCTAAAACCCCTATCTCCCAATTTCCTGAAACCGTTAACCCACAAAGAAGCAAGGAATTCATAATAGGTGCTCGCTGGCAGAGCACAAGCATGTGAAGAAAACTTACTTGTTTAATTTAAATAATAAATACACTCAATATCAATATTTTCTAAATATGTGAATTAAGGCAACATGGAGGAGAAACAAGAATTTAAAATATGTATAATTTTAAATTTTCATTTCAACCACGAAATAAGATTTGATACGTTATCAAAAAATAGGCTTGATCCAGCACGAATCTTGAGAAAAAAATAGAGATGGAAATTAAATCTGGAAGCACCCGAACTCCAATTTCAGCGAGCTTACAGTCAAACTGAGCGTCTCGGAAATACAGATCCAACGACACCAAATTCAACACAATCCGAGCCCAAATGGATCCGAATCAAGGACCCGAAGCGTTGTTGGAAGGTTTGAACACAATTTGAGTTACCAAACGGTCTCTGATTTTAACGAGCTTGTACTCGAATTGAACGGCTCAATGAGACGAATCCAACGAGCCCAAGATCACTGGATTCTGATATTAATAAGGCCTTCAAATATCCAACAAACGGTGCACTATCAAGGAATTCAATATCAGTCATCCATTCTGCCACTCCCTATTTGCCCCTGATCTCACACATATTTACAAGTTATGCCACTCCATAAAATCTATAAATAGACTCCTCGTTCCTCATGAAAGGGAGGAAGAAGCTAAGAGAGAAGAAGGAAGAGAAGGAAGAAAGCTCCAGCCGCCTAGCTCCTCCTCGACCACCGCCGGAGTGCTGTCGCACCACCGCCGTATTTCTACCGCACCACCGCCGGACCACCAAGGGACGCCGGAGTGCTACCGCACCACCGTCGGACCACCAAGGGACACCGGAGTGCTGCCGCACCACTGACGGACCACCAAGGGACACCGAAGTGACATCCGAAGCTGAAGTACCCCCTAACACTAAAGTGCCATTATCGATCCACCGCCTGACACTGAAGTGCTGCCAGACCACCATCTGACAGTGGAGTGACGTTGGAATTTTACAAAACTCTCAGTTGATATTTGTAATATGGTCGTCTTCAAGGACAAGTCAGACCATTGTACTTTCCTCAAATTTTAGTGGAATCATTTTAAACTGGGCTAGGCCCCGTGGTATTTTCCCTTTTCGGGTTTTTCACGTAAAAAATATTGTGTTCTCTGTGTGTGAGCTGGATATCCGTGCATGCTAAGACATAGAATTATAAATCTATCGCCGTGTATATTCTAGCCCGCAACAGTTTGGCGCCGTCTGTGGGAACGACAATCCCACTATATTAATCTTTACTTCAATGGCCAACAGGCGTAGCAATCGCCACCAAGGAGCCTCTTGCTCCAACTCTCACATGTCCAGGAATCAGTCCCTGAATGAGGGACGTCAGGCATCTGCCTCTTTTCACCATGGTGGGCAAAACCTGGCTGGAGAAGGAACATCTGGACCATCTATGGAAGACCGCATCCAAAAAATGGAGGAATCTCAAAAGGAGATCCTTCAACTCCAGCGAGGAGCCCGACAACCAATGTTAGCAGAGCAGGAGGAGATTCGCCTTCCTCAAGATCCATCACTAGCCAGAGGTGTTCAACCCGAACGTGTTCAGGCAGACATCCCTATCCATCAATCAAGGGGTCATCCTAAAACACAACAAGATGTTAACCTTGCCGACACCGCTAGCTCTACCCATCCTTTTTGCCCCAGTCAGTTTGTCCGCATTCCGTCGGATATTCCTGAGGACGTGGCCGATCCTCATATTGCTGACCTCCCGCGCAATGTCTTACGCCATGAACTGAGGCGCTTGGTCCAAGAAGAGTTCCCCGGCAGGGGTGTAAGACAATCTCTCCATCAGTGGGACTTCCAGGAGACCTCACCACTAACAGAAGCCATCCTTAAACATCCCATTCATGCATGGTTCAAACTACCAAGCATTGATTCTTATGATGGGACGTCTGATCCCTATGAGCACATCGATCACTACAGAACTATTATGCATATTCAGAGAGCCTCGAATGCGCTTCTCTATCAAGTATTTCCTGCCACCCTCAAAGGGAAAGCTCGTACGTGGTTCTACTCACTCCCAGCTAGATTATTCCTTTATTTGTCAAGTTAGTCAAATTGTTTGTCGAACAATTTATTGTTAATCGAAGAATTATTAAGGACTCTTCCCATCTCTCTGGAATCCGCCAAAATGAAGGAGAATCACTCAAAGAATACTTCCAAAGGTTCTTTGTCGAAACTCGACAAATTGCAGGGGTGGATCCTGAGTTGTTAAGAGGAGTTTTTCTTGGGGGGCTTCGTCCTGGTCCTTTTTATTCAGCACTCATGTGAGATACGATACATTCATATGCTGACCTAATTCATCGTGTGGAGGCCCAAATCTCAGCAGATGAAGCTATTAATGCTCATAAGAAGCAATTTGAGCAAACAACTAGGAAGCATAAAAATGTACTGGGGATGGATGATTCATCATCACAATAGAAGAAACATGGAAGTAATAACTTGCCCCCTCGACCTCACAATCTCGGAGGGAGCCTCAACCAAAAAAGGAGTATACGCCCCTTAACACATCTCAATCAAATGTCTTAATGGCCATCCGAGATGAAGAGAAAGTTAAGTGGCCAAATCCCTTAAAGCCAAACTCAGGAAATCAGGAGCAATACTGTCACTTCCACCGTAATCGTGGACACAAAACTGAAGCATGTAGGCCGCTAAAGAATGAAATTGAGAAACTTATTCGACAAGGCTACCTTGGACAGTTCATTCAAAATTCTCCTGCTCGAGATGAGGCTTGTCCCACTGGGGGGCAAAATCAATAACAGCAAGGAAAATCATTGAATAATATTCAAATGGTTGGCGAGATTAACTAATCGCATAGTTGGGGCTTTTGTGTCATCATGCAGTTCTTTTATATTAAATAAAGTGTCACTCTAATATCTATAGTATTTTTTCTTCTAGGTTAAATAGTATGTTGTTCCGTATATGTCTTATGTGGTGTAACTCTTATATCCCTAAGTCATATTACGGAGTCGTGATATTGTCTTACATAGTACAGTATTGTGTTATTTGTTTCATTTTGATATTGTCTCCTTTAAAAAGGATTAAAATGACAATGAAAATTAAAGAGGAATCTAATCTCTTTAGCCGTAATTTGAGAAATACGCAACCTTTATTGCATCTCAATTACTATATGATCAATCCCAGGGGGATTCGATCCGATCTCTTCCACATAGGTTAATGTCATTGAGCAACGCTCTGACATACAACCTCGGATAAGTCATACATCCTTGGTGGATTCTTTCGACCTCTTTCACATAGGTTAACGTCATCGAGCAATGCTCTGACATACAACCTTGGATGGGTCATACATCCTTGGTGGATTCTCTCGACCTCTTTCATATAGGTTAACGTCATAGATAAATGCTCTGACATACAACCTCGGATGGGTCATACATCCTTGGTGGATTCTCTCTACCTCTTTCACATAGGTTAATGTCATCGAACAACGCTCTGACACACAACCTCGGATAGATCATACATCCTTCATGGATTTTCTAAACCTCTTCCACATAGGTTAACGTCATTGAGCAAATGCTATTACATACAACCTCATATGGGTTATACATCTTTGACGAATTCTACGCTCTACTGCCCCTCGCCAAATTTTTCGTCGTCTTTCTACCCAGCAACTAAGTGTCGCCAGTCTTTTACCCGACCTTCAAGTTATGTCGGTCTTCTACTTGACTTCCGAATATCAACGACCTTATCATCGACCTTCTACCCGACCTCTAAGTGACGCCGGCTTTCTACCTGGCCTCCAAGTGACACCGGTCTTCTACCCGACCACCAAGTAACGTCGGCCTTCTACCCGACCTCTAAGTGATGTCAGTCTTATGCCCAAGATGCTAGTGACGTCGGCCTTCCGCCTGACCTCCAACCTCACACCTTCCTCTTATTCAGTGAGTGTCCCTAGGGCTGAACAGGGGAAAGTTGTAGCTACCGGATCATGATCGCCTCCCCCCCCCGGTATTTAGATTCTTGCCGGACAGTCTTTCCCCCAAAGGGAGTGAACTGGAGCCTGCGTAAGAGTACCGGGTTTTGATTGCCTCCGCCTCCGGTATTTAGACTCTTGCTGGACAGTCTTTCCCCCAATGGGAGTGAACTGGAGCCTGCATAAGAGTACCGGGTTTTGATCGCCTCCGCCTCCGATATTTAGACTCTTGCTGGACAGTCTTTCCCCCCAATGGGAGTGAACTGGAGCCTGCATAAGAGTACCGGGCTTTGATTGCCACCACTAGTTTTTAAACTCTTGCCGGACAGTTTTTCCCCAATAAGAGTAAACTGGAGCCTGCGTAAGAGTACCGGGCTTTGATCTCCGCTTCTGGTATTTAAACTCTTGCCGGACAGTTTTTCTCCACTGAGAGTGAACTGGAGCCTGCGTAACAGTACCGGGTCTTGATCGTCTCCGCCGCCGATATTTAGACTCTTGCCGGACAGTTTTTCCCCCAACGGGAGTGAACTGGAGCCTGCGTAAGAGTACCAGACTTTGATCACCAATGACAATCTCCAAGTTACAATTTGGAAAGAATACTTGGACCAACACAAGAGATTGTGCTCTTCATTCCCCCCATTCCCCCCCCCCCCCCCAATGGGGTATTTATATGAATAAGAAGAGGGAAACTTAAAAGTCATTCCATATTTTTTTAATTAATATCAATATATATTAATTATTTCAACGGCCACTGTTTGGAGGTGGTAGGAAGGCCAAACGGACGAATTAAATGTACCTTAATAAGTATAGAGTAATGCTATAACTGAAATATTAGACATCAAAGTTAGAAAAATATATGTATGCGGTCCATGTTATTTGTAAACCGAAAAAGGAATAAGTTTTCAATAAACTGTAACTTAATAACTTCAATTCATTAATGTCGTACAGAGGTTATTAATACTCAACAGTTTTTTTTTTAATATATATATATATATATATATATATATACTTCTAGTTTTAGTTAATATAATACTATGTGTTTTATAGTTTGTTTTTTTGGGCCTTCTAATTATGATGGTTATAAATAGTACACTAATATATATATATAAATATTAAAAAAGTTACAGTTTAATAAATGTACATTAACAAAAACTTTTCGTTATTTATAACAAAAAAACTTTGGTGAATTATAATAACTTAATATTATTTGATCTAACGACATAGGGTATTACCTAAAATATTTTATTACAGATATTTTTGAATATATACATCTAAATTATTCAATAAAAATATGGAAAAACATCTATTTAAGCAAATATGGGGTAAAAGCCCACATTTATCATACACTTAACATAATTATCAGTCATGAGCAGCTCAAAAAGATACAAATCTATATATATTTTCGGACTATATAAGCTTTCACGTCCAAAAATAGGGGGGGGAGGGGGAGAGAAAGCTCCAGTCGCCTAACTCCTCATTCCTAATGAAAGGGAGGAAGAAGCTAAGAGAGAAGAAGGAAGAGAAGTAAGAAAGCTCCAGTCGCCTAACTCCTCCTCGACCACCGCCGGAGTGCTGTTGCACCACCGCCGTATTTCTACCGCACCACCGCCGGACCACCAAGGGACGCCGGAGTGCTACCGCACCACCGTCGGACTACCAAGGGACGCCAGAGTGCTGCCGCACCACTGACGGACCACCAAGGGACACCGAAGTGCCATCCAAAGCTAAAGTACCCCCTAACACTAAAGTGCCATTGTCGATCCACCACCTGACTCTGGAGTGCTGCCAGACCACCATCTGGCAATGGAGTGATGTTGGAATTTTACAAAACTCTCAGTTGATATTTGTAATATGGTCGTCTTCAAGGACAAGTCAGACCATTATACTTTCCTCAAATTTTAGTGGAATCATTTTAAACTGGGCTAGGCCTCGTGGTTTTTTCCCTTTCTAGGTTTTCCACGTAAAAATTATTGTGTTCTCTGTGTGTGAGTTGAATATCCGTGCATGCTAAGACATAGAATTATAACTCTATCGTCGCGTATATTCTAGCCCGCAACAAGATTTATGCTAAATCATATATAAATTCCAATTAAATCCAAATAACAAATTAATAACCCCACTAGATACAAAAACAAGAACAATAATGTCGTAGCAATGAAGTTTATTCAGCCTACGCCCATTTGCAAATCCTCTGATTATGCCTCCGACCCTTCCCTAATTTCGTCATCAATAGCCTCTCAATATCATCCCTAACTTCCAAATTTGATTATGCTATGAGAACACATCCCATCATCATGACTCTCTCAAATCTAAGTCATTACAGCAGCTATTTACCCAAACATGTTGAGAATTTGCCAAACATTGTCTCTTATCTTCCTACCTTTGTTCTTACAAATCTGACACCTTCCAAGCACTTTCCTTAGGCCATCTCGAAACAAATGACATTCTCCAAACCTTCAGTTTGCAGTAGCTGCGACTGTCCAATTGAAAGACAAATCGATCGTCGTTTTCTCATTTTGAACAGTATTGTCCTAATATTGGAGTCATACTGCTCACAATGGTGAGAACATGCAATAAAAAAATGCATTCACTCCTTCATTTCGATTGCTCCGCTAGGGCTTTGCCCTAGCTTTCCCTTCGCGATTGCCGGGCCGCTCTCCGGCGGGGCTGGCTTTCTTCTCTTTACTAGGGAAGTTTTTCTCTTCTTTGTTGGTTTGATTTTGTTTTGCTGGTGATTTTTTTTCCTCCTGCGCGTGCCGGGATGGCGTCGAAGCTTTGCGACCCTGGTTTTTTAGGAGGTTCGCCTTCTTCGTGTTCATTTTTGGATGTTCTTTCAGTTTCTTCTTCTGGAAATGATTTTTCTGAACTTAGGGCATCTTCATTTTGTGCTTTGCCTTCCCTTTGGATATCGGATCAGGAAGTTCAGGCACTGGCCGTGCCTTTTTACTTCTCTTTAGTTGATTTTTTCCTACCAAATTCCCATCTCTTAATACCATACATAAATTTTTTTTCAATCCCAAACTAAATGGAAGAGGTTTCGATCGCCTTGTTGGATCCGTCTCATGTCCTTATCAAGCTTGCTATTGACCTTGATTATTGTCGCATTTTTTGCCACAGATTGTATCTGGTTTATAATTGCTACGCGAAGCTTACCAAGTGGTCTCCCATTGTTGATGTTAGTGTTGAGTCGCCGGTCATCCTGATTTGGGTTTCTTTTTTGCAACTACGGCCTCATCTCTTCTCCCCACGTATTCTTCATGGTTTGGCATCTCTGTTTGGCAACCCATTAAAAATTGATGCTGCCACTTCTTTGGGTTTTAGACCGTCTTTAGCTCGTGTTTTAGTGGAGTTGGATATCACTAAATCCTACCCTGATAAGGTCTAGTTAGGTTCGGAGATGCTAGGTTATGTCCAGCAAGTGGTTATGGATGAATTCCCTCATTTTTGTGCTTCTTGTCGGTCTATCGGGCATGATGTGAGAATTTGTCATCCAAAGGTTTATGCGGATTTGCCCCATACTTGTTAAACCTTATGTTGAGATTTCTATAAACCATGTTGTCTCTATGAACCCTATTGTCACTTCTGTATCGGTGCTTGAGGTGCAGGGATTGGGTTGTGACATTTTGCTTCCTGATAATGAGCCGGGGTCTCTGGTGCCGATTTCTCCTTATCCTTTGCATGTTATTTCGTTGAACAATGTGATTTCTGTTGATGAGATTAGTGTTGATGGGTCTACTGTGAAGGTTTCTGAGAATATTGTGGTTGGGGTCTTACCTTCTATTCAGGTCCCTCGGGCTTGTGCGATTGTTGGTGATCTTTTGAATTGTGATGTTAATTCTTATCATGTTTTATCTACGGTGGATGATGTGTCTGCACTGTGTTTTTTAAATGGTAATGAGGTGCCTTGTGTGGCTGTGGAGGATTATGGTGACTCTGCCATTCCTAATGAGCTGTCCCCTGGGCTTCGGCTGCCTTGCTCTTTGGTTAATTTGAGTGGGGATAGATTGGTTACACCATCGGGTGTGGTGTGTGAGGGATCTGATGTTGTTCCTACTTTTATTTCTCCAATTGCTCTGTCTATAACTGGTCATTTTGTTGAGGTCCATGTTAATTTTGTATCACCTAAAGCGTTGGTTGCTTTTGTGGGTGCCAATTCGGGGGAGGATGTTAGGATGCAACTTGATTGGCTTTAGTGCTCATCTTGTTCATCTTCGGAAGCTAGTGGGGATGATGAACATGTGGCTGATTTTCTCTTAAAGAATGATCGTCCTGTTGTTTTAGTTTCCTCTTGTGGGTGGGGTAAACGTGAGAGGAAATAATTTGTGGGTTGGTGCTATTATTCTCGGTTATCTTTGCTTCCTCTCGATGGTGGTTGGTTTTTGCATTGGTTGGATTTTGCTTATTGTTGGTTCACTGGAGCTTCGATTTAAGTTTTCTGAAGATCATTTGATTTGCTGGGCAATGATGTGCCTGGGGCTCACTTCTCCGTAGTCATGACTCGTGGCAACCTTTGGTGGTGGTTTCTTGCTCGGTTGGGTTGGCTGCTTCGTGTTTTACTATTCTCCGCACCAAATTGAATGGTATATGCCTGGTTACGGTGTAGTTGGAAGCCTCGGCCAATTATTGAGCTCGTTGGGTTGTAACTCCCCTGTATCTTCTGTTGCTTTTTTGTCCTTTCACTTCTAAGCTTCTTGTACTCCTTTTTTATGCTTTTAAAAAAGCTTTTTGTTTTTTGTAAAAAAAAAGGGTGAGAACATGCAAAATGTAATTCCATTTTGCAGTAGGGTGAATATTTGCATCAATTGCAAAAAAATGATAGGCAAATGATGTTTGATTCAGTTGGAGATGCCCTCACCCACACACCAAATCCTTGAAGAAAGAGGAATCCTGCAAGAACAACGAAGAAGAGAACAGAGCTGGAACCAAGAAGAACGAACAGGGAAATAATAGAATGATTCTTATTATCCAGAGGTTATATCATTACACCACTATATATAGACAAAATAGAGAATGGCGGGTAGCTGTATACCCAATCAGATATTGCCACCTCATCACATAATAACAGAAAATACATTTATTATTTTGTATATAGTATGCCCCTGCAAACTGATGGTTTGTTGAGAACGGTCAGTTTGGAGCGCAATAGATGAAATCGAGGTGTTGAAAGAGATTTCATAAAAATATCTACCACTTGATCGATAGTGCTGATTGAAAGAAGTAGAATGTTGTTTTTTGTAATGTGATCATGGATAAATTGTTGATCGGTCTCTATATATTTTGTGCGAGCGTGAAACATCGGATTGTTTGATAGTGCGATGGCTAAGGTGTTGTCACAATATATCTTAGTTGGTTGATGTTGTGGTATAACAAACTCATCCAAGAGTCTACGAAGCCAAATGACGTCAGAGGTAAGCGTCGCAAGAGTCGATACTCGGATTCTATGGAGGATCTAGCGACCATGTGTTGCTTCTTAGTGGTCTAATATATAAGCGAGTCACCCAATAGAGAATAGAAACAATAGGTTGATTTCTGTTAGACCGGCCCAGGATGGGCCGGTTGGACCGGTCCAGCAGGGACCGGTTCGCGTCTACGCGAGACGGACGCGAGACGGAGCCCGCCTGGGCGGAAACGGCTCTGCCGTGAGCCGTGAATCCACGTAGGCTTGAGAGGGGGAGTTTAGGAGGGAAATTTTGAACGTGAAAGGTTTTTTTAGGAAGTTTATGATTGTCCTTTATGATTAATTTTGTATAATTAGGAGTTTGCGGGGAATTAGCTTCGCATCTTGAATTTGAGTTTTATCTTTGAGATCTAGGTTTTTTTTTGGGGCTCTTGGCTTCGCCGGAGACTTTGGAGAGTACGTTCATTCTCTTGAATCGAAGAACAATTTGTATCTTTGCAATTTTATTCATCTACTAATAAAATACTAGCCTTTGCTTGCATTGGATCTCAGTTTTCTCGCATTTCCTCACTGTTTTTTCCTGTGTAAAACTGCTGTCTACTACTGGAGACAGCAGTTTTTTCCTGGTTCCGCTTCAGTTTTGGCTAGGAATTACTTGATTTCAAGTATTTCCTATCAAATTGGTATCAGAGCAAGATTTTCGGGACCACCGGCGGCTGAAATCCTGAATTTCAGCAAGATCTTTGTCTCCGGAGGAAGATTCTTATGAATCCGATAGAAGAAAAAAATGGCCGGAAAGAAGGTGGACATTTTGGAAGAAGAAATCGGTCAATTGAAAACCGATCTGGAGGAGAGATTCTTCGACTTTCAGAATCAGATCACTACCAACAACGAAAGGGTGGAGGGAAAGTTTATGGCCATAGAAGAGATGATGAAGAAATTATTGGAGATGAAGACAAATCCGACAACGTCAGAAGCAAGAAAGAATACCGGAGACCATGGTGTAGGAGGAAATCCGAACCCGCGTAGGGGGAGGAGGAATCAAGATATGGAGATCCTTGAAGGAGACGATGACATGCCACCTCTAGAGCCACTTTCTAGAGAGGAGATGAGCATGGGAAATGACCGCCGAGGTGCTGATTTTCAGCATCGAAGTGCTGATTTCCAGCGTCAAGGCATGGATTTTGAAGGCAGAAGGGGAGAATATGAGGGAAGTGCAGATTTTGGCGAGAGAAGAGGAGAATATCAGCGTCGAGGTGCGGAATTTCAGCGTCGAGGTGCTAATTTTGATAGGGGAAGAGAGGATTATGACGAAGGACTCAGATACCAATGACGGAGGGAGGATCGGGACACTTGGGGAGCACCTCCTCTTCGAGGAATGGGAGGTTATGGAGAGTTCCGGGGTAACGGAAGGGATCCGAATGTGAGGAAGTTGAAGATGCCCATCTTTGAGGGCGAAGATGGCCATGGTTGGATCTACAATGTGGAGCGTTACTTTGCTGTCAACGGGTTGACAGATGATGAGAAGCTGACGGCGGTAGGATTGTGTCTGGAAGGGAAGGCGTTGGCATGGTATCAATGACGACACAGGAGAGAGCCTATCAGGACTTGGAGAGAGTTTAAGGATTGTTTATTAGAACGTTTCCGAGTCGATGGGTGAGGAGACTTCTATGAGCAGTTCTTTGCTCTGACTCAGGAGGGGACCGTGGCTGACTACCGAGACATATTTGAGTACTTAGCGAGCCGTTTGGATCATATCTCAGAATCAGCCCTTGAGGGAAATTTCATGAAGGGGCTCAAACATGAGATAAGAACAGCGGTCAGAGTGCTGGAGCCAAGGAATTTAGGCAAGGCGATGGAGCTTGCACAACTGGTGGAAGATCAGAAGAAGTCAGAAAGAGGAGCTCGAGGCAACTACTCAGGGGGATCGTACAAGATGACTACTGCGGTATTACCCTCCAAAGGGGTAGCGCCGGGGGGTCAGAAGGAAGCACCCAGGGAAAAGACTGGAGGAGGAAATGGGGGACAGTTCAAAAGGTTGACAGAAAAAGAAATGTAGGACAAAAGAGCAAAAGGGTTGTGCTTTAGATGCGACAAGAAGTACATGCCGGGGCACAGGTGCAAGGACCGCTCTCTTCAGATTCTCCTCGTTTGTGAAGATGAGGAAGACGAAGAGAGAGGTGGGAATGACCCCGAGGTGGAGGAGGATGAGAAGTTGCATATGGATGTAGCAGAAGTCTCCCTGAACTCTGTAGTGGAATTCACTCCGAGTCAAACTATGAAGGTGAGAGGAGAGATAGCTGACCACGAGGTGGTGGTGTTGATTGATAGTGGGGCAACCCATAACTTCATTTCCACCCAGATAGTGGAGTCGCTGGGGATGGAGTTAGTGGACACAGGTGGCTATGGGGTGATGATGGGCACGGGAAAGGTGGAAATGGGAAGGGGAGTTTGTAGAGAGGTGGTGCTGAAGATTCAGAGAATCCAGGTGAAGGAAGATTTCCTTCCTTTGGAATTGGGGAGTACTGACGTCATCTTAGGGATGAAGTGGCTGCGTACATTGGGGGAGATGAAGATTAACTGGGGGACTTTGAGGATGGAACTTGTGATAGGATAGAGATAGAGAATGATTCAAGGAGACGCTGGGTTGACGAACGCTGGGGTTTCTCTCAAATCCCTAATCCGAACCATTCAGCAGGAGGGAGGAGGCTACCTGGTGGAATTGCATAGTTTGGAGGGGGCAGGAGTGGAGGAGGGAGGAGCTATACCCCTCTCCGTTCAGCCGTTGATTCAACAGTTCCAAGAGGTGTTTCAGCCGCCTCAGGGATTACCACCGCAGAGGGAGCATGAGCATGCTATTGTGTTGAGGGAAGGAGTATCACCCATCAGTGTACGTCCTTACCGCTACCCTCAGTTCCAGAAGGATGAAATTGAACGGTTGATTAGAGAGATGCTGGAGGCAGAGATCATCAGACCCAGCATCAGCCCTTTCTCTAGTCCCGTTCTGTTGGTGAAAAAGAAGGACGGCAGCTGACATTTTTGTGTAGATTACAGAGCACTCAACAAGGAGACTGTACCTGATAAGTTTCATATACCAGTTATCGATGAGCTCTTGGATGAATTAAATGGGACCGTGATTTTTAGCAAGATAGATTTGAAATCGGGCTACCACCAGATTTGAATGAGGAAGGAAGATGTTCCCAAAACAGCTTTTAGAACTCATAAAGGCCATTATGAGTTCTTGGTGATGCCCTTTGGCCTCACCAATGCACCGGCTACTTTCCAGGCCCTGATAAATAAGGTCTTCAAACCTTATCTCAGACGGTTTGTGTTAGTATTTTTTGACGACATCCTGATATACAGCAAGTCAGAGGTTGAACATTAGGAACACTTGAAGAAGGTGTTAGATGTATTGCAGGAGCACAAGTTGAGGGCAAATTTAAAGAAATGCTGCTTTGCACAAGCTAGTGTAGAGTACTTGGGTCATATGGTGTCCAAGGAAGGGGTGGCAGCTGATCACTCCAAAATTGAGGCAATGCTAAAGTGGCTACTACCAAAGAATCTGAAAGCGCTGAGAGGATTTCTGGGATTGACAGGATATTACAGAAGATTTGTAAAGGGATATAGCACCATAGCATGATCACTTACGGCGCAATTGAAGAAGGATGGTTTCCTGTAGGGAGAAGCAGCCACATCCGCGTTCGAGAGCCTGAAGAAGGCAATGACTACAGTGCCGGTCCTAGCTTTGCCAAATTTTACTCAAACATTCATTGTGGAGACCGATGCATCGGGATATGGATTGGGTGCAGTACTTATGCAGAACCGGAGACCCATCGCTTATTTCAGCCAGGTATTGACTGCTCGAGCAAGGATGAAATCAGTATATGAGAGGGAATTGATGGCCATCATGTTGGCCATTCAGAAATGGCGGCCTTACCTACTTGGAAGATACTTCGTTGTCAGGACTGATCAGCGGAGCCTGAAATTTCTCTTAGAACAGTGGATGGTGACGGAAGAGCATCAGAGGTGGTTATCCAAGTTACTGGGGTACGATTTTGAGATTCAGTACAGGCCAGGGGTGGAGAATAAGGCGGCCGATGCCTTATCCAGATGTATGGAGGAATTGCAGACAGTTGCTCTATCCGTGCCTTGGATGCTTGATTGGGAGGCCATCAGAGAAGAAAGCGCTAAAGATGAGAGTTTGGGAAAGATCAGGACGGATTTACTGAAGGAACCAGATAGCCACCCGGGATACTCCATGGAGGGAGACAAGCTACTGTATCAAGGGAGGTTTGTGATGCTCCGGACGTCAATCCACATCCCAAACCTACTTCAGGAGTTTCATGGGAGTGCAATAGGGGGCCATTTAGGCGTACAAAAGACATACAGGAGGCTAGTTGGGGAGCTATACTGGAAGGGGATGCATAAAGATGTAGAGGAGATAGTAGCCAGATGTGAGGTCTGTCAAAGGAGTAAGTACCTAGCTATGTCACCAGGAGGATTACTACAACCTTCAGCCTTGCCAGGTAGAGTATGGGAGGAAATCTCTATGGATTTCATAGATGGGCTGCCCCGTTCAGAGTGGTTCACAGTAATCTTAGAAGTGGTGGACAAGTTGAATAAGTATGCCCATTTCATTCCCCTCCGACATCCCTACACCGCAATAACAGTAGCATAAGCCTTTATCAGAGAAGTGGTCAGATTACATGGGGTGCCAGAGGCGATCGTATCAGATAGGGACAAGGTGTTCCTCAGTCATTTCTAGAATGAGCTATTCAGATTGTAGGGAACAGTGCTCAAGAGAAGTATAGCCTACCACCCACAGACGGATGGACAGACGAAAGTAGTCAACAGGAGCTTGGAAACGTACCTCAGATGCTTTGTTTCAGAGACACCAAAGCTATGATTGAAGTGGTTATCCTGGGCTGAGTACTGGTACAACACGTCATTTCACTCGGCTTCACAAATGACCCCGTTCAAAGTGTTGTACGGACGGGATCCCCCACACTTGGTACACTTTGGGAGCAGTAGTACTCCTGTTTCATCAGTAGAGGAGTATTTGGAGGAGAGGGACCGAGTGTTAGAGGAGTTAAAAAGGCACTTACTGAGGGCGCAGCAAATCATGAAGAAACAAGCAGATGGTCATAGAAAAGATATCCATTTTGAGGCAGGGGATAAGGTGTTCTTGAAGCTCCGCCCATACAGGCAGAAGACAGTCGCCAACAGGAGGAATGAAAAGCTAGCTCCAAGGTACTTTGGTCCTTATGAAGTGATAGAAAAGATCGGGGCAGTAGCATATCGACTGAAATTACCCCCATCGGCAACTATACACCCAATTTTTCACGTCTCACAGCTGAGAAGGGTCATTGGTGATCACGTCGCCATTCCCGAGCTACCGCCGACACTTACGGAGGAGTTAGAGGTGATCCTGGAACCTTTGGAGCTGAAGGGTGTTCGCTAGAAAGAAGATGAAACTAAGGAAGTGTTGATCCAGTGGAAGAACCTTCCTGACTACGAGGCCACGTGGGAGCCATACGAGATGGCGAAACAACAGTTTCCAGATTTTCACCTTGAGGACAAGGTGATTCTTTGGGAGGGCGGTAATGTTAGACCGGCCCAGGATGGGCCGGTTGGACCGGTCCAGCAAGGACCAGTCCGCGTCTACGCGAGACGGAGCCCGTCTGGGCGGAAACGGCTCTGCCGTGAGCCGTGAATCCACGTAGGCTTGAGAGGGGGAGTTTAGGAGGGAAATTTTGAACGTGAAAGACTGTTTTAGGAAGTTTATGATTGTCCTTTATGATTAATTTTGTATAATTAGGAGTTTGGGGGGAATTATATTCGCATCTTGAATTTGAGTTTTATCTTTGAGATCTAGGTTTTGTTTTGGGGCTCTTGGCTTCGCCGGAGACTTTGGAGAGTACGTTCTTCCTCTCGAATCGAAGAACAAATTGTATCTTTGCAATTTTATTCGTCTACTAATAAAATACTAGCCTTTGCTTGCATTGGATCTCAGTTTTCTTGCGTTTCCTCACTGTTTTTTCCTGTGTAAAACTACTATCCACTGCTGGAGACAGTAGTTTTTCCCTGGTTCCGCTTCAGTTTTGGCTAGGAATTACTTGATTTCAAGTATTTCCTATCAATTTCCTCGAGATCGGATCTCCAGCCTAGTCGACATCTAAAAAGAATTTAAGTAGAAGATTACTTTTGGTAATCGGCAGACCAAAATCCAATGTGCCTTTAATGTAGCACAGAAGACGTTTGAGCGGGTAGACGTGTTGCAGAAGAGGATTGTGCATATGTTGAGAAAGAATATTAACATTATATGATATATCTGGCCTGGTTAGAGTTAGATCTTGCAAAGAACCTGTAATTTTGTGATATATAGTAGGTTCAGAGATAAAAGGATCAGCAGGTATATCCGTGGGAAGCTTAGTATAGATTGGATTAGAGAGCGGATTGCAATGAGTGAGTTGAGTCGTTTGAAGAATGGATGTGGCATGAGGTGTTTGAGAAAGAAAATATTGGTCGATTTGACGTGTAATTTGAATTCCAAAAAAAGAGTGAGCTTCACCGAGATGTTTCATAGAGAATTGGTTGTTGAGTTTATCAAGAATAAGTGAGAAGAGTTTGATTGTTACCTGTGATGAGGATATCATCCACATAGATAAGCAGAAAGAGTAGATTGGATGATTATTTAAGAATTCGAAGTGAAGGATCAGATTTACTGTGATGAAATCTGAGGGATACAAGATAAGATGTAAATGTTTTGTACCACTGCCACGGGGCTTGTTTCAGCCCATAGATAGCTTTGTGAAGCATACAAACATAATTGGGTTTGGAAGCATCTTCAAAACCTATTGGTTGTTTCATATAGACAGTTTCCGAAAGCTTTCCATGAAAAAATGCGTTAGCAACATCAAGTTGTTGAATGGGCCAATTATTAAAGAGCGCAATAGCGAGAAGGACATGAATAGTGGGTAATTTAGCGACCGGGCTAAATGTTTCGGTGTAGTCTACGCCATACTCTTGATGATTTTCAAGAGCAACTAGTCTAGCTTTGTGCTTAGCGATCGATTCGTCGGCATGGAATTTGTTGAGATATATCCATTTTGATCCAAGAACAGAGGAGTTTGGAGGTGGAATGACAAGGCTCCAAGTGCCTTATTTTTGCAACTAAAAAAATTTAGCTGCCATAGCAGCCCGCCAGGACTCGGTTTTAGAAGCTTCTGTGTATGAGGTAGGATTGGTAGTATGAGAAGAGGAAGTGTTCTGATGAATAAGATTTAGGCGGATAGTAGGTTTGAGAGAACATGTTTGTCGTCTGGTGATCATAGGATGACATGAAACTGGCGGAGGAGGAGCAGGATTATAAATAATAAGTGGTGTTGTGTTGATTGTAGTGGAAACAAAGCGCGGTGTTAATGTGTTAGATTGTAGTCTTGTGGTGTCCTGAGGAGGTACCATACCGGTTATGTGATTAGTTTGAATTGATGTCAGGGTTAGAAGACAAGGGGAGAGATATGTTGTCAGAGTTTGTGGAATCGTGGTGGTATTGGCAAAAGGAAAAGATTGCTCATTAAAACTGATATGGCGAGACATGATTACTTTGTTGTTAGCTAAGTCAAGGCATTTATAGCCTTTGTAAGTGTCAGAGTAACCCAAGAAAACACAAGATTTGGAGGTTGGTTGTAATTTGTAACGATTATTGAGGAGTAAGCGAAAAACATGTACAACCAAAAACTCGTAAATGAGTATAGTCTGGTTTAGTTTGAAAGAACAATTCAAAGGGTGAGATATGATTAGTGACTGACAAGGGCATGCGATTTATGAGATATACTAACGTTGCTACAACATCCGACCAATATTTGTAAGGAGCTGATGTAGCTTGAAGTATGGCCCGGGTGGTTTCAACGATATGACGGTGTTTCCTTTCGGCAACACCGTTCTATTCCGGAGTGTAGGACACAAAATTTGGTGGAGGATGCCGTTAAATTGGAAATGAGTTTCTAGAGTAGACCAAATCTCAGAAGTAGAGGCAAGATTAATGATGTAAGGAAGAACAGAAGGAGATATAGTGGAACAAAGGGCTGCTAGGTTTTGATCCGTAATAAACCATTTATTGTATGTCTCGTTAGGGGCGGTGGTTCCATCCGATTGATGAATGAGACGAGACGGAATGGAGAGAGTGCGATCAAGAAACAATTCAAAACCATTAGCACGAAATTTTTTTTTGTGATTTGTAAGCGCCACAGTGGATAATTTTCCGTTGTGAGTTGATTAGGAGAAAAATTTTTAGGTAAGATATAACAAACTTTAGATTGGATGAGATGGACGGTCCAACGAGAAATGCCGGTGTAGCTTGAACTTTTGTCTGAGAGGAGACAATGCTTTCCATCGGAGCCAGCGATCGGTCACGCGTGCTCTAACACCATGAAGAAAGAGGAATCCTGCAAGAATAACAAATAAGAGAACAGAGCCGGAACCAAAAAAAAAAAGAACATGGAAATAATAGAATAATTCTTATTATCCATAAGTTACATCATTGAATGAATTAATTTGATTTAATATAAATTAGGATGTTTAATTAGTGTCATAAACAACTATTTAATTAATAAATAGGAATATTAATCTCAAATAATTATAATTTAAAATGAATAAAATTAGAATTGATAGCATTTCTTATTAATTAGAATTATTCAGAAACAATAAATATATACATATATAAATATATAGAGAGAGTGAGCGATAGAGAGAGAAAAAGAGTTTTTAAGAGAGAGAAAGAGAGAGGTTTGTTATACTAAGTAATTAATTTAATCTTAACCATTAATAATTATATAAATAAATTTTTATTACGTTAAGTTGATTAATATTATTTTATAATTTTATTTAATTTGTTTAAATATAAATTATTATTTAACTATATTATTAAATTATTTCTCTATCATCAATTAAGATGTTTAGGTTAATTAATTATAATTTTTTTAATCTAGTTAATATTAAATTTAGAAATTTAAATATAATAAGATGTCCCAATCATGTAAATTCTTAAATCTTGAAATAAATAGCCAAACAGTTTACTTATATTTGATTGAATTTAATACCTATCTTACGAAATAATTTTATAATTTTAATAGAAATTAATTGAATTATTGCTCATATTTGACTCTCAAATGAATGTGCTTCCCTCATAGAGGTTCACATGCCCATATTCTAAGGGTAAAGCTCTTCTCTTTGTTGCATATATCATCAATCAAGTTCCTTCGCATCCTCTCAACTTCAAAACACCATGCAAAACACTCATAGAAGTTATTATTGCTCAAAAGCTCACAAATATATCTTATCTTCAGATATATTGCCTATGTTTAACGGTCAAAACAATAACTTGGCAAGCTAACACCATGAGCCTTAAAATGTGTATCTATTGGATATCATATTCATCAAAGAAGCACATAGGTGATATCATACCGAGATCTAAATTTCATAAAACTATTATGTTTCAGGGGTGAGTATTTCGAAAAAATTCATATTCTTGTGTAATAACTCGATGAAAGATGAAGTGAAAATATCATAAATATGTGAATTATTTTAATTGTAGTTTAGAAAATTTAGATTTAAATTGTGAAAGCCTGAATAATGGAATAACAAGTGAATAGAAGGATGAGTTTGAACTAAGTAGTCAAAACTTTAGTCAAATGCCCACCCTAAAAGCCAAGAAACATATAAACATTAGCCTGAGTATCTCCCAAATGATACATCATACCAATTGATGCTTGTTCTTAAGCAACACTTAAGTTATTAAATAGATAATTACGATAATGCCTCTCCAAGGATATTTCGAAACCTACTTATGAACCTCAATTGTCTAGTAAAATAAGATATCATATGAATCAATGTATATCTACATACTGCTTGCCACAAATTAATCAATCATTTATAAATTAATGATCTACTATACCTAAGTATGTGCATCAAAACCTTATGGATCCAAAATGGAAAACTTAGATAAATGAAAAGATGGCCTCCTTATAAAAGAATCAAATATAAGAACTCGATGGTCGTCCCTCGGGAATAAAATTAGTTTAGCATGGAAGAGTCTCAATTTTGAAATAAAAGTTGACGAAACGATCAAACATTTGAATTCAATATTAGTGGTGAAAGAATACACCTAAACTTTTTTGCATTGGCTACACTGAACACTTGCACATATAACCAAAATCAATACATCTTAAGTCTTGTTTTCCTTATTTGCCAATCTTTATTGTCTATATTGTGTATGTTATAGGTATACTCATTCCATTCTTGCATAATCCTAATGAGCAACATATAAATATAGTGATGCCAATTTTGCCGTATCTAAAATTTGCCTTAGGGCTTAGGGATGGAATTTTTATTCTATAAAGATACAAATGAGTAAAATATTCATATTATTACTTGTTTATACTTTTTTTTTCTTTTTTATTATTAGTAATTGTTTTTATAACTCACGATTGATTGTGTAAATGAATATAAATATGTATATTTTTTCAATTAATTTTTTTTTTCTATTATTGTCGCTTATTTTTTTTAACATAATTTTTTTAATCTGATATAAATTTAAACAGCGCACTATATCATTTATAAAGTTTTATTCGCGAATAGTTTTTTGATAATTAACCCCTGTTTTTGTTTTTCCCAAGGACGAAGACCCATTTCCCTCGTCGATGCTGGCTCTAACCAGCCACTCGTTCAAGCTATTCTCGCCGATCCTTTCTTCCACTTCTCATCGATCTCCTTACTCGACCCGCTCTTCCCCTAGACCGAGCTCAGGCCGTGCCTCCATGGAACGGTCTGGCCCGGATTTCCCCTACCTCCCGCCGGCCCATCGTGCCCTAATACTCAACCTGCTCGCCACCGTGGACGACCGCCTCGGCTCAGATCTCCTCCCTTCCGCGGTTCCTTCCGACGTTCTCCGCTTCCAAAATCCCCAGGGCTCTGCCCACGGTTCCGTCGACATTCGCTCCGGCTCCCAAACTTCCCCGGTATGTATTGTATATTTTTTATTATTTTATTGATCATGCGTTCGTTTAATGCTAGAAATTTAGACGGCGTTCATGGATAGTTTTTTTTTATAATTATAATCATTTATTTTTATAAGGAACATAAAAATTTTCCGAATACAGGAAGCAAAAATATACAATTGTGTATTGTTAGACCTGTGAATTTTTAACTGCACGCCTGATAATTTATCCAAAAGTTAACAGCTTTTTCCTAAATCTCCGCTCCTGTTCCCCAGGTCGATTTCGTCCTTCAATCCTGGCTCCACTGCCAAACCCCCGGCGGCGGCGAGATCAACATCGCCACCCTCTTCGCCTTTCTCAACTCCTCTACTGACGCTCCCCACTTCCTCCTCGAGCTAATCCAGGGCAGCCCCACCTCCCTGGTCCTTCTCTTGGACCTCCTTCCCCGCAAAGACCTCGTCCTCCACCCCGATTACCTTGACGAATTCTACCACCAGACAGATCTGGACGGCCCAAGGCGAGAGCTTGAGAAGCTCCCGCAGGCGTCACCGTACCGCTCGTCATCCCTCTTCATCCGCAGCGTCCTCTCACCGACGGCCGTCGCCGTCACCGTCGATTGTGGGAAGGAGGGGGATGTGAAAGTCATGGAGGATATCGTAGCACGAGAGATCGGCAGCGCTGCTGAGAAGATCATTAGGATTTGGTTGGAGAAGAGCGCGGAGGTGAGGGGGCGGGTGGTGGGGGAAGGGGAGAAAGAGTGTTTGGAGAGCCGGGATGGATTGATAAAGAGGAAGGCTGTGGAGATTGATTTGGCGGCAAATTTGCCGAGGATGTTTGGCCCAGAGGTCGCGCAGCGGGTGGTGGCTGAGATACAGAAGGCGTTTAGAGTATAATCACTTCGTGTATGATGATAGTTTGGGTAGCTGCAGAGCTGTGAGATGCCACTGCTATAAGCAATTGCTTAGTTCTGTTTTGTATTATGATCAAATTTAAATGTTATATTATTTTAATATTTAATATTTCTTGTTGTATCTCATAATCGCATTAATATATCAATCCTATGAAGTTAGCATTTTATTTAAAAAAATATTTGTCCTAAAAATATATATTAGTATTAAGTATTAACTCATGAATTTACTTTAAATAGGAAAATAACTTCGATATATCATCCAAAAATTATCCTGATCGGGCACGAATCTCGAGGGAAAATCAACTCGGAAACTTCAAAAATTAATTCGGGATCACCTGACTCAGATTTCAGCAAACTTACCGTCAAACTGAGCGTCTCGGAAATACGAATCCAACGACACTAAAATTGACTCAATCTGAGCCCAAATGAGTCTAAATCAAGGACCCAAAGCGTTGTTGGAAGATTCAAACTACAAATTGAGTTATCAAACGGTTTCCAAACATGACGTGCTTATAGTCGAATCGAGCAGCTCGATGAGACGAATCCAACAAGCCAAAGATCGACGAATTCTGACATCATTAAAACATTCAAATGTCTGATGAACGGTTCTCGATCAAGGGATTTAATATCGGTCTTCCATTCAAACCGCTCCCAATTCACCCCTGATCTCTCATCTATTACGGGCCATGCCACTCCATAAAATCTATAAATATATCCCTCATTTCTCTTGTGAGGGGGGGGGGGGAGCAAGAGAAGAAGGAGAAGAGAAGAAGGATAGGAGGGAAGAACTCCTCCTCGACCACCGCCGTCGGAATTCTGTCCAAGGGACGCCAGAATTCCGCCCGCCCTCCAAGTGACGGCGGAATTCCGCCCGCCCTCCAAGTAACGCCGGAATTATTCCTGAATACCATCTAACGTCGGAGTTTTCCTTGGCCACCAACTAACGTCGGACTTCTACCCGACGTCGGACCTCCGCTCTTCGCCAAATTTCTACCTGACGATGGACTTCTACCAATTGTCAGACTTTTACCAGACATCTATCTGATGTTGGATTTCTGTCCATTGATAGACTTCTATCAGTCGCAGTCCTTCCGACATACGTCGCCCGCCGAATACAGTCCTTTCTGACCTCCGTCGCCCGCCGACTACGGTCCTCCTGATTTACATCGCTCGCCGATTACGGTCATCCTGATTTACGTCGCCCGTCGACTATAGTCTTTCTGACCTCCGTCGCCCGCCGACTACGGTCCTCGTGATTTACGTCGCCCGTCGACTATGGTCCTCGTGATTTACGTCGCCCGCCGACTGCAGTCTTTCTAACCTCCGTCGCTAGCCGACAACGGTCCTTCTGACTTATGAAACCCGTCGACTACAATTCTTCCAGCCTCCGTTGCCCGCCGACTACGGTCCTTTAGACTAACATCGCCCGCCGACTACAGTCCTTCTGATCTCCATCGCCTACCGACTACGGTCCTTTCAACTTACGTCACACACCGACTGCAATCTTTCCGACCTCCGTAGTCGGTCGCCTGCCGACTACGGTCCTTCCAACTTAAGTCGCACACTGACTACAGTCCTTTAGACCAAACAAGCACATCAACAGTGATGCTTTATATTCTCTCCATGTAATGTACTTTATAAGATGTACATCAAACTAAGACCTTCCCCCGAGGAAGGATCTCATTTGTAATCAACTACAATACTAGTGGATTCATTTATATTGGGCAAGGCCCCGTGATTTTTCCCCCTTTTTAAGGAGTTTTTTCACGTAAACAACTTGGTGTCTCATAAATACTACACACGCTCTCTCTTATCTGATTGCGTGCCGGATTTTTGTACAATACTAAGACTTTAAACTTTATATTTCTCTACCGTCGTGAATACACCTAGATACAACAAACTTAATTACATCCTCACTAATAGGGGTGTCAATATTTGACATGGCCTGAAAACCAGACTAGAACTCGACCCGAAAATTTCAGGTTAGGGCCAACTCGAACTCGAAACAGGTCGGGTTCGAGATCAACAAATCGATTCGTTTTAAAAATCGGATCAGGTTCGGGATGATCCAATAACCCGAAATTGACCCGAAAATACGAGATTAACCCATTTTTATCTTTATCCATCTTTGACCTGAAAATCGGAGATTGACCATTTTTTGATGCGAAAATTAACAATTTTTTATCGGTCTCAGGTCATTCGAGCCATGTCAAGTTGACCTAGATCCTAAGCTAGTTGAGTTCGAGTCTGAAAAAAACTGACCCGTTTGCAAAAAATGGGTCATGTTCGGGTTGATCTGAATAGTGTATGGTCAGTTCTGGATTCGACCCAAACTCGACTCATGACCCAAAATTGACGCACCTACTCATTAAGCTTAGCTTGGGCTAACAATTGGGTACTTTAGCTCCAATCATAAGGTCCTTAATTGAAGACCTAACATACATGAGAATGTTTGGGAGCTTGTGATTAAGGATTTGTTTGAAATTGCTATAATATTTTTTAAAATTGATTGTGAAGTTTCTGTGATTGAACTTAACTGTTCTAGTTATAAAAAATAATTTTATATCATTATTTTTTTAAAAGCGAGAAAATAATAATCAAATAAAGTCGTAATTGCTATTTAAAAAATAAAGTTGCAAAAAAGTAGTCTTAAATATAAATTTTTTGCAATATTCCATTCTATTGTAAATTTTGCAAATAATTTCTTCTTATTAATATATTTTTATTCTCTATACCTAATAAGGATTTAATGTTACCAAATCATTGCTACACCTAATGACCTCATGAATATGGATTTAATTTGATAAAACTACTGATCCTAACTGCTATAAAATTTACTTATAATTTCTTCTCATTAAGCATATTTTCTCTTGTTAGCATTTAATGTAAATTATCATTTTATTGAAATGGTAAATATGACATTTGAAATGAAAGAACTTTATTTTAAACTCCTCTAGAATAAAGCCACTTCGTTGCGTTGCTTCTTATATGTAATAACTCATATCGTGATCCAATCAAGGTATCACAATTTTTACAAGTTTTTTTCTCTCTCCTTTATTTTCTTTCTAATTTCTGTAATTCCATTCTTTGTTAGTCAAATGAATAGCAGAAAGCTTGTAAAAGTTATATTAATGGTTTAGGATATTTATAATAAAATGATAATACAATATAAATATAAATATAGATTTTTTTTTCAAATTTTAATATAAAAAATATATATTTTTATTACATTTTCAAATTAGAATCTCCAAAATTTATAAAAATATTCATAAAATAGTCCATGTTTTAAAAATTTTGTGAAGTTGGTTTGTGAAATGGACATCTAATGGTCCCAAAATCTCACTTGTAATGACGTGTTAATTTTTTTAGGATTTATTAGGGGTGTCAATTTCGGGTCACGGGTCGGGTTCGGGTCGAACCCGGAACTGACCCGGCCGGGTTCAAACGGGTCGACCCTAACCCGACCTGGGTGGACAAACGGGTCGGAAATCCGAACCCGGACCCGACCCGACCCGACCCGGTTTGGGTTCTACCGGCGCCGGAACGGTGGTAGGCGGACGGCGAGGGCGGACGGCGAGGGCGGACGGCGAGGCGGACATGAGCAAGGGCAGCAGCGCGGGCGAGGGCGCTGGCGCGGGCGCGCGGGGGCGAGCTGCGCGCGGGCAGCGCGGGCGGGCAGCGCAACGGGCAGTGCGGGCGGGCAGCGGGCAGAGGCGGGATTCAAATTTTTTTGAATTAAACGGGTTCGCGGGTTGACCCGGCAACCCGTCAGGTCATCCCGAACACGACACGTTTTTTTGAAACGGGTCAATTTCTTGAACCTGAACCCGACCCGTTTTTAAATCGGGTCGGGTTCAACCCGAATTTTCTGGGTCGGGTCCGGGTCGGGTTTTCGTGTCGTGTCAAATATTGACACCCCTAAAATTTATATCAATGCAAAAAAAAAAAAGGTAATTAGAGCACAATAAGATCTATGTTTTGGAGAAGGCATATTGTAATTTAGGATTATAATGACTCCTAAGAAAATTATTTAACTTGATCATAAAATGCATTATTATATAATCTACTAAGCAAAAATTATCAGAAGTGATTTAATTTGACTCCAAATTAGCCCAAATTAAGAACTGAAGTATGGTTAAAATTTTTGAGATCTATGTTTATTGAAGGATGAAATAGTTTACAAATCTTGAATACTTATATTCAAGTTGAGCTTCTCAACGAGATAAATTCAATTAAGTTCATTTAATTTTCAGATTGTAGGGCAGATAAAAGTTGTATAAATGGTAAAAGATAAAAAAAGATTCAATATTGTTCATTCAATTGACTTTTATAAAGTTTTATGTAAATTAATCAAATTGCTAACTCTTAAAAAGTATAAAAAGGCCAGCATTTTTTATATGAAACGATTATTGACCTAAATTTTGTAGATTTGGCTCTCTGTCTCCGAGGTATATATTCTTTCTTTCTTTGTTCTTACTTTTCTAGAATCTTTTACTATTTAAATTTTCATTATATTTTTTACATCACAATACATTAGAAAAGTCTATTTTCTATATACAGTAAAAGAACGAAGATCTTTTTTCTCAAATTATTCTACATAATAGAAAATGAAAATTAATAATTGTATTGGAATTAATATAATAGAAGAAGTCAGTAAAAAGGTTTCTCGATGGTCATACAAATTCACCGAGAATTTGGAAGAAGGTGAAGAAAAAAATGAAGAAGAATTGGAGGAAGACGATCATGAGATTCATTCAAGAAGAGTCAAAAGTGTAGTAATTTTTAACGATAATGATCAGAATGCCAATTATATGTCTAGTATTCAGAATACTAGTAGCAATGATAAAAATGATGATCAAATGGAAGAGGAAGATGTGACTTTTGACGCGTTATTCACAACAATCGGATTTTCGTCTCAATGTAATCAAAGGATACATGCGTGCTCAAAGACGTAAAACAATTATTTGGACCATCTTTCAAGAGAGAGCTCAGAGATTTAAAGAACTCTAAAGGGTTGCCCAACATTTGCTACAAATGATTATTACTAGCAATTGATATTGTTCGCCTATTGTCACTCATTTAGTGTCATTCAATTGCTATTGTCTGGCACCCTTCAACAATCATCCAACTATATCGTCACCTAACTATTATCTAGCACTGTTATTCAACCATCATCGTCTCCCCAATTATCACCTTCTAATCATTGTTGCTTGACAAATATTTTCCGACCGCCATCATAATCCCTCCACTAATTCTCTAGCAAGCTATAATGTAATTACAAGACGTTAAATTTCAGTTTTATATATATACACACACGCACACACAATTTGAACAATTAATAAGTCTAAACTTATATATACTCTTTTGCTGACTAATTTGATCGTATTCCACTCTATAGTTTGTCAAGCAACTTCTAAGGGCCTAAATGTATGTTCAACTTCTTACATGGTTTGTTAGCATATAAACTAGATATTTTATTATGATTATTGAATACAAATCCACAATATTAAACAGAGATAAATTTTAAAAATGAATTCGGTTAAATTTTTTTGATAAGAACAAATAAAAAAAGGGAAATTTACATGCATACCGCTTTATTCTGGTATATTACATATTTAACACCTAATTCTTACATATTACACTAATACCACCAAAACACTATTTTGACAACAAAAATATCACTTCATCTACAGCATCGCTCACTCCGTCTCTTTCATTCTTCCCGCGTGAGCTTTCCATGCAAGAATAGTTTTTTTTTTCCCGCGCGTTTATCTCTGTAGCGGCTCTTTCCAAGCGAACTCCATTTTTGCATTTCCCAGGTGAGCTCTGCTCCTTTTCCTTCCCTAGTTATTCTTCTCTATGTGTTTCTGCATTAGCTCTGTTTTTTTTTTTTCTTCCCAAGTTAAACTTAGGGTCAGCGAACATAAGAAATACTTATGTTTCTGTAGAAGAGAGTGTGGCTTCCAGATCAGAAAACTTATATGTTGTTCGTTTTCAATTGAATAGACGATGGATTGGGAAATATAAATAACATTGTTCTAAGGGATGAGTATGAGAGCTGCCTTACATATGCAAATGAGCTGGAATCAGTTGCCTATCTTGAATCTGCTACTTGAGGTAGACGCAGATGTTTTGGATGCATTTTTAAAACCTTGCTTTGTATAAACTTATCAAATCGATTATACCAGAGATTGGGAGAATTGTTTCAAACTATATATAGGTTTATTCAAGTGGCATATATTTCCATTATCTCCATCTGTGAATCCTTCCGGCTGCAATTCAGTTAAAGAAGATGCAAGAGAAACTATAGCTTTCACCGGGACAAAACGACAGCAGAGGGTTCCACGAGAAATGCGATGGAGGCCTTCGGCGTGAGCAGAGAAGAGGTTCTGTTGTTGGGTGGCTAGGTATTGCCAAATGAAAGAGACGGAGTGAGGGATGACGGAGTGGTATATTTGTTGTCAAAATAGTATTTGGGTGGTATTAGTGTAATATTTAAGTATTGGGTGTTAAATATGTAATATATAAGAAATAAAATGGTATGCATGTAAATTCCCCATAAAAAAAAAAAATATGAATGATGACAGTCGTTATCTTAGACAATAATTGGCTTTGTTGAGATGGCGGCAATGCTAGTGGGCATGAACAGAACTGATCGAACCAGCCGCCAAATCAAACTAGCCGATCTGAATTGATCGAACTAAACCGGGTGCAGTTGAGTCATAGTCTTAGCACATAACTGGTTGTGTCTTGCTCCTGCACAATTGGCTATTTGTGATTTAAGTTATTTAATTTTATAGGATTTAGGATTTAGGGTTTAGGATTTAACCCTAAACTCTTCTTTAAACACCCCCTAACTGAATGTGAAAGTACTTCGGAATGAATATAAAAAATAAAAAATAGAAAGCAAATTAAAAAATACGATAATAAATAAATAATGAAAAAAAGAGTTTCAAATAAAAAACGAAAAAAAAAAATAATAATAAAAAGAAAAAAAGCAGCAGTGGTGGTTCTTCAGTTTTTTCATTTTCTGTTTATTATTTTGTTTATTCTATTTTTTTTATTTTTTTAATTCTTTGTTTTTTTTTTCTTTCTCTATTTATTCTTTTTTCAGGTTTGAGTATTACACTATTTTTTTTTATTTCTATAAATTAAAAAATATAAAAGAAATAAATATACTAAAAACTATTTGTTTTTGTTATATATATATATATATATATATATATATATATATATATATATATATATATATATATATATATATATATATATATATATATATATATCATCATCATCAATTTATCTTGAATAAGCAATAATCTTGAGGTAAAATCAAGTGGGAAACTTTCAAAATTAAATATGGGATAATTTCCAATTTTAGCAAACTTATATTCTAACTAAACATCTCGAAAAGACGAACCCAAGGACACCAAAATTTTTCTCAATCCAAGCCCAAATGAGATCAAATTGAAGACCCGAAACTCATTTGGAAGGTTCAAACGATAAATTGGATGAACAAATGATTTCCAAACAATACATGGTTAAAGTCGCATCGAGCAACTGGACGAGACAAATTGCCCAAGATCGTTGAATTCTAACATCATTAAGGCACTCAAATACTAGATAAACAATCCATGATCAAAGAGTTGATATTGGCCATCTATTCAAAATACTCTCAACATGCTCTTGATCTCTATTCTATATTTACTGGCAATGACACTTAGAAAATTATAAATAGACCCCTCATGAGGAATGAGGAATGACGGAGGAAGTAAGAATGCGAATGAAGAAATAGAGAGAATTTTCTTACCACCAGACTACTCCTCGACCACCGGTTCGCCGGACTGTTGTCGGGCTTTAGCTCGGCCACCGCTTGATACCGAACTCCAGCCCAGCCACAGACTGACGTTGGAATTTGTCTCAGCCATCGACTGATGTAGTACTTCTGTCCGACCACCAATTAACGTTAGACGTCTGCTGGACTAGGGGTGTCAACTTTTGACCCGACCCGAAAACCCGACCCAGACTCGACCCGGAAAATCCGGGTTGGACCCGACCCGTTTTATAAACGGGTCGGGTTCGGGTTCGCAGATTCGACCCGTTTGATAAAACAGGTCGAGTCGGGTTGACCCGGCGGGTTGCCGGGTTGACCCGGCGGGTTGCCGGGTCAACCCGACAACCGGTTTATTTTTAAAAAAATTGAAATTTCCCGCCCGCTGCCCCAGCCCGAGCTGCCCGCCTGCCCGCGCTGCCGCGTGCCCAGCGGCCTGCCCCGCGCTACCGCGTGCCCAGCGCCTGCCCCACGCTGCCGCGTGCCGCTTTCGCCGAGTGCCGCTTCCGCCGCGTGCCGCTTCCGCCGTGTGCTTGTTGCCGCGCACCGCCGCTGCCGTTGCCGCGCTGCTACCGGGTCACGGGTTGTGTCGGGTCAACCCGGCAACCCGGCCGGGTCGGATCGGGGTTGAAATGTCCGACCCGTTTGCAAAAACGGGTCGGGTTCGGGTTGACCCATTAACATCCGGGTCGGGTCGGGTTCGACCCGAACCCGACGTGTTGACCCGAATTGACACCCCTATGCTCGACCACCTTCTAACGTCGGACTTCTACTCAGCCACTGACTAACGTCGGGCTTCTGCTCGACCATTGACTGATGCTTGAGTTCTTCCTAACCACCTATTATCGTTGGACTTCCCATCGACAGTTATCGCTAGACTATGGTCTTTCTAACCACTGTCATCCACCCACTATACGGACCTTCCGACATTCATCACTAGACTACGATATTTCTAACCACCGTCTCCCATGGACTACGGTCCTTCCAAACTCCATTATTTATATAATTTAAAATAATTAATTAAAATAAATTTATATATTATTTTATACTATATAACGATGTCACAATCTACATAAATACAAATCAAAGTTAAAAACAATTATTAAAATTAATATTTCATACTTGAAAAGTTTTGATTTATATCTCTTAACTCAATGTAATAAATATAAAAATAATTATTAAGATATATATTTTAAAAAATTTAGTTTGTCATATTATTATACACTATAAAACTAAATATAAATTTAATTACGCTATTTATATAAAATAACATAAATAATATCTCTTATGAAGTTTCATGTAATTATTCAAAAATTTATAAAATTATATATATATATATATATATATATATATATATATATATATATATATATATATATATATATATATATATATATATTATATATATATAATATATATATATATATATATATATATATATATATATATATGTTGCATCCAGGAGTATTCGCGACGGTAGAGAAATATAAAGTTTAATGTCTTAGCGTTGTACGAAAATCCGGCACGCAATCATATAAGAGAGAGGGTCTAGTATTTATGAGACACCAAGATTTTTACGTGTAAAACCCCTGAAAAAGGGGAAAAAACCACGGGGTCTAGCCCAATTCGAATGAATCCACTAGTATAAATGTTGATTACAAATGAGGCCCTTCCTTGGGAGAAGGTCTGAGATTGATGTACATTTTATAGAGTACATTACATGTTGGGAAACAAAGGGTCACTGTTGAAGCATTCGCTTTGTTGGAAGGACTATAGTCGGTGGGCAACGGAAGTCAGGAGGATCATAGTCAGCTGGCGACAGAGGTCGGAAGGACTGTAGTCGGTGGGCGACGTAAGTCAGGAGGACCAAAGTAGGTGGGTGACGAAGGTCGGAAAGACTGTACTCGGCGGGCGACGTAAGTCAGGACGGTACCGTAGTCTGCTGGCGATGGAGGTTGAAATGACAGTGTCTGATGATGAAGGTCAAAAGGACGGCGTCAGGTAAAAGTTCAACAATGAAAAGAAATTCATCTTTGGATAGATGTCCAACGAAAGTCTGATAACCGGTAAAAGTCTAGTGTCAGGTAGAAACTTGGCAATGAGTGAAGGTCTAGCGTCGGGTAGAAGTCCGATGTTTGTTGGTGGCCAAGGAGAACTCCGATATTACTTTAGCAGAGTTTCGGCGTCATGTGGAAACTCTGTTGTTACTTGGTCAGAATGTTAGCATCCCGTGGAAGTGAGGAATAATTCTGGCGTCCTGTGGAAGTCGGGCATAATTCTGGCATCTTTGGAGTTCGGGCGGAACTCCGACGGTGGTCGAGGAGGAGTCTCTTCCCTCCTACTCTTCTCTTCTCCTCCTCTCCTTCTTCTTCTTGCTTGGGGCCCCCTCTCATGAGAAATGAGAGGTCTGTTTATAGATTTCTGTAGTGGCATGACCTATAAATAGGTGGGAGATCAGGGGCAAATCAGGAGTGGTTTGAATGGACGGCCGATATTGAACCCCTTGATCATGGACCGTTCATCAGACATTTGAAGGTCTTAATGATATCAGAATTCAGCGATCTTGGGCTCGTTGGATTCTTCTAGTCGAGCCGCTCGATTTAACTATAAGCACGTCATGTTTAGAAACCGTTTGATAACTCAATTTGTGATTTGAACCTTCCAACAGCGTTTCAGGTCATTGATTTGGACTCGTTTGGGCTCAGATTTAGTCAATTTTGGTGTTGTTGGGTTCGTATTTCTGATACGATAAGTTCAACTATAAGTTTACTGAAATCGGAGTTCAGACGGTATTTGAATTAATTTTTGAAGTTTCCAACCATATTTCTGTCTTGAGATTCGTGCTCGATCAAGATAATTTTATGATGACGTGTGTGTGTATATATATCCTTATTTTAATTTAACCTGCTGTCTCCGATAAAAATATTCAATGTAATTTATTCAAAGTTTATAAAACTATAACTTTCCAAATATATACCTATTAAAGTCAAGTTGATGACAATTTGTGTTATCAATTCAGTCATCCGGACTAACAATTCACAATTCCGACCAGCAATTCCAATGGTACCGACGGCAAGTCATACGAAACATTCACAACTAATTGAGTCATGCAGAGGGTGGGTTACCAGCCATGTGAGACCATCGCTATGTTTAGCATAAAAAAGTATTACATGTGGTGTTTCGGACGTGTCACGTCATCCAATACATAATACATTAGATGACTTAGCATGTCCGAATTAGTCAAACACCGCACAGAATAATATCTCCTTTAGCACATAGCCAGTAGTTGCCTAAGGAAATGAACTAATGACCAGCATCATTCATAATTTTTTTTTTTCATTTGTTTCCTGCAAAAAAAAAAAAAAAAAAAAAAAAAAAAACAGGATTCATTTTATAATTTTGTCCTATTAAACAGTTTATATTTCATGTTAAACAGTTGGGCTCCCATTAGTGGCATTGGAGGCAGGTGCAGAGCATTTTTCCTTGTAGGGCCCATCTTCTCCTCCCCCCAACAGCATCAGAAACAACATAAACAAGCTAACATATCTCAAATCCCACTTGATCCTCTCTCTCTCTCTCTCTCTATATAACTCCCTATTAAAAACTTTCATATAGATATCCAACCTCACTTTCTTCCTCTCTTCTCCGCGGCCATACAAACATGGCGTCGTCTCTTCTTCTCCTTCTCCTTACAGTGCTTCTTTTCTCCTCCGCTGCTCTCGCAGCCACAATACCTGAAAAAAAGGTCATTATCTCCCTCTTCGTTTCAACACTTTAATAAATTACTGTAATTAATTTCTTAGTTCTTAGTTTTTTTTTTTTCCTTAAAAAAAATGATGTTTGCATTCAGAAATTCATAGTATACCTCGGCAACGAGCCGCACCGCAGCTTCGACGCCATTGGCCATCACCACCGCCTTCTCTCCGATATTCTTGGAAGGTTAATTTGTTCTACTCTATCATCTCTTTATTCTAATTATATACATTCTGATTGATGAGAATCAATATCAAAGCTCTTATGTATCTCAAAATTTATATTACATTTATTTTGAAATCAACATAATAGAAATTTTAGATAATTAGTCATGAAAAATGTTTCATGTAATTAAATTTTAATAATTTTTTTGTTAGAATGTATTTTGAAATTACTTGATTTGCATTAAGATTAGTATTTGAAATCTTTTGTTACTCATTTATAGTTAGCTCGTCTCAAAATAAGTCTAATTACTTTTATACTCATTCTAAATAAAACTTTTGCTCACTTTGGGCAACTTTTTCATTTTTTTTTTTTCAAAAAATGACAAAATTTCAGTTGGCTATTGTTTCATTGTTGTTTTATCACTTCTTGTGAGCCGAGTTTATTGAGCTGACGAGTAACGAGCTCGAGCTGGAGCTTGATGCTGCTCGGCTCATGAGCTCGTGAGCCGGCTTGAATAATTTTATTTTTAATAAAGTAATTGTTATTTTTATTAAATTTAAATCTTAAAAAAATAGATGGTTGTAGTTATTTTTTTTAGTTACAATAGTTTTCAAAAAATATATATACATTAAATATTGAGATATGTTCTCAAGAGAAGTCGTCAAATGTCAATGGATTAAATGATTTATATAAGATAAAAAAAAAAAACTCAAGACACCATTTTTTATCCACCCAAAAAAACAACGGACCGTGTGCGGACGAGGGCCTCGACTCGAGCGTCTGAAGTGACGCTGCCGAGATATTGGGCGGGAAACAAAAATCGAACTGCTCGACGAGCTTGTTTATGTGTCGTGAGTCGAGCTCGAGTTTGACCTTTGAGCTCGGCTCGAGTTCGAGCTCGATGTTTGACTCGCGAGTCGAACTCAAACACCCTTGACTTGAGTTCGACTAAACTCTTTTACACCCCTAGTGGGTCTAATCCCAAACATATTCTTAAGCTTTGTTTGAGACAACTTTATTAATGTTTTTTAAAGTAAATTTTTAGCTTAATTTTTTTTTAAAATTTAAGAATTCTTTGTACTAAAAATTTACTTTAGAGATCTTTTCAAAAAAAAAAAAAAAAAAAAACCTTAGTTTTATATCGGGCCCGGCCCAAATTATTTTCATTAAATTTGATTAATTTTTCTTATGTTGATTTTTTAAAAATAAATCCAATATCTATAATGTTGAATCGAATCAAAATATGTTGACCCAATTATTTTTCATATATCTGAATATCGAAATAAATATAAGCAGCCATGATGCCGCCAAGGATTCCATCTTCCACAGTTACACTCTAAGCATGAACGCCTTCGCCGCCAAACTCTCCGACGAGGAGGCAGCTCAGCTGGCCGAGCTCGACGGCGTCGTCTCCGTTTTCCCCGCCCGTACCCGGAAACTACACACCACCCGTACTTGGGACTTCATAGGCTTCCCTCAAACCGCCCCGCATAATCATACACTTGAGAGCAACGTCATCGTTGGAGTCATAGATTCCGGTGAGTATATAAATATATATATCCTTATCTATTTCTTCAAATTTATATTAATTTAGTTATTGTCTATTTCCAGGGATCGATCCTTTTTCCGCGAGCTTCAGCGGTAAGGGCTACGGTCCACCGCCGGCGAGATGGCGGGGCAAATGCACCGGCACCAAAGTGTTCAAATGTAACAAGTAAGCCATTTATAAAAAGAGTAAATAAAATTTATTCGCATAATATAATATATGTAAAAATTAAGTAATTAAATAATATTCATGAGTGATCACTCCGGTAACGCAGCAAGCTAATCGGCGCGAAATGGTTTCGGCTAGACCGCAAAGCCCCCTCCAACGACGTGATGGCTCCTCAAGACAACAAAGGCCACGGAACCCACGTGGCCTCCACCGCCGCCGGCAATCCCATATCCAACGCCAACATATACGGGCTAGCCCAAGGCACAGCCCGCGGCGGCGCCCCGTCGGCCCGCATCGCCTCCTACAAAGCCTGTTACGCTGACAGCGCCTGCAACGACGAGGATATCCTCGCTGCCTTCGACGCCGCCATCGCCGACGGCGTCGACATCATCAACCTATCCGTCGGCGAAGATCCCGGAAAGTCTTTCACGGACGCCCTCGCCGTCGGGGCTTACCATGCCATGCGTCGCGGAATCCTGACTGTCGCTTCGGCGGGCAATATGGGACCGATGCATCGCACCGTCATTAACTACTCGCCGTGGATGTTGACCGTCGGGGCCAGCACGCATGACCGGCAGTTGGGACGGATATTGTGCTCGGCAATGGGAAGAGGATTACGGGGACATCGGTTAATACTTTCCAGACCGATAAGGTTTTCCGGCCGTTGGTGCTCGGGATTGATGCGACCACCATCGGAATGACATTCTCGGCTCAGTAATAATTCGCCCATTATTTGAGATCTTTACATCTATATAATTTTTCTAGTAGTTACTGTTGATTTTACTGCGTGCAGGATGTGTGGGCCGGACTCGTTGGATCCGGAGAAGGTGAAGGGGAAGATCGTGGTGTGTAAGATCACCGGCTCGGCAGAAACGGCCGACAAGGTGGTCAACGCCGCCGGCGGAGTCGGGTGGTAATTGAGAGATGATAATGCCGGTGGACCGGGCGGAAACATTCGAGCTTCCGGCGACGATGGTATCCAAGGAAGGTGGCGCTATCATTAGAGAGTATATTGATAGCCTCGGCAGTAAAGGGTATATATTAAGCAATATTTTAATTTTATGATAATTATGGATTAATTAATCTAAAATTATTTTATTATTTGTTATAGGAAACCAGTGGCGAAGATTGAGAAGTCACGTGCCTTCACTACAAAAAATATTGTGATCCCTTCCTTCTCAGCCCGAGGTCCGAATCCTCTCTATACTGAAATCCTCAAGGTAATATATATATATATATAATATATATATATATAAGAAATATCTTTTAAAATATATTAAATGGACAATATAATAATTTTTTTAGCTAAAATTTATCTGCCGTTAAATGAAGAATAATAAGAAAAAAAATATAATAAAAATAAAATTATTTGGTAGAAAAAAAAAGGAAATAGAAAGATTAAAAAAAGTAATAATTGAAATATTTTTTTATGATTAAATATTCCTGCTTATCATTACAAAACTATTTTATGGATATTTTTAGTTGAGAAATAAATTAAATAAGAAATTATGATAAAACTATTTCAGAATTATTATTAATAATCGGGATTCATAACTCATGATATTTTTTTAATATTTCATATATATATATATATTTTTATTTATGTATAATAATTCCTAAAATTATTTTTATATTTTTAAAATCCAAAACTTAATATTTTCATCTAATTTTAAATACAGGTTTTATGTAAAGTATATCACTTTTTTATTTATGCATATAATATAAATAAATGAAATTGTTTTTAAAAAAATTAAGTAAAAAAATCACATACCACTCTTTAGTCTTTAAGAATAATTATTATAATATATAATAATAATAATAGTGGATTTCTTAATAATATAATGTCATATATTTTAACTGTTCTTGCAGCCGGACTTGGTGGCTCCAGGTATGAACATCTTAGCGGCCTACCCCTACTACATCCCCTTCACCGACGACCCTAAAGACTACCGCTACGGCCCCTTCCAAATAATGACAGGCACCTCCATGGCCACTCTCATGTCGCCGGTGCGGCCGCCTATGTCAAATCCTTCCACCCTTCCTGGTCCCCTGCCTCCCTCCGCTCCGCCCTCATGACCACCGCCCGCCCCATCCCCCTCCTCTTCTCCTCCCCAACTCCACCACCAACTCCACCACCAAATCCACCAAATTAGACCTCGAATACGCCTACGGCTCTGGCCAAATCGACCCTCTCGCCGCCGTAAACCCCGGACTCGTCTACGACCTCACCGAATCCTCTTATCTCCGCTTCCTCTGCTCCAAACACCCCAACACCACCGCCGTCTCCATTCTCACCGGCTCTCGCAACTTCGACTGCGCTCCTTACTCCAAAGGTAAAGGATACGACGCGCTCAACTACCCGAGCTTTCACTACGTCGTGCCGGACTCGGCCAAGGCCTCGGCCGTGACATATCGGCGGATTGTGACGAATGTGGGGCAGGGGGCGGCGGTGTATAAAGCGGTTGTGGAGGCGCCCGTGGGGGTGGAGATTGAGGTGAAGCCGGCAAAATTGGAGTTTGCGAAGGTTAACGAGAAGAAGGTGTTTGATGTGGTGGTGAGGGTGGCGGCGGTCAGTGGAAGGCCGCCGTATATTGCATCGGGATCGCTCACTTGGAGTGATGGTGTGCACAGAGTTAGAAGCCCTGTTGCGATTCATTATACTTAACGTAGAAGGACGATACTTTCTTCTCATCTATAATAATGTATGTCAGCAATTTAATGTGATGAGTGATTATTATTCTTTTATTGATTAAAAGGCTATTTTTCTAATGTAATTATTTTTCACGAATATTTTATAGCTTATTCCGAGCTTCTGAGGGGTTTTTTAGACCATCTAAAATTAATTCAATGATTTTATACGATTTATCATATTCAAAATTTTTATAAAGATTTATATGTAAGTCAAATAATTTTTATAATCTACATATATAATTATAGAAAATATAAAATTTCAAATTATATAAAAACATTATAAATGTTTTTCAAGTGAAATATATAATTTTATGTAATCGAAATATTAAAATATAATCTAAATAAATATAAAATTTAAATGTCAGATATATAAATATTTAAGAGCTAAAAATTTCAGTTGAAATTGAATATAATATATTAGGTTGTATTACTTTCAATTTAAATTATATTTTTAAAATCAATTATGATAAATTTTTTATCAACACAATATTTTTTACCTTTAATTCTATGGCATGAATGAAAATCCGCCAAATTTTCATAATATATAAATTTCTGCATCGGCCTATATTACGAAAATCCGACAATTTTTTGTAATACGAGGTCAAAATTGAGGGAATTTGGAAGAGGTTTTGGAACGAGGAAGGACGGCGGCGTGGCATTCATCTCTTCGCCGGAAGCCACCTGTACTTGTTCATGTCCTTCGTCGACAACTTCCCTCTCATTATTTACATGAAATAATAATGGATATTATTATTAAAATTACTTTAATCATTTCAAATAATGGGAGATTTATAAATATACCACTATATATTATTCAATTTATATATCTAATACCTAAAACTTTAATATTACATACATATCACTTATAGTTCACCTTCATATCAAATATGATTGGTATGAATATAATATATGGATGATAATAATTAAATATGAGTGACATATTTAATATTAAAATAATATAAGATTATATATATGTAATATTAAAAATTTAAATATTATATATGTAAATAAAATAATATAAAGAGGTATTTATATAAGTCTCCCTTAAATAATTCTTGCTCCTTTCTTTTCATAGCCTACGCCCTAAGTTTGCTTTTCTCATTTATTTCTTCGTTGTTTTTCTTCTTCTGCTCCTTGGTCGCTGTTGTTCGACTTCGCTACTTCGCCACTTCGCCGACGTTCCCTTCCTGTTGGATCGGAAGTGACGACATTTTGATCGGAAGGAATGAAGGGAGCTCGCTCACTGTGAAGGTAACGTTCTCCCTTTCGCGCGTCCTCGACCAAATCCGTAAATCCGCCAAATCGAAGGATTTCGTAAATCCGGGATTTACCACGAAAAGAGGTAATTTTGAATTTTCCTTCAACCGCGGCTTAGATTTACCGTGAAATTTGGTTTTGCATTTTCGGCCGTTTGGTTGGATTTAGCTCAAATCCGCCCAAATCCGGCCTAAATCCTGCATCCAAACAGCCCCTAACCCAGCCCTGACAATCGCCCGTCATCAACCCTGCTGCCTTCGCCGCATCGTTGCTCGGCCAACCTGCGAGAATAACTTGCTGTTTTTGGTACAACTTGGAAGCGTCGAAGCTAGAGTCGCGAAGGGGAAGATGGTTCGTGCTTACCGAATTAAGGTTCCGAAGCCCATGAAGCGGAAGAGATCGGAGGAGGAGATTGGATCCGAAACTGCAGATAACATAGATCATGGCATAGATGACGAGGGAAAAACTGAGGATGTGATCGGAGACATGCCGGGGATCCCTGTCATGTCCCTAGTGGATGGGTCGAAGAAGCCTGGTGTGATATTCATCCTCGATAAGGCCCCGCTTGAGATCGGAAAAGTTGGTAACGTAAGTGGAAGTTTATCTTTTCAGTTGGTTTTTTGATTTCGTTTATATTTTCTTTTTTGAGAATTTTTCGTTCTCATCTGTAACCAATTTCAAAGATGTGGAACTTACTTTACCCTGATTCATAAGGTCTACTGTCTTGGGCTGTTTCTTCATGTTTTCTGTTGGCAGATGAACGCAAATTTTAGTTCGTTGGCAACTCCTTGATTACTCTTCTGGTGAATTATGGAAAACAGAGATAGATGAAAAGAAATTTGAGGAAGAGGATTATCAAAGTTGATTTTTCATTGCTCCTTTCTTACGCAGATTACATCATAATATTGTAATTTGGTACTATGATTTGCAAATTAAAACCAGTTGTACCATCATTTGACAAGTGCCGCATTCTAAAATATCCAAAACAACCCATCCAATGGTTTAAGGACACCTCTTGCAGAATTTTAAGTAGGCTCATGTATTATTCACACCCTCCACACCCATTACTATCCTACATCCAACTAGTAATCCTTTGGTGTTCTACATTCACACTGTGGTTGAGCTATAGCAGTTGTTGCTTGGGGTTAAAAAATGATAACGTTTGTATCAATTTATTGTGCTCTTGAAAAACCAACCTTGCCCTCAAGTCCAGCTCATCATCTATGATGCAGCTGGCTTCTTGATGTATGAGTAAATGAATGGGCAGATTTGAAGTAGAAAATTACACGTTTATTGCAGAGTAATCTCAATTATCCACTTCTATCAATTTTAAATGAAAGATTAAAACCATAAAGAGATTAATAGATTAGGCAATCAGTTACACGATAATCGTAGGAGTACAAAATAATCTCTTTAAATCAAGCTTTACAATACATGGCAGTTTTCAAAGAAAATCATAATTTTAACATTTATACTAATCACTATGAAAAGAAATCCCTCACTCAATTCTTTTAATGATTGGTGAAAACAAAAAGAGCTTACATATCCTTTATGACGCTACAATGAAGGGAAAACTTAGAAGAGAAAAGACTTGGAGGAAAGAAAGTTCATCTTTCTCTTGGTAGATAGTGGTGATGAGGGAGAAGAGGATCTTCTCTACGTAGTCTTCAACGGATTGGCCGTTTGCAAAGTTGATGTCAAAGAATGGTGACCGGAGGACGTCGATGGACCCTTGATCGTCAAATACTAATCCGTGATCAAGCTCTGGTTCGGCCATTCATGAGTGGACAACAAATTGAAGCTTGGGGAAATTCTAGACAACAATTTCCTTGCTCCACAAAATCTGGACAGCAACCGAGAAAACTTCCGATCTTCCACGTAGTTGGTCCTAAGGTGAGAAAACCTAAGTAGTTGACAAGGGGAATATAGGACAACAGGTATAAGAAATTTTTGGGAGGTTAATTAGAGAGATTTGAATTTGAATCACAAAGAAATAAGGAGGGAAAGGGACGGGCGGCAACTTGATGGATGGAGTGATTGGGAATCCCAGTTGGAAAGATGATTAATTTAGGAGAGAGGAAAAAAGGGAAGGGTGCTGGCGGCTTGCATGGGGATGGGGTTTTAATTGGAGAGTTTAATGGGGTGTTTTAATTAGATAGGAGAGAGAGGGAGGGGGTGGCAGCCCTTGATGGGCTTGATTGGGGATTTATTTGAAGGAATTATTAGTTGCTAGGTTTAGAATGTTAAATTAGGAAAGGGGTTTAATGCCAATCCTATTTGAAATTCGATTTGACATAATTTGAGGGACCTTCCAATTATAACACCCCTTATCTTAGGAAAGAAATTTAAATTCAAATGCAATGGAATTTGAATTCAAATAATTTCCAATTTTAGAGGAACTAATTTAGGAAAGTATGTGAATGCATAGTTTGGAAAGTTTTGGGATCCCAGGGAGGGAAGAGGTGGCCGGCGGCTAGAGGGAGAGAAGGGTTTAGGGTTTGGCCGGCGGCTAGGGAGGAGGAGGAGGGCTTAAGGGCTGCTGCTAGGCGAGGAATTTTGGGGTTTTGGCCGGCGGCTATGGAGTAGGGGGTTGGTTAATGGTTAGGTAAGGGTGACCGGCGGCAGGTGGGGTGGAGGAGGGGATGGGGCTTGGCCGGCCGCTTCTGGAGGGTATATGGCTAGCGGATAGTGGAGGAGGAGTGGAATTAGAGAAAGAAGGTTAACCATGAGCCCGGATGCTTCCTGCGGCTGATGGGTGCTCCGTTGCCCTCACCTAGGGACTTCAAACACTCATATTTTATATTTTAATTAATTTAATGGTTTAATTTTGAGGTTTACACCTCACCTTACGGAAAAAAAAAACACCTCAATCCATGATTATGTAATTTCATACATGCGGTGCTCTACTAAAACATGAGATTTTCTTGTGAAATATCAAATCATGAGTTCATTGGTGCTCTCTGCTAAAATGGTGGTTTTCTTGTGAAATATTAAATCCTGAGTTCTGAATTTAGTTACATTTCCCTAGTTCAGATAAGACTCAGTACGTAGGTGAGGAATGCATGTTTTATGTAAAATGGTTTATGATTGTGTTGAATAAGACGAACTGGTGCTTTTTTGCACGCTCAAGTAAATTTCATTTTTGGGTGCTCTTCTGTTTATTTTATTTTAAATTTGCAGCATCAATGTTTTTCTAATTAAAATTTTACGGTGTATCTAGTGTGCATTTGCATTAAAAAATGATTGGAGTCATACATGGATGAGTATACTTCAAACTGTTTTTCTTATCAAATCTCTGTGATGAATACTTATTTAAGTTTAGAATCTCTGTGTAAAATGTGACGCACTTTACATTTTTGATTGCACTAATTCAATTTCTTCACACTTAATTAATTCATAAATGTTTACAAAGTCCCTCATGTTTCTTTTTTTCAGAAACATGTGCTTCTGAACTCTGACGAGCATGCAAATTTTCTTAAAAAGCAGAGCAAAGATCCTTCTGAATATAGGCCTGACATTGTTCATCAGGTTTGTGATAAATTCATAAATCTCCTGTAAATTTTGACTCTTTCGTTACTAGTTGAACTATGGAGTTTTCTCATTTGTCTCAGCATAGCGTTCCCGACTTGGGAATATAAATTTACATTTAATTAGCTTTAACATGACATTGAACTTCAATTCTTATGGTCTTCCTCAAGATTCAGAGGCAATTCATGCAGCTGGTTATAACTTAATCTTTTTTTTTTTTTTTTCAACATAGTACAAAAGAAATCTGCATTCGATGTTTTGCTAAAATGGAAATTATATTATTAAACAACTACTCATACAATGCATGGCGATTTCAGGCACTTCTTGCCATATTGGATAGCCCCTTAACTAAGGCTGGTAGACTGCAAGCTCTATACGTACGTTCAACACGGCATGCACTCATTGAAGTCAAACCACATGTTCGTATTCCAAGAACTTTCAGGCGATTCTGCGGTCTTATGGGTTAGTCACAGTTAGAATATTCCATATTGTCCGAGCATGTCTGTTTGTAGCCTGAATTGCATTTTTTTTTTCAAATTTATTGCCCATAAAGGAATTGCATGTTTATAGTATTATTTACTAATATGTGGTATCTTTTTCTTTTCAGTGCAGTTGTTAGAAAAGCAAAAAATTACTGCTGTAGGCAATCGTGAGAAGCTTCTCACTTTGATTAAGAATCCTGTAACAGATCACTTACCTGTTAACTCAAGAAAAATAGGTGATTCTTAAACCTTTTTAATATTGATTTATTGTTGGAATGAATGCTTAACTGCGGCTAATTCTTCTTTGTTTTTGTAGGCCTATCATATAGTTCTGATAAATTAGTTCAAGTGCGTGACTATGTTGATGCTGCTAGTGACAATGTCAATCTTGTTTTTGTGGTATACTATAATGGCCCTTTTAATCTTTCGTTTTGTGCTTTCATTCTTTTCATTTATTTCCAAATTTTGGCAATTTTCAGGTGGGTGCTATGGCTCATGGAATCATTGATAAAGGATTTATAGATGACTTCATATCAGGTATATTTTTCTATGCTGAAGGAATTTTGATTTAATATTTTTTAAGGCTTTATATAAATTTATTTTTCATTCATGAAAGATGCTTCGGCCTCACAATTCAACAGGGTGCTAGATTAGATTAAATGTGTAGTGGTTGTTGCATATCTTCCTTGATTTCAATACAGCATGGTCTCTTTATATTTTCCTACTCAATTATTACTCATATCTTATTTATGATCAATGTAAATGTTTCAGTTTGGTAATTTAATCATTTATCTTCTGCAAATTAGTTTAGCCTTGGATTATTTACCTCCTATAACAATCTTCTATTTGAAAGCTACCTACAAATGTGAAAGTAACAACTACCCTCCCTCCATTCCTCAAAGTAGCAGTATTTTTAATGATTTTTCCTCTCTGCAGCCTACCATGAATTCTCTCTCTTTGAAATTTATTTTTTCATTTGTGGATGTTTGATTCGTCTCATTTGCGTGTGTAGTTTAATGTTGAAAATAAAGGTTTGAGAAGAAGCAGGTTTGCTTTATTCCATAATTTCTTCCCTATTTATAAATATATACAAGAATTCTTAATATAGAAGCAAATAATTACATAATAACTCTAATAGAATCCTTCCTAAATCAGCTACTTCAACATGGAAAGAATTCGGGCGTCAGTCATGCGTCCCACGGATCATGCACCGTAGCCGTTGGATCTTATCTGCGTTGAATGGCTGGATTTTAACAAAAACCAATATGAATTTTTAATTTTATAAATTACCCTCTAAATTTCTCAAAAATGGTTATTTCAGTTTCTCTAAATGAGCGAAAATGAAAGAGATCTGAAAATATATTCTATGTTTTCTATCTATAAGAAACTAAATGCACTCGAAGTGTAAATAATTTATCATTTTTAAATGCTTGATTTGTTAGCTAAATAGTTATAGAACTTGATTTAGCCACTTATGTTTTCCCTGTGCTTCCTACAGTTTCAAATTACCCACTCAGTGCAGCTTGCTGCATAAGCCGGATATGCAATGCGCTGGAGCAGAAATGGAACATATTATAAGTCAACTTCTTCATCTCGGTTTGATCTTTTTCAGACGCTGGGACTAATTCTGAGTCAGGTCATGTAATTATTGGAAGCATGTAGTTATTCAAAGTAATTGATTAGTTTATAGGTACTTTATGGTGAGAAAATTTGAATGCAAGTTTTGGAAAATGTAGTTATTCAAAGTATTATAATGCTAGTTTGCTGTCTTGCTGGTGGAATGAAAGATATCTTTCTCTGTGGAAGCCTTTTTCCTATCCTTATTTCAAGGTTTGGAAAATGCTGAGGGAGTTTTTTTTCCTGGATGGTTTTAGTAGGAGGATTAAAATAGCATATGCTTTATTTAGTAGTTTTGCAACCGGATGTCATTGGCTTGCACATCATTCTAAAAAAGATTGGTGTCCCCCTATCAATATTAATATCGACATCTGTATTAATGAGGTTGGCAATACCACTACCATTATAAAAAAACATTATTGTATCTATTGCTATCATCTCTACTAGTGGGGGAGCAAAAAATATTAATATTGAAAAAACTTATGATCTTTTTCATTTGGGCTTCAGACCAGCATTATTGAGTTTAAATTTTTTTTGTTAGACTTACTATATAAAATAAATAAATTACATAATACAAAAAACTTACAATCAAGAGAACATGATATTCATATTTTTCTTGCATTACACCTATAGTTTCTTCTATCAAGTTCTTATATTTTGTAATCGTTGTACAATCATTTTATTATCAATATTATTAAAAATATATGTATAAAATTATAATTTATTAGGTTACAACACAATTTTAATTTAAGCAATCATAAGTAATCATTTTAATAAATCATCCTTGTAATATTTAAATTGAACTCATATAGTAGAAGTGTAAGTGCATTATTAACTATTGATTTCAAAGTTGAATAATATTTAATTTATAAATTGTTTTTGTCTTTAGTAAATTAGAAATTCATTTGGAACCCTTCATATGTATTAGTTTATTTACACTCTTCTATTTATTTATTTATTTTAAGTATTAGAGTATATTTAGGAATGTGGCTACATCAGATACCAATATTTTATGAAGTACTCATTTTTATTTTCATTTCTTTCTTTTAATTTGCTTGTTTTTCCAAGGCTCTAAAAATCGGACCGGACAATGAACCGAAAGACAGGTCGAACCGGGGTCGAACCAGATGATATAATAAATAATAAATATAATTGAAATTTAATAAAATTAACATAATAATAATGTTATCATTTAAAGTATGAAACAAAAAAAAAAAACAAAAAAAAAACTATGAAACATAAAACTTAGATAATTAAGTAAAAGAATTATTTTTAAAATCTCACATAAAAGCAAAAAAATATAAATATCATAATTATAAGAATTTACACTCATAAAAATATGATAATTTTAAATTTAAATATTTTTCAAATTTTAAATTTGATTTTAAATTTAAATTTTATTTACATATAACCATATAATTTAATATAAATTATTTTAAATTTATGTTACATATTTAATATAAATTTAATTCTAACATAAGTTTTTAAATTTAATATAAATTATTATTATTTTATATTATATGATTAAATATATTTTACATGTTTATGTTGTATACCAAAATTATTTTATAAATTTATATCTAAAATCATTAATAAATAGATAAAATTACTAATGATAAATTATTTTTTATAATGTATATATAAATAAATTTTATTATTAACTAATAAATAATTATCATTCACATAAAAATAATTAATTAAAAAATCTGTTTAAAAATAGATTTTATAGGTATTATATATGTTATGAACTCATACACATCTCAACTATTTTCTTTAGTCCCGCATCTCTTGGAAACAATTTCTTTCTATTGTTTATATAGCCTTTTTAGTTTCTTTACATGAAGAGTTCATATGGAGTGATAGGGCCATGTGAAGATATTCTATGTTGATTTGAGGGCAAATATTTGTAATAAAAAATGTATTATAATTTAAATTAAATATTTTAAATATTAATTAATTTATTTAAAAAAATATTTAAATTTGTTGGATTTGAACCGGCCGCTTCAAATAGCGAGAGCCGGTTCCCCGGTTGAACCGACGGTTTGACCGGTTCAGTCTGGTTCAATGCAGAAGTAGTTTTAAGACTGAACCAGACCGATCTTGTGACCGGTTCATGGTCGAACCGGCCGGTCTGGTACGGTTTTTAAAACTGTGTTTTTCATGAGTTTCTTTTTCAAACATATTTGAGGACCACAATCGTGATTTTTACTATCTAATTGTATTCTTCCTTTAAGAAACCCTAAATTGAATTAATTTAAGGATCATTATAGGCTCACTAATTCCATAATAGATTTTATAATGATTTTCATAATTTAATCTACACACTCCCTTTTTCTAAACTTAATTATTCAATCTTGAAATCATTAGCTAGTGCTTAAGTATTTTGTATTTGAAGTTCAAGTTTTAGATATTTGCTCAGATGCTTTGTTTAGATGATTATTATAATTTTAATATAAAAATTGTTATAATTTGTTCATTCAGTTTAACACCTAAGATTTCTATTATTCTAAAATTTAAATAATTTTTAGGTGCTATTTTTAATTTGGCAAATTAAGCTATCAAAGCGCAATCGCTATGGAGAGGACAATTTCAACAATTAAGCAATATAGGTATGTTTTGATTAAAAAAAAATATATTTATATTTAAGTATGTATAGTTTTGAAAAATATTTAATTATCTTTGAGAAATATTTAATTTTGAAAATTTGAAATTGAACACTCTATTATGAACAATATATCGCCTCGAAAGACAAACATATCGTTCCATAATGGGTTCGAATTTCAAAGTTTTAAATTTCCCAAAGATAATTAATTAAAGGTTTTAAAAATAAGTTCTGGGTTTCTAAATCTCCTACGAGCGCAAGCCCTCGTAGTTAATTACATCGTAGGAAAATTTAATTTTTCCTACGAAAACTCTCGATTAAAATAGCGGTGTAAATTTTATTTAAGATTTCAAAGTTAGACATCAAAGGAAGAAAGGGGTAGGAATTTCAAGTGGTATTGGATCAAGTCTGAACACTTATTTTCAAAGTCAAAGGAAGAGGAGTAGGGAATGTTTTTAAGATTCTAAATTACTTCAGAAAACACTCCAATCTATCTTAACTGTTGGGCTTAAATTTGATTGAAAGAGATTTAATATTTAAGTGATCAATTTTATTAGAAAGTTGGGATTCAATTCCCGGAGGTTGAGGTCTTATAGCCCGAGCCAGCCTCAGAACCTGAGTCTAAATTGGGTACTAAAAAGTGACCCGAACCTAGCTAGTGCAATGCGAATCTGGTCTTACCCCGGCCTGGATTGGGGAGCCAGCTAAACCACCTAAACGATTTAAAATCATGTGTCCGGTCTTTTATGTTGAGTGGTAGGGACGTTATTTAAGAAATGTATTTGAGAACGGGACCGACATCTAGAGCGGATCCTAAATGGCCCCTTAAACTTATGTTGGGTTTGATGCCTAAGCAAATGCAATTAAGGATTTAAAGGTTTTTAAATTAGTTGCTAGTATGATGCATGCTAATCGACTTGATTAAAAGATTGAATTTGAATGAATGTTATGAAATGAGGACTCCCGGCGGTCCTGGATTATTTCTTAAAACGTTAGAGCTTCTATGTGAGCTTAAAGTTTTTAATTTGATTTAAGTAGAAAAATTTTATTAAGTCCTTAAGAGCCTACGATCAAATTCCAGGTCAAATCAAAATCGACATGCAGGTAAGAAGACTAGAAAAAACAGGTATCTCTAATGCACAATCAATTAAATAAATCAATCAAATTAAATATATCAAATTGAATGTCCGTAGGCAAGTGCCCCTTATTATTACATCACAGAATTTTGCAGAAAAGTAAAGTGGCCGGGCACCACTGACTACAACCCGGATTTCTAATCCTAAGACTCAAGTGATTTTGAGAATGGGTCTTCTCGTTACTCACATCTTCATCTTTCTGCTGCTCCTTGGATCGTCGGGTCTGGATATCCAAATGAAAAGAAACTCCCCCTTGATATGGGTGTTATCTTTCCTCTTTGGATATTTGAAGAGTATCCAAACTTGATCTTCCAAATGGACGAAGACTCTCCCCTCTAGGGATGTCTTCTCCTCTTTGGAATTCAAGTTGGATATCAATATCCCAAACTCAAATCACTTTGACTTACAACATAAATCAAATCAAATTTACATTAATCAAAATTGAAAAATCTAGACTCGATCCTGCAGGGTTATCCTAATAATCAACAGTTGTATATAATCAATCCCAAGCAGTTAAATATTCAATCTCAAGCAGTTAATATTTGAAATTTAAATGCTCAATTAATTACAACATAAAATGCAATAAATAAATAAACAATCACATCAATCCTAGGCTAGCAAACAGCATGCAGTGAAAACTCGAAAGCTCGGCACACAGCAGAAAAGTAAACATCGGCCTAGCCTAAAACTAGAGTCGGTTGTCCTAGCAAACCATCTACAGTGTGTGATATAGGCTGTGTGGTTTAGATATATCCTAAATAGGATTATTGGTTAGAATTATTTAAAGTTCGATTAGTTGAAAGGCTTAAGGTATTTAAGTTTGAATTCAAATATTAATGGCTTGAAATTAATTTTAAGATTCATTTAATTATTTGTTGGATATCACCTTTGTTTCACACCGAGGCCGTGAAGTTTATTTCACCTTCCTTGGGGCTAAGTTAACTTAAGTTGATTAAGGCTTAAGAATTAATGAATTTTTATTAGAAATGTTGGTCGCTGATTTTCAAAATTAATTAATTTAAGTTTGCCATTAATCGATTCGTGGCGTTGTGCCACCAGGCTCGAGGAACCAGCCTCCTTAAGACACTTAGCCCCGCAGTCCGGAGTAGTCCAGCCGATAAACCAAATTAATGTAGTTAAATTAGAGGTTTTAAAAGTTTAGATAATTAATAATTAATCTATTCTTAAGGTTTAACACCCCTTGGAATCCATTCGTGACGTTGTGCCACCAGGCTCGAGGAACCAGCCTCCTTAGGACACTTAGCCCCGCAGCCCGGAGTAGTCCAGCCAATAAACTTCATCTTTAGGATGGTTGTTGTGTTTTAAAAAGTTTGTTGAATGTTTTTAAGCATTAAGTTAACATTTTCTAGAATTTCAAAGTAATTTTGAGTTTTATGAATTTTTAGAATATTTTAATCATTTAATTAAGGGATTGAAAATTGACTTTTTAATTAAGGTTAAATTCTGGACAGCTAGCATTTTATTAAAATACTAGACCTTACTACGATCAGTTAGAAGGTAAGTACGTTGAAATCGGATTTTTCTACATTTTATTACGAAGGTTTGAAGTTTTGAACTAGATTTGAACTAGAGTTGACCGATTTGTTGACTTTTTGAATTTGATGTTTTTCTGAACTTTTAACATTTTTAATAAATATTAGGCATTAATAGGAGTTGAATGCAAGTGAGTTTGTTCAATTTGGATTTTTCTAGAATTAGTTATGAAGGTTTGAAATTTGGGTATTTATTGAATTATTGAAAATCCTTAATTAAAGGCCCTTTTTGTGGTTTTGCTCCAAATGAGCTCCTAACTCCTTGAAATCAGCTCCAAAGGTCAGGAATGACCTAAGGAGAGATTTCCAAGTGTTTAGGATGTTTTTGGAATTTTTAATAATTTTTAATTAATTATATTAATTAAATATTCAATTTCACTTAAAATTAAATTAAGGTTTAAATTGCTGTCAAATAATTTTGGTTTTAATTTTCATTGGTTAAGGGTTTAATTATGATCAGTTAGAGGGGTTGGTCATAATTTTTGGGTTTAAAACGGATTTATTAGATTTTCTGGAAGTTTTAAGACTTAATTAAGACTTAAGCTTAAGAATATTAATTAGGGGTCTCAATGACTTCTAAATTAAGCAAAAATTCTCCTAGTGGTTGTACATGTCACTAAATTCAATTGTTGGAAGTTTCAACTCAAAAGGAGGTGAATCCTAATCACAATGCATTTTCTAAGTTGTCTAAACAAAGTCCTTAATTATTGTCCTTAACGGTGTCGCTAAATTTAATAGGCTTAAATCAAGTTTTCTCTAACCCTTAACTTAACATATATGCATCACACATAAGAACAATCAATTCCTAAATCTAGGAGAACCTAAAACTAGGTGGTGTGTGCACATCCTATACATGCAAATTAACTTAAAGCTTAATTAAGTAAGAGATTAATCAATAAATAATTAAAAAAATAATTATTCATTGATTAATCAATATTCCCCAAACATTTCTATTCAATCATTCAATCCATATTTAAAATCCCAAGGGATCTCTCAAATATTTAAGGATTTAAAAATATATATAAATTTTAAAGTAAATTTTAAAATATATAAATGCATATATATGTAAATATATATATTTTAAAATAAAATAATTAAAAATATTATTAAGAGAAATTTTGAGGGGTTGAGAGACCCACTGATTTTCAAAGTTATTATGAAAATAATTTTTAATTTTCAAAATATTTAATATAATATTAATTAAATATTAAGGATTTTAAAATAATTCAAATAAATCAAAATAAATTGAGTTTTAAACTTTGAAAATAGTTTTAAATTAAAATTCTTGAAATTCTAAAAATATTGTTATATTATTCAAATTTTTATGAATTAATTTGAATTTAATATAAATTTTTAAAGTTCAATGCTAATTAAAGCATTTCAATTGATTTAAAATTAATTGAACCTTAAGAATTAATATTAAATAATGTTAAATTAAGTTTTAGTTATTCTCTGGAATTTAAAATTATTATTAAAAAAAATAACTTTATTAAGAATTTTAAAACTACTTTCAATTTAACTTTAATTTAATATTAGTTAAAGAGTTAAATATTAATGTTATTTGAAAATTATTTAAAATATAAATATTTAAAGTTAAATTTAATTCAAAATTAAATATCAAGTTTGATTATCTGATTTTAATAAAATAACATTAAATATTTAATACTTTAGAAATATCTAAGTTATATTTAATATTTAATTAATAATTAAGAATGATTAATATTTAATATCACTTAAATTAATTTTAATTTTAAATTAAATTATATCTATTTTATTAATTTCAAATTAATATATATATTTTAAAATAAATTATATTTTTTTAATTCAATTTTATTATAGAAAACATACATTTTTTTTTAGATTTTAAATGATTTAAAAAAAAAACATTTTTAAATCAGTTAAAACCCTCTAACGGCGCCAGCTCCAGCGTTTGCCACGTGGCGCGGCGGGATTCGGCCATATGAATGGCGGCTGTCAGGCGGGCCCCATCCACTTAACCAGCTCAGCAGGGGAACGGTGCCCATTTGATCACACTGGCTCCATCCAACGGTAGGGATCAGATCCCGCCGTCTGATCTCAGCTAAGATGGATCTGACAGCGGATAATCAATCCCGTGGATTTGGATGGGCGGTCGAGATTGCGCCGGACAGAGCAATTAGCTGCGAATCAGATACACGGCTCAAAAAGGCGCCGAAATAGCTTGATCTGGACCGTTGATCTCGCGATCAACGGTCCAGACGAGACGCACCTGAAGCAGGCTACGAAAACGTCCTAGGATCGGTTTTTTGGCTCGTTCTCTTAAACCTGACGATCAAATTAAACGAAATTTAAAACATGGATTAAAATAGTGAACAGAAATTTTGGGGAAACAATTTTATAGCCTAACATGCATTGTATCGAAAGTTATTTAAACTAGGTGTCTTAAACTAGGTTTAGAGATTTACAGCGATTCAATGGACGGATTGAATCGTTTAAGGGATGGTTGCATTTGTAGGCTGTCCACGCTCCTTTTTGTAGAAGAAACCTTGGCTCGAAAACGCACGGATCGATCCCTAGGAGCCCTTGAACGGAAATCACCTCGGTTTGCCGGGAAGCCTGCCGCCGGCGAACTTCTAACGGTGGGATTCGACTATAGCCGTGTGAAGAAGGCCATAGGGATTTGAAATGGACTGGAGATTGGAGTTCAAAAGCTTTGGTTGGAGAGAGAGAGCTAGGATGAGAATGATCATTCAAAATAGGGTATTGCCCTATTCAAACTCAACCTAATCAAATGGAGGGTACTGATTGCTTTAGAGGGACTCTAGGATGCTTCCACCTGTCCATGGAGTAGTTGGGAGCAGCAGGCAAGGACGGGTGCAAGGACAATGAGGTGGAAAGCCTCTTTTGTTCTTACTTGAGCACATGAGTTTGATTCAAGCCATTGGATCTTAATCTAAGGGTTAAGAACAGCTGTAGGAAGGTTCTAGAGAGTCTTCAAACAGCTGGAGATGAATTAAATGGGTTGGATTAGCTTAAGGAAATTGCTTAATCACCCTTATCTCATTTAAAACCTCATGTTGACTGTTTGACTGGTCAAACAGTCAAACATGAATGAGGTGGCAGTCAAGGGAAAAGCTTAAGTGTTGGTTAGAATGAACCAAAGCCAAGGCCAAGTAAAGGGCTTGAGATTAGAATTTGATATGGGGCTTGGAATGGATTTGACCCAACCATAGAGTTGACTTGGTCAACCCTAATTTAATTTGATTGGCCAACATCCTAAAGCATGGTTAGGTCATGTTAGGAGTTGATTTGAAGCTTAAAAATGAATTCAATAGATTAAATGGGTTAAAATAACCCATTAAGGCTTTAAGGGCATTTTGAGTCAATCCTGGTTGACTTGGTCAACCAGGTGGGTCCAGAGTCTGAAAATAGGTTCGATCAATTTGAATTGATATTTGGAGACCATTGGAGGTGGTCCCAAGGTCTGGGGAGGTCAATTCAGTCAAAATGGCCGTTTTGACCCTTAAGGGCCCGTTTGGTCAACCTAGGTTGACTTGGTCAACTAGGTTGACCCAGGGTCTGGGTTTGGGTCGAACAGGTTTCAAATGGCATTTGAAACTTGCTGCAAGTGATTGCATTCAATTCGGAGTTCATTTGGTTTAAAATCACCGTTTGAGCCCCATTGGGGTATTTTGGTCATTTTGACCCCTGGTCAACTGGGGGTCAAAGTGGGTCTACCAAAATGCAGTTTAAAGTTCAACATATCAAGATTAAAGGTCTGGAAGTGACTAGAGGCTTTGGTGAAGGCTCTAAGGTCAGAATCTTCAAAGTGATAGGTCCAGTGGCATAGGCTGTAAATATTTAAAGGTTTTACAGCCTGTGGATTTTGATTAAGTTTCTGAGGTTAGAGATCTCAGAATGGGCTCAAATTTGGAGGGTTGCCTCCAGAGACATGTCCTATAAGTATGCAACTGACAGACTCTGAATCGGAGGTCAATTGACTAGGTTTCAAAGTGTTTGAAAATTCAACGGAAAAGGCCTTTAGGACAAAACCTTTAGACCTTGGATTTGGCTTAATTGACCTAAGATCTAGGTAGATCCTAAGGTTTAAATGGAACTTAAAATTAGGAATCTAGAAGAATCCTATAGGCTAAGAAATTCCTAGAACTTGGAATCTAGAAGAAGTTTAGGATCTAGGGTAGCTCCTAGGGTCTAAGCTCTAGAAGAATCCTAGCATAGATCCTAGGGTCAGGATTCTAGGAGGATCCTAAAATTTAACTTAATTTGAAAATTAAATTAATTTAGGATCAAGAGTAGTCCAAGTGACCTCATTCAAAAATGAGGTCAACAAATGGACCCCCAATATGTGTAAGAGAGCGAAATTCTATTGCACATATTGGTGTTGACCGGGATTAAAGATCAAGTGTGGAATTTTAATCCTAAGGGAATGAAAAATTCATCCCTAGGAAATCAAGATTTAAATTTATTAGGGTAGTGCCACTGAGGGCATGCTCTACCACTAATCGCTTAACTCAAATGCTAGGGTGGTGCCACGGAGGGCATGCTCCAACACTAGCGGATATGAATTAGGATGGCGTCACGAAGGGCACGCTCCATCACTAATCGTTTTTAACTCAAATGTTAGGGTGGTGCCACAGAGGGCATGCTCCACCACTAACGGATACGAATTAGGATGGCGCCACGAAGGGCACGCTCCACCACTAATCGTTTTTAACTCAAATGTTAGGGTGGTGCCACAGAGGGCATGCTCCACCACTAACGGATACGAATTAGGATGGCGCCACGAAGGGCACGCTCCATCACTAATCATTTTTAACTCAAATGTTAGGGTGGTGCCACAGAGGGCATGCTCCACCACTAACAGATACGAATTAGGATGGCGCCACGAAGGGCACGCTCCACCACTAATCGTTTTTAACTCAAATGTTAGGGTGGTGCCACAGAGGGCATGCTCCACCACTAACGGATACGAATTAGGATGGCGCCACGAAGGGCACGCTCCATCACTAATCATTTTTAACTCAAATGTTAGGGTGGTGCCACAGAGGGCATGCTCCACCACTAACAGATACGAATTAGGATGGCGCCACGAAGGGCACGCTCCATCACTAATCGTTTTTAACTCAAATGTTAGGGTGGTGCCACAGAGGGCATGCTCCACCACTAACAGATACGAATTAGGATGGCGCTACGAAGGGCACGCTCCATCACTAATCGTTTTTAACTCAAATGTTAGGGTGGTGCCACAGAGGGCATGCTCCACCACTAACGGATACGAATTAGGATGGCGCCATGAAGGGCACGCTCCATCACTAATCATTTTTAACTCAAATGTTAGGGTGGTGCCACAGAGGGCATGCTCCACCACTAACGGATACGAATTAGGATGGCGCCACGAAGGGCACGCTCCATCACTAATCGTTTTTAACTCAAATGTTAGGGTGGTGCCACAGAGGGCATGCTCCACCACTAACAGATACGAATTAGGATGGCGCCACGAAGGGCACGCTCCATCACTAATCATTTTTAACTCAAATGTTAGGGTGGTGCCACAGAGGGCATGCTCCACCACTAACGGATACGAATTAGGATGGCGCCACGAAGGGCACGCTCCATCACTAATCATTTTTAACTCAAATGTTAGGGTGGTGCCACAGAGGGCATGCTCCACCACTAACGGATGGTCTTGTGGAGAAGAAACTTGCTCTACACAAAGAACCGGGTCTGGATGATCATATGTGGAGGAAACTTGCTCCACACAGAGGATCGGGCTTAAATTTTAAAATTTGAGATTTGAAAGTTTTGAATTTGAATTGATTTGATTTTTGAATTGAATGTGTTTGAATTTGATTTTTAAAATTGAATTTTGAAAGTTTCAAATGTTTGATTTTGAATTAAGAAATTTCTTAAATCCAGGAAATTTGAAGACTTTTTATTGACTTTAAATTTGACACTCATCTAGCATGGTACTTCCTGAAGAGCCTCCCTAACATTTAAAAATATTAGGTGGCATTCTCCAGGGTTGATCAATTAATGTTTGAATTTTCTCAAAGATCGTCTCTACGACAGGAGGACACTCTTGTATTGGTTCAGACTCCTCCACCGATTTCTCGGTAGGCTAAGATATGCATCCAAAGAACTTAGACCAAGTCTCCTCCTTGGAAGGTTCTGAGTTGCTCTATCTTATCACGAGCTTCAACCAGTTAGACTTTGTACGATTCTGAGTTTTATTGAGCTTTAAAGATAAAGCTCTACAAGGCCTCGAGCTCCTCAAATTGGAGTCGGGCACTCTGCTCAGTCGTGGTTTAAACTTGAACGGCAATTTCCAGCATTGCAAAATACTCCCTTAATGGGGTTCGATCTTGGACCCACTATAAAGTGTAATTTTGTTGAAAAGGCTCTTAAAGAAAAAGATGCCTATGTGTAAGGATTTACACACATTTCTCAAAGACAGGATTTGATTTCTTATCAGGAGTAGAAGATTCAAACTTTTTATTAAAAATTTCCTCTAACTATTTGGACCCTGTCGAAACGACATGTGGGAACAAATTTTTCAATTAGAGTGAGAAGAGTCGACTCCGACTAATTTGAGAGAATTTCAGTTTTGTTACCCAGACCAAGTCTCATAGAAACTAAACTGGGGTCTCCCTTGTATAGATTTTGAATTAAAAATTTATTTCAAATCGTTTAAGTTGAAGAGAGAAATTCAATCTTTTCAATTCTCTTGCATATGTTCTTCTATCTGATAGAAAATTCATACATGTTGAAGAATCTGGAATCAGGATTTTCAAAGTCAAGTATTTAAAGTTGATTGGGTGTTTTATTTTGAGATTTAAGGATTCAAAAGAAGGAAGGCCTCTTACTCTTCTTCTCTTTTTCTAGTGACGCATTTTGCGTATCTTTTGACTTTTTGTGCACTTCGTGCACTTCTTGATTTTGGCGCATTCGTGCATCTTTTAACTTTTTTAGAGCATTCGCTCATCTTTTGATTACAATTGAATTCGAGAAGAGGCTCCACTTTCTTCAAATACCTTAAATTGATTGATCCCCTTTTTTTATTTTGAATGCTGGGATTATATCTCAAGTATTAGAGAAGAAAATTCGTTCTCTTATACAAGGAAGAATAATCCTCAAACCACACTCAATCTTTTTGAAAAGAGTATCAACTTGACTTTTGAAAATCATTGAATAGATTTTAGACATGCGAGAATCGCCTATGAAGATAAAAGATTGCTAGAAGCTTGATAAAATTTTCATTTCTGAATTCAACTTAAATTTGAGATAGATTTTAATTCAAAGGTTAAATCAACCCACAGAAGCGGTGGGAGGGAGGTGTATTCAAACATTTGATGGAGTCAACTACAACTCTCTCCAAATTAAAACTTAAGGTAGAGGTCAATTTCAACTAAAAAGAAGAATCGACTATCTTGAAGATTCAAAATCAGTACACTTGAGAAATCAGAAGCTTTCCTTAATGGTTGCAAGTCTAGGTGGCAAGACCCTAGTCGACTTGGAATTGAATTCCTACAATCGCTTTGAAGGGAGAGATTATTAAAGGTCTGCACTATCCCTAGATAACGCGGCATCATTACAATCAAAAGATTTATCGCGATAGGACCCCGCTAAAAGTTAAATTTTGACGGTATCACTATCTGACACAATCTTAGATTATTTCTCCCTCTCATTACTACTAGACTAGTAGTTAAGAGAGTGGCACCCCGAGTGGTTTCTACTCCTCCTCTTCTGCAGATGATGTAGTGGGACACGTATAGTAACGTGCCCTAACATCTTCTAGTAGAGTGGACAGATCATAACCTTCAGTTGGGGGCCTATGGCCTATTGCTGGTGATCGCTCAATTCTTTCTTGCTCGAGTCTTTCTGTGTAGTAGTCAAGTAGGTGTATTGAAGATCGCACTCTCGTATCTACAACCTCCCTCCTTTGTGCAAGGAGAGGGTACGTAGAAGGAGCAACGAACTCTCGATTGGCCTTGAAGTCGGTCTTCTCTAAGGCTTCCAATTCAACAGTCTTTCTAGCCTTAAGATTCCTTTTCCTGGCTCTTCGAAGGTAATTCTTCATCTTATTCCTACCGACGATAGGGGTGCTAGAATTTGATCCGATCTCAGATTGAGATGGTAGCTCTTTTGTCATTATTGACTTCTGGTTTTGATCCTCCTGAGTATAGAGTACAGTGGGTACAGGGGCGACAACAACCTCCATCTTGGAGATGGGGGAGTCAACTCTTGACCCTAAAGTAATCTCAACTAAAGGAGACTTTCCTAGTATCGTGGAAGACAGATCAATCAGTGTTTCCCCATTAACTGAAATCTTGAGGTTTTGAAATTCCATCTCGTACTGAATTAAATTGCCATTAAGAATTTCTTCTACAGGCACATCTTTATTTAGTGAGAAGACGAGTTTCCCAGCCATTTGAGTGTTCGATTTCCTGGAATTAAAAGAAGGTGATTTGAATTAGTGATTTGAAATTGAATTTGAATTTTAAGTTTGATTAACTTCATTCAAAATTTTATAACTCAATCGTATTCAGTTTACACTGAACACGGTGGTTCATAAAATTGACGAGGAACTTGACTCTTTCGCTACACCAATTGATTTGGGGAAAAATGTCAAAGTTCAAATTTGAATTGTAAAATCAAATTCAAGGTTGGATTTAACGTTGAAATCAAACTTGAGTTTAAGGTCGAGATTGAATTCGAACTTAAAGTTAAATTTGGGTTTGAACTTAAGATTGAATTTAAATTTGAGATTGAAATTGAACAGATCTTCTTCAAACTTTGAAACTCAACACATTGGTTTTTATTTGAATGTGCAGGTTTACAAAAGTAACTTGAAGATCCGATCGAGGAACTAGGCTCAACTCTTTTATCCCACCAAGTAAATTGGGGGTAAAATGTTAAAGCCCAGAACTGATTGAAATTTTTGGTTTGTGTTGTATGTGTTCAACTACAACAGAATGTTATAGAAGACACATGACAACGACGATTAAAATTGATTTGAAAGGTTTTGAAAGAGATTGAATTTTGCTTAAAGGATTAAGATTAGATTTTGAAATTGAAGTATTTTCTATAATGTGAAACTTAACATGCTATATATTTGTTCGCATGCGAGTTTGCAACATATACAGAAGAATTTAGGCTTGACTCTTTCGCTCTACCAATCAAGTTGGAGGCAAAATGTCAAAGCCCTACTTAAAGGGAGGTTTCCTACACTCACCTCTCTATTAACATGTCTTAATTGAGTTGGCCACACTCACCCAAGGAAGAAATGGGTAGAGGGACCAACAGAGAGAAAGGTAGTCAAAACTACCGATGCAATAAAATTTATACCGCTATTAAAGATGGAGAGTGAGATTGTCCCCAGCGGAGTCGCCATTTTTTGTTTTGATTAAAAAAAAATATATTTATATTTAAGTATGTATAGTTTTGAAAAATATTTAATTATCTTTGAGAAATATTTAATTTTGAAAATTTGAAATTGAATACTCTATTATGAACAATATATCGCCTCGAAAGACAAACATATCGTTCCCTAATGGGTTCGAATTTCAAAGTTTTAAATTTCCCAAAGATAATTAATTAAATGTTTTAAAAATAAGTTCTGGGTTTCTAAATCTCCTACGAGCGCAAGCCCTCGTAGTTAATTACATCGTAGGAAAATTTAAATTTTGCTACGAAAACTCTCGATTAAAATAGCGGTGTAAATTTTATTTAAGATTTCAAAGTTAGACATCAAAGGAAGAAAGGGGTAGGAATTTCAAGTGGTATTGGATCAAGTCTGAACACTTATTTTCAAAGTCAAAGGAAGAGGAGTAGGGAGTGTTTTTAAGATTCTGAATTACTTCAGAAAACACTCCAATCTATCTTAACTGTTGGGCTTAAATTTGATTGAAAGAGATTTAATATTTAAGTGATCAATTTTATTAGAAAGTTGGGATTCAATTCCCGGAGGTTGAGGTCTTATAGCCCGAGCCAGCCTCAGAACCTGAGTCTAAATTGGGTACTAAAAAGTGACCCGAACCTAGCTAGTGCAATGCGAATCTGGTCTTACCCCGGCCTGGATTGGGGAGCCAGCTAAACCACCTAAACGATTTAAAATCATGTGTCCGGCCTTTTATGTTGAGTGGTAGGGACGTTATTTAAGAAATGTATTTGAGAACGGGACCGACATCTAGAGCGGATCCTAAATGGCCCCTTAAACTTATGTTGGGTTTGATGCCTAAGCAAATGCAATTAAGGATTTAAAGGTTTTTAAATTAGTTGCTAGTATGATGCATGCTAATCGACTTGATTAAAAGATTGAATTTGAATGAATGCTATGAAATGAGGACTCCCGGCGGTCCTGGGATTATTTCTTAAAACGTTAGAGCTTCTATGTGAGCTTAAAGTTTTTAATTTGATTTAAGTAGAAAAATTTTATTAAGTCCTTAAGAGCCTACGATCAAATTCCAGGTCAAATCAAAATCGACATGCAGGTAAGAAGACTAGAAAAAATAGGTATCTCTAATGCACAATCAATTAAATAAATCAATCAAATTAAATATATCAAATTGAATGTCTGTAGGCAAGTGCCCCTTATTATTACATCACAGAATTTTGTAGAAAAGTAAAGTGGCCGGGCACCACTGACTACAACCCGGATTTCTAATCCTAAGACTCAAGTGATTTTGAGAATGGGTCTTCTCGTTACTCACATCTTCATCTTTCTGCTGCTCCTTGGATCGTCGGGTCTGGATATCCAAATGAAAAGAAACTCCCCCTTGATATGGGTGTTATCTTTCCTCTTTGGATATTTGAAGAGTATCCAAACTTGATCTTCCAAATGGACGAAGACTCTCCCCTCTAGGGATGTCTTCTCCTCTTTGGAATTCAAGTTGGATATCAATATCCCAAACTCAAATCACTTTGACTTACAACATAAATCAAATCAAATTTACATTAATCAAAATTGAAAAATCTAGACTCGATCCTGCAGGGTTATCCTAATAATCAACAGTTGTATATAATCAATCCCAAGCAGTTAAATATTCAATCTCAAGCAGTTAATATTTGAAATTTAAATGCTCAATTAATTACAACATAAAATGCAATAAATAAATAAACAATCACATCAATCCTAGGCTAGCAAACAGCATGCAGTGAAAACTCGAAAGCTCGGCACACAGCAGAAAAGTAAACATCGGCCTAGCCTAAAACTAGAGTCGGTTGTCCTAGCAAACCATCTACAGTGTGTGATATAGGCTGTGTGGTTTAGATATATCCTAAATAGGATTATTGGTTAGAATTATTTAAAGTTCGATTAGTTGAAAGGCTTAAGGTATTTAAGTTTGAATTCAAATATTAATGGCTTGAAATTAATTTTAAGATTTATTTAATTATTTGTTGGATATCACCTTTGTTTCACACCGAGGCCGTGAAGTTTATTTCACCTTCCTTGGGGCTAAGTTAATAGCCTCGTAGGCCTGGGTTACCCAGTGGTATCCGGTATAATTAAGTGGCTTAAGTTGATTAAGGCTTAAGAATTAATGAATTTTTATTAGAAATGTTGGTCGCTGATTTTCAAAATTAATTAATTTAAGTTTGCCATTAATCGATTCGTGGCGTTGTGCCACCAGGCTCGAGGAACCAGCCTCCTTAGGACACTTAGCCCCGCAGCCCGGAGTAGTCCAGCCGATAAACCAAATTAATGTAGTTAAATTAGAGGTTTTAAAAGGTTAGATAATTAATAATTAATCTATTCTTAAGGTTTAACACCCCTTGGAATCCATTCGTGGCGTTGTGCCACCAGGCTCGAGGAACCAGCCTCCTTAGGACACTTAGCCCCGCAGCCCGGAGTAGTCCAGCCAATAAACTTCATCTTTAGGATGGTTGTTGTGTTTTAAAAAGTTTGTTGAATGTTTTTAAGCATTAAGTTAACATTTTCTAGAATTTCAAAGTAATTTTGAGTTTTATGAATTTTTAGAATATTTTAATCATTTAATTAAGGGATTGAAAATTGACTTTTTAATTAAGGTTAAATTCTGGACAGCTAGAATTTTATTAAAATACTAGACCTTACTACGATCAGTTAGAAGGTAAGTACGTTGAAATCGGATTTTTCTACATTTTATTACGAAGGTTTGAAGTTTTGAACTAGATTTGAACTAGAGTTGACCGATTTGTTGACTTTTTGAATTTGATGTTTTTCTGAACTTTTAACATTTTTAATAGATATTAGGCATTAATAGGAGTTGAATGCAAGTGAGTTTGTTCAATTTGGATTTTTCTAGAATTAGTTATGAAGGTTTGAAATTTGGGTATTTATTGAATTATTGAAAATCCTTAATTAAAGGCCCTTTTTGTGGTTTTGCTCCAAATGAGCTCCTAACTCCTTAAAATCAGCTCCAAAGGTCAGGAATGACCTAAGAAAAGATTTCCAAGTGTTTAGGATGTTTTTGGAATTTTTAATATTTTTAATTAATTATATTAATTAAATATTCAATTTCACTTAAAATTAAATTAAGGTTTAAATTGCTGTCAAATAATTTTGGTTTTAATTTTCATTGGTTAAGGGTTTAATTATGATCAGTTAGAGGGGTTGGTCATAATTTTTGGGTTTAAAACGGATTTATTAGATTTTCTGGAAGTTTTAAGACTTAATTAAGACTTAAGCTTAAGAATATTAATTAGGGGTCTCAATGACTTCTAAATTAAGCAAAAATTCTCCTAGTGGTTGTACATGTCACTAAATTCAATTGTTGGAAGTTTCAACTCAAAAGGAGGTGAATCCTAATCACAATGCATTTTCTAAGTTGTCTAAACAAAGTCCTTAATTATTGTCCTTAACGGTGTCGCTAAATTTAATAGGCTTAAATCAAGTTTTCTCTAACCCTTAACTTAACATATATGCATCACACATAAGAACAATCAATTCCTAAATCTAGGAGAACCTAAAACTAGGTGGTGTGTGCACATCCTATACATGCAAATTAACTTAAAGCTTAATTAAGTAAGAGATTAATCAATAAATAATTAACAAAATAATTATTCATTGATTAATCAATATTCCCCAAACATTTCTATTCAATCATTCAATCCATATTTAAAATCCCAAGGGATCTCTCAAATATTTAAGGATTTAAAAATATATATAAATTTTAAAGTAAATTTTAAAATATATAAATGCATATATATGTAAATATATATATTTTAAAATAAAATAATTAAAAATATTATTAAGAGAAATTTTGAGGGGTTGAGAGACCCACTGATTTTCAAAGTTATTATGAAAATAATTTTTAATTTTCAAAATATTTAATATAATATTAATTAAATATTAAGGATTTTAAAATAATTCAAATAAATCAAAATAAATTGAGTTTTAAACTTTGAAAATAGTTTTAAATTAAAATTCTTGAAATTCTAAAAATATTGTTATATTATTCAAATTTTTATGAATTAATTTGAATTTAATATAAATTTTTAAAGTTCAATGCTAATTAAAGCATTTCAATTGATTTAAAATTAATTGAACCTTAAGAATTAATATTAAATAATGTTAAATTAAGTTTTAGTTATTCTCTGGAATTTAAAATTATTATTAAAAAAAATAACTTTATTAAGAATTTTAAAACTACTTTCAATTTAACTTTAATTTAATATTAGTTAAAGAGTTAAATATTAATGTTATTTGAAAATTATTTAAAATATAAATATTTAAAGTTAAATTTAATTCAAAATTAAATATCAAGTTTGATTATCTGATTTTAATAAAATAACATTAAATATTTAATACTTTAGAAATATCTAAGTTATATTTAATATTTAATTAATAATTAAGAATGATTAATATTTAATATCACTTAAATTAATTTTAATTTTAAATTAAACTATATCTATTTTATTAATTTCAAATTAATATATATATTTTAAAATAAATTATATTCTTTTAATTCAATTTTATTATAGAAAACATACATTTTTTTTTTTAGATTTTAAATGATTTAAAAAAAAACATTTTTAAATCAGTTAAAACCCTCTAACGGCGCCAGCTCCAGCGTTTGCCACGTGGCGCGGCGGGATTCGGCCATATGAATGGCGGCTGTCAGGCGGGCCCCATCCACTTAACCAGCTCAGCAGGGGAACGGTGCCCGTTTGATCACACTGGCTCCATCCAACGGTAGGGATCAGATCCCGCCGTCTGATCTCAGCTAAGATGGATCTGACGGCGGATAATCAATCCCGTGGATTTGGATGGGCGGTCGAGATTGCGCCGGACAGAGCAATTAGCTGCGAATCAGATACACGGCTCAAAAAGGCGCCGAAATAGCTTGATCTGGACCGTTGATCTCGCGATCAACGGTCCAGACGAGACGCACCTGAAGCAGGCTACGAAAACGTCCTAGGATCGGTTTTTTGGCTCGTTCTCTTAAACCCGACGATCAAATTAAACGAAATTTAAAACATGGATTAAAATAGTGAACATAAATTTTGGGGAAACAATTTTATAGCCTAACATGCATTGTATCGAAAGTTATTTAAACTAGGTGTCTTAAACTAGGTTTAGAGATTTACAGCGATTCAATGGACGGATTGAATCGTTTAAGGGATGGTTGCATTTGTAGGCTGTCCACGCTCCTTTTTGTAGAAGAAACCTTGGCTCGAAAACGCACGGATCGATCCCTAGGAGCCCTTGAACGGAAATCACCTCGGTTTGCCGGGAAGCCTGCCGCCGGCGAACTTCTAACGGTGGGATTCGACTATAGCCGTGTGAAGAAGGCCATAGGGATTTGAAATGGACTGGAGATTGGAGTTCAAAAGCTTTGGTTGGAGAGAGAGAGCTAGGATGAGAATGATCATTCAAAATAGGGTATTGCCCTATTCAAACTCAACCTAATCAAATGGAGGGTACTGATTGCTTTAGAGGGACTCTAGGATGCTTCCACCTGTCCATGGAGTAGTTGGGAGCAGCAGGCAAGGACGGGTGCAAGGACAATGAGGTGGAAAGCCTCTTTTGTTCTTACTTGAGCACATGAGTTTGATTCAAGCCATTGGATCTTAATCTAAGGGTTAAGAACAGCTGTAGGAAGGTTCTAGAGAGTCTTCAAACAGCTGGAGATGAATTAAATGGGTTGGATTAGCTTAAGGAAATTGCTTAATCACCCTTATCTCATTTAAAACCTCATGTTGACTGTTTGACTGGTCAAACAGTCAAACATGAATGAGGTGGCAGTCAAGGGGAGAGCTTAAGTGTTGGTTAGAATGAACCAAAGCCAAGGCCAAGTAAAGGGCTTGAGATTAGAATTTGATATGGGGCTTGGAATGGATTTGACCCAACCATAGAGTTGACTTGGTCAACCCTAATTTAATTTGATTGGCCAACATCCTAAAGCATGGTTAGGTCATGTTAGGAGTTGATTTGAAGCTTAAAAATGAATTCAATGGATTAAATGGGTTAAAATAACCCATTAAGGCTTTAAGGGCATTTTGAGTCAATCCTGGTTGACTTGGTCAACCAGGTGGGTCCAGAGTCTGAAAATAGGTTCGATCAATTTGAATTGATATTTGGAGACCATTGGAGGTGGTCCCAAGGTCTGGGGAGGTCAATTCAGTCAAAATGGCTGTTTTGACCCTTAAGGGCCCGTTTGGTCAACCTAGGTTGACTTGGTCAACTAGGTTGACCCAGGGTCTGGGTTTGGGTCGAACAGGTTTCAAATGGCATTTGAAACTTGCTGCAAGTGATTGCATTCAATTCGGAGTTCATTTGGTTTAAAATCACCGTTTGAGCCCCATTGGGGTATTTTGGTCATTTTGACCCCTGGTCAACTGGGGGTCAAAGTGGGTCTACCAAAATGCAGTTTAAAGTTCAACATATCAAGATTAAAGGTCTGGAAGTGACTAGAGGCTTTGGTGAAGGCTCTAAGGTCAGAATCTTCAAAGTGATAGGTCCAGTGGCATAGGCTGTAAATATTTAAAGGTTTTACAGCCTGTGGATTTTGATTAAGTTTCTGAGGTTAGAGATCTCAGAATGGGCTCAAATTTGGAGGGTTGCCTCCAGAGACATGTCCTATCAGTATGCAACTGACAGACTCTGAATCGGAGGTCAATTGACTAGGTTTCAAAGTGTTTGAAAATTCAACGGAAAAGGCCTTTAGGACAAAACCTTTAGACCTTGGATTTGGCTTAATTGACCTAAGATCTAGGTAGATCCTAAGGTTTAAATGGAACTTAAAATTAGGAATCTAGAAGAATCCTATAGGCTAAGAAATTCCTAGAACTTGGAATCTAGAAGAAGTTTAGGATCTAGGGTAGCTCCTAGGGTCTAAGCTCTAGAAGAATCCTAGCATAGATCCTAGGGTCAGGATTCTAGGAGGATCCTAAAATTTAACTTAATTTGAAAATTAAATTAATTTAGGATCAAGAGTAGTCCAAGTGACCTCATACAAAAATGAGGTCAACAAGGTAATATTACTCAAATGAAAAATTTAACTACACAACAATAATAAAATAGCATACAATTTATAAAAAATGATATAACTAAATATTACAAAGAGATTAAATATATACTAACCTCCTCTGCACTCTAGACTTCCTCATGTAACCTCTCATTCATAGGATATGCAAGACCATTCTTATTTAGATAAACTGTAGTATTCACTACCTCTACCCAGAATTATTTGGGTAGACCTGCATGTAACCTCATGCTCTTGGTATGCTTAGTGATAGTTCTATTCATGCGCTCTACAACACCATTCTGTCGTGGTGCTCTTGGAACAATGAACTCATGCTTGATACCATTCAAAGCACAATACTCCTTGAAGTCCTTATCATGATACTCACTATAATTATTTGATCTTAGATACTTGAGCTTTAGATCTCTCCCATGCTCAACCATGTCCTTTCACTTCTTGAAAATATCAAACACGTCTAACTTTTGGTTTAATAAGTACACCCACACCTTCCTAATGTGATCATTAATAAATGTGACAAAATGCAATGATCTTCATATAGAAGTAACTAGAGTAGGACCATACATAATATACACTAACTCCAACTTCTTTGACTTGATGTTTGAACCAGTATTTGAAAAATTCATCCTATGTTGCTTGTCATATATACAGTCTTCACAAAAATCTAAATCTATAAATTTTAAACTATGAAGATTTCCTCTAGTAAGAAGTGAATGAATATCTTTCTTACTTATAAAACCCAGCCTTTGATCTCGAAGACCTCCACTAACATCTGAATTTGCTACTCTAATAGAATCTGCTCTTCTATTGACAATATACATGGTGCCTTCAATACTGCCACGAGCTATAACCATAACCCTTTTATCACCTTCCACGTATCACATGTAATTTACAAGCTAACTCACAGAAACTGAACTCCTATTCTAACATGAAACGTGCCTAATATCCTTTAGTTTCCAAATTGATCCATCTATCATTCTGATATCAACATCTTCCTATCCAATAATGTTGCAAGATTTGTTGTCCTCGAGATACACTTTATCCAAATCACATTGGATATAGTTATTGAATGCCTCATAATTAGGACTTGCATGAAAAGAAGCACCTGAATCTATGTAATGCCCCAGATATCAATAGTGAAAGGATTCGTCTGACATTCTGATCGAACTCCATTCCAGTTGCCTTGCTCGGACCTGAAAATTTCAACCACATATAATGAGCTTACAAAGCCCAGCAGGTCACCAAAGCCTACAACTGAAATCAAAGCACGGCGATGCTATCAATATGCGGGTCAATAAAAAAGTCAAGTCAATCAATGGTCAATGAGTCTATGCAATTCAGAAATCCATCGTCAATGAAATCAAGTCTACACAACGGAAATCAAATCAGTAGTCAATGCAGTACGGAAATCAATAGTCAATAATCAATACAGTGATAAAACATCGGTAAATCAATACGCTTCAGCAATCAATTCAGTGAGTGCTCCTAGTCAATATCCAATCATCGTAACAGTGTCTATCAATCAATACTATCAGTTCCATCAATCGTGTCGTCTAATCAATTCGTCGAATCTATATCATCTATCCAATCCATAAAGCACTTTCCAGTCAATTATATCTATCAGCAGGGAAATCCATCGAATAATCGAATCAACTCAATAAATTAACCTAGCAATTGAAAACAAATCTATACAATGAAATCATCAAATCAATAGAAATCAATACAATCAGCTCCATAACGAAATCTATCCTACGATAAATCAAATCCATACGGCAACAATCCATTCAATCAATCAATCAATAATTGGCACGACGAATCAATGTATCAGTATATCAATAACCTATCAGGATCTGTCGTATCAATAGTATCCAAATATCAATATCATATCTATATCACTGTCGATGTCGGTATCTATCAATCAGTACAATCTATATCAATATCAGTGTCAATATCTATGAATCAATACGTAGAATTCATATCAATATCGGTGCCGGTATCTATAAATCAATCAAGTCGATAACATCAATCGGAATAGCAATACGATAAATCAAATCAGAATAGCAATACGATAAATCAAATCGGAATAGCAATACAATAAATCAACAGTAGCAAGTCAAATCAATGCTGAATCAATAGTATCAATGAGTCTATGAATCTATGCCGTCCATGTCCATATCAATGTCAATAATCAATAATCAATAGTATCAATGCTCAATGATCAATCAATAAATCAATGAATCCGTACGATAAGAAATCAATTCGATAAATCCAATCAATATCAATAAATCGATCAGAAATCAATAAATCGATGCATATCAGGAAATCCATACAATGGTCTTACTCGACAAGCACAAACACTAGCTATTATCAATAGTGCTGTTGTAGTTATCAATAGTGCTGTTGTAGTTATCAATCGTTCAACCAGGTTAAACTGGCTATTATCAATAGTACTGTTGTAGTTATCAATAGTGCTGTTGTAGTTATCAATCGTTCAACCAGGTTAAACTGGCTATTATCAATAGTGCTGTTGTAGTTATCAATATTGCTGTTGTAGATATCCATACGTTGGTTTCTATAACCAACGTTCAACCAGGTTTCCACTTGTCTTTCAGAATCAATCAATCAATGCAATAATCGATGCAATAAGCAATAATAGAGAAATCTAGAATAATCATATCAATAGTCATATACATATCAATTCAATCTATCAATTCCGGGAAAATCAGAAATCGTACGAAAATCGGGCAGAGCAACGGCAGTCTATCAAATGTACACAAAAATCCTACAAAAAGACAAAAATTCCAAATTCCTCCAAATTACAACGGAACGTTCACAACATCAATATAAGCCTATTAATCTATAGAATCCAAATCAAATCAAGTCCTGATATTATTCTATTCAATTAAAATCGCGTAGAATCAATTCCGGCCGATAAAATCTTCGTAGAAAATAGTTAAATCGTGTACAATAGTCATATCTGTAACATACCAGAAGTTGTGCGGTGAAAGTTGTGTCAAATCAAAATCATGTCCAAAAGTAGACTACGAAAACACAAAATAGGGCACAACTCGATCAAAACACAATATCTTCGCAAACAGAAATAGGTTTCGGAGTCCTTACCACAAGATCTACACTTTCTCCAACAGCAGCGTCGGACGAAAAGCGCTCCGCGGCCTCCAAAATAAGGCTTTTCCTCTTTTTCCCTTTCTCTTTCTCTCTCCTCAAAATATCTGATTTTATAAAATGAATTTCTCTCTCCTCAAAACGAGCTCATTTCTTTATATCATACACAGATCGGCCCGGCCGATCGCCCGATCGTCCCGGGACAATCAGACCAATTCTGATCGTCCTGGACCATTCCCAGGGTGATGATCAGGACGATTTTTGGAACAGTGCCGATCGTCCTGGACGATCTCAATATCGTCCTGGACGATCCTGTCCAGAAATCACTCCAGAACACTCCAGAAATCAGCTGTTTTCAATGCACTGATCGGCCTGGACGATCTCAACATCGTCCTGGACGATCCTGGGAGGAAAATCCAATTCAGAGAGGAACAGTAAGGGAACGAGATCTCACAATCTTCCCACCTTAGAAAAATGTCGTCCAGACATTTCCCTACAGGTACGAAGCAAAACAAACAATGCAAAACAAACCGATCGAAATCAAAATCCAAATCAAAACTCGTCGAAATCCATACAAAACACACAATGCAATCAATCACATGTCAATTACTATGTATGCAGAATGAATTCATTCTATCAAACTATCAATCAAATCCTTTCACTACACTTTGCTCTGATACCAATTGTAATGCCCCAGATATCAATAATGAAAGGATTCGTCTGACATTCTGATCGAACTCCATTCCAGTTGCCTTGCTCGGACTTAAAAATTTCAACCACATATAATGAGCTTACAAAGCCCAGCAGGTCACCAAAGCCTATAACTGAAATCAAAGCACGGCGATGCTATCAATATGCGGGTCAATAAAAAAGTCAAGTCAATCAATGGTCAATGAGTCTATGCAATTCAGAAATCCATCGTCAATGAAATCAAGTCTACACAACGGAAATCAAATCAGTAGTCAATGCAGTACGGAAATCAATAGTCAATAATCAATACAGTGATAAAACATCGGTAAATCAATACGCTTCAGCAATCAATTCAGTGAGTGCTCCTAGTCAATATCCAATCATCGTAACAGTGTCTATCAAACAATACTATCAGTTCCATCAATCGTGTCGTCTAATCAATTCGTCGAATCTATATCATCTATCCAATCCATAAAGCACTTTCCAGTCAATTATATCTATCAGCAGGGAAATCCATCGAACAATCGAATCAACTCAATAAATTAACCTAGCAATTGAAAACAAATCTATACAATGAAATCATCAAATCAATAGAAATCAATACAATCAGCTCCATAACGAAATCTATCATACGATAAATCAAATCCATACGGCAACAATCCATTCAATCAATCAATCAATAATCGGCACGACGAATCAATGTATCAGTATATCAATAACCTATCAGGATCTGTCGTATCAATAGTATCCAAATGTCAATATCATATCTATATCACTGTCGATGTCAGTATCTATCAATCGGTACAATCTATATCAATATCAGTGTCAATATCTATGAATCAATACGTAGAATCCATATCAATATCGGTGCCAGTATCTATAAATTAATCAAGTCGATAACATCAATCGGAATAGCAATACGATAAATCAAATCGGAATAGCAATACGATAAATCAAATCGGAATAGCAATACAATAAATCAACAGTAGCAAGTCAAATCAATGCTGAATCAATAGTATCAATGAGTCTATGAATCTATGCCGTCCATGTCCATATCAATGTCAATAATCAATAATCAATAGTATCAATGCTCAATGATCAATCAATGAAATCAATGAATCCGTACGATAAGAAATCAATTCGATAAATCCAATCAATATCAATAAATCGATCAGAAATCAATAAATCGATGCATATCAGGAAATCCATACAATGGTCTTACTCGACAAGCACAAACACTAGCTATTATCAATAGTGCTGTTGTAGTTATCAATAGTGCTGTTGTAGTTATCAATCGTTCAACCAGGTTAAACTGGCTATTATCAATAGTGCTGTTGTAGTTATCAATAGTGCTGTTGTAGTTATCAATCGTTCAACCAGGTTAAACTGGCTATTATCAATAGTGTTGTTGTAGTTATCAATATTGCTGTTGTAGATATCCATACGTTGGTTTCTATAACCAACGTTCAACCAGGTTTTCACTTGTCTTTCAGAATCAATCAATCAATGTAATAATCGATGCAATAAGCAATAATAGAGAAATTTAGAACAATCATATCAATAGTCATATACATATTAATTCAATCTATCAATTCCGGGAAAATCAGAAATCGTACGAAAATCAGGCAGAGCAACGGCAGTCTATCAAATGTACACAAAAATCCCGCAAAAAGACACAAATTCCAAATTTCTCCAAATTACAACGGAACATTCACAACATCAATATAAGCCTATCAATCTATAGAATCCAAATCAAATCAAGTCCTGATATTATTCTATTCAATTAAAATCGCGTAGAATCAATTCTGACCGATAAAATCTTCGTAGAAAACAGTTAAATCGTGTACAATAGTCATATCTGTAACATACCAGAAGTTGTGCGGTGAAAGTTGTGTCAAATCAAAATCATGTCCAAAAGTAGACTACGAAAACACAAAACAGGGCACAACTCGATCAAAACACAATATCTTCGAAAACAAAAATAGGTTTCGGAGTCCTTACCACGAGATCTACACTTTCTCCAACAGCAGCGTCGGACGAAAAGCGCTCCGCGGCCTCCAAAACCAAGCTTTTCCTCTTTTTCCCTTTCTCTTTCTCTCCCCTCAAAATATATGATTTTATAAAATGAATTTCTCTCTCCTCAAAACGAGCTCATTTCCTTATATCATACATAGATCGGCCCGGCCGATCGCTCGATCGTGCCGGGACGATCATACCAATTCTGATCGTCCTGGACCATTCCCAGGACGATGATCAGGACGATTTTTGGAACAGTGCCGATTGTCCTGGACGATCTCAATATCGTCCTGGACGATCCTGTCCAGAAATCACTCCAGAACACTCCAGAAATCAGCTGTTTTCAATGCACTGATCGGCCTGGACGATCTCAACATCGTCTTGGACGATCCTGGGAGGAAAATCCAATTCAGAGAGGAACAGTAAGGGAACGAGATCTCACAATCTATCACCCAAGATTCAGAATTATCCAAAGATAAATTAGAGAATTTGACTGACATTCTTCTATAGATATATTTGCAGAATGATTTTTATCCTGACCTCCACCATTGCCCTTCTTTGGAATTGTGCAGTCCTTCTTCAAGTGACCTTTCTTCCCACAGCTCCATCACCCAACTTTCCCTCTACCAAAAGAAGACTTTCCTCTCTTGGATTTAGATCTCCTTATATTTGGATTTCTATCTAAACCTCATCCTCTTGCTTCAACATTCAAAGTAAAATTTGAAGATTCACCATTCGCCCTCCTACGAAACCTCTTGATTAAGCACTAATCCCATAACGCCCTCAAAGTTCAGCTTTGAACTTCCTGAAGTGTTACATCAGTAAAAGCCCATCCATATTTTCTGGCAATGAAGATAACAATAACAATGCCCTCACAATATGAGGCATTCAAGAACTATATCCAAAAAATACTCCAGCAGTATGAGATACAAAATGTGTGTACTTGTTGACCTCATTTTTGTATGAGGTCACTAGGGATCCATCTAGACTCCAGATCAATCCTGACCCTACATCAATCTAGATTCTAGATCCTAGGATCTATCTTGACCTTATGATTCTTTCATATCAATCTAAAACCTAGGATTCTCCTAGATCCAGACCTTAGGATCCATCCTAGATCCTAGGACCCTAAAATCTCTCCAGACCCTAGATAAATCCTAAACTTAGGACCTAATCCAGACCCTATGATCAGATCCACACTTTCAAACTCAAAATACAGTTCAAATCCAGAATCCAGACCCAAATCCAATGCTAAAAGGCCAAGTTCTAAAAGTCTTTTTCAGCAAATTTTCAAACACTTCAAATTCAATCAATTGACCTCCGATTCAGAGTCTGTCAGTTGCATACTGATGGGACAGGTCTCTGGAGGAAACCCTCCAAATTTGAGCCCATTCCGAGGTCTCTAACCTCAAAAACTTTATCGAAATCCATAGGCTGCAAAACCTTCAAATATTTACAGCCTATGCCACTAGACCTATCACTTTGAAGATTCTGACCTTAGAGCCTTCACCAAAGTCTCTAGTCACTTCCAGACCTTTAATTTTAATATGTTGAACATTAAACTGCATTTTGGTTGACCCACTTTGACCCCTAGTCGACCAGGGGTCAAAATGACCAAAATACCCCTATGGGGCTCAAATGGTGATTTCAAACCAAATGAACTCCGAATTGAACGCAACCACCTCCAGCAAGTTTCAAATATCAAACCAAACTTGTTGGACCCCTTTCCAAGCTCTGGGTCAACCTGGTTGACCAAGTCAACCTAGTTGACCTAAAAGACCCTTTAAGGGTCCAAATGGGTGTTTTGACCCAAATGACCTCTCCAGGCCATGGAACCACTTCCATTGGTCTTGAAACGCCATTTGAAACCTGTTGGACCCATTTCCAAGTCCTGGGTCAACCTGGTTGACCAAGTCAACTCAGTTGACCCAAATGGCCCTTTAAGAATCCAAATAGGCCTTTTGACCCAAATGACCTCTCCAGGCCATGGAACCACTTCCATTGGTCTTGAAACGTCATTTGAAACCTGTTGGACCCATTTCGAAGCCCTTGGTCAACCTGGTTGACCAAGTCAACTTAGTTGACCCAAGTGACCCCTTTAAGGGTCCAAATGGGTGTTTTGACCCAAATGACCCCTCTAGGCCATGGAACCACCTCCATTAGTCTTGAAGCATCATTTGAAACCTGTCAAACCCATTTCCAGACCCTGAACCCAGTCGGTTGACCAGGTCAACCAATTTTGGCTTAAGGCCCATTAAGGGCCCATTAAGCCCTTTTGACTCAAATAACCAATTCAATCCTCAAAAACACCTCTACCAGACTTCAAATATCATTTTAAATTTGCCCAGCCTGAACCCACCCCTTGAGTCAACCTAGTTGACCCAGTCAACCTAGGTTGACTCAAATTTCCCTTAAGGCTTTAATGGGTTATTTCAACTCATTGAACCCATTGAATCCATTTCAAAACTCCAAAATCAACTCCAAACATGGTCCAACCATGCTTTAAACTTTGGCCAATCAAACCCATTTAGAGTTGACTAAGTCAACTCTATAAGTTGATCAAATCTATTTCAAACCCCATATCAAATTCAAACCTTCAAACCCTTCCCTTGGCTTTGTTTATGATCCAACCTACTCAACCCCTAGGACCTCTAGGCTACCACATCAGCAGTCTCCATGGTCAATTGACCAGTCAACACATGGTCAACAAGCCTTTAAGTAGTCAAATCTCTTGGCCTAAGCCACTTCAACTCATTTGAACTCCCATTGACCCACCACTTCAGCTCTTGAACTCCTCCCCATGCCAACTCATCTGCCACCTCAGCACCCTTGACCTTTTGACTGGTCAATTTGGTCAACAATGGTTTCTGGAGGAGCCCCATGGTCAAGCTCACATGTAAGCCTCCCTCCAACTGATCTAGGCAGCTGGGTTAGTTCCAAATGAGACCTAAAGCTCACTCAAAGCTCCCTAATCAAACCCAGCCCTTGGTTTAGCCTTAAATGGCAATGGTCCCCCCCACCTCCCTAAAGCTAACCAATGGTTGGAGGGCCATACCCAGCCTTTCTCCCTGCCACCTGACGGTTTGGAACACTTGTCCCTCATCAGGGAGAGCCCCCTGATGCATCCCAGCCATCCATTTGGCTTGGGGATGTTTGAATATGGAGAAAAGGTCCAAAAGCCATTCATTCAAACCCTAAGCCTCTCTCTCCACTCAAGCTCTCTCAAACCCAGAACCCTGTTCCGTTGAGCTCCCCAGACATCTCTCAACACTCTCCCACCAAAATCCCTCAGGTCAAAGACCTTTTCCGGCGAGATCCCGGCGATCCTAGCCTAAATCCGTTCAAGAGGATCTAGCAATCGATCCAGGAGTTTTCAAGTCGTGGACTCTTCTACAAAAAGGAGCGTGGACAGTCTACAAGTGCAACAAATCCATAAACGGTTTAATCCGTCCAAAATCAAGGTGAAAAACTCAAACCCTAGGTCTAGAAACACTAGTTTAAATAGCTTTTTGCAAAGCTTGTTTTAATCCAAATAAAATACTCTCCAAAATTTCTGTTCATTTGCTTAATCTACATTTAAAATTTCAAATCATTTCATCGTCTGGATCGTCCGAATGGGCTTGAAAATGAGTTCCAGAGCTCGGTTCGCGGTTGCATGGACCGGGCTCTATTTGGTCTGTTGATATGTTGATCAACGGATCCGATCGAGCCATTTCACGGCATTCTATGTCCGCGCGGTCTGGCTATGATTTGGATCTCGGTTTGACAAGATCTCAGCCGTCTATCTGAGATCACGGGATAAGCTCCCCACCGTTTGATCTCGTTAATTGAGATCAAACGACGGGATTTGATCCCTGCCGTTGGATGGAAACCAGGGGAAACGAACGGCTGCCGCTTGTGCTGACTGGTTTAAGTGGAAACCGCGTGGACCCCAGCCGCTGCCATGCATTGAATGCCAATCATTGGCCGCGTTTTGGTCCCGCCAACCATCGAACGCCACGTGGCATGCCATCCGCTGTTTGATTAAAGAAATGGTTTAATTCGTTTTTTTTTGTTTTGTTTTGTTTTTTTTTTTTAAAAAAAAACAATTTTCTTTTTACATATTTCTTTTAAAATTTGATTAAAAATTATTTCAAAAGTATACAAGAATATTTATTTTATATAAATATTATTAGAAAATTAAAAGTGTTAATTTAAGATTAATCTTAAGTTAAAATACTAATATCTTTTGAAATATTTTAAATATTAAATAGTTTAAGCTATATTGAATTAAAATAATGCTATACATCTAATAAAACTCAAGACTTTATTTTAAAATATGTTTAGACGTTTAAAATATGTATGTTCGTATTATAAAAAAATTTCAAATATATATATATTCAATTTCATTTAAAATTTGATTTAATTTTGAATAAATCACATATTTTAAATAGCCTTTTAAGTGTTTGGTTAATTAAATATATAATTATTATTTGATTAAATTTAAGTTCAAATATTAATTTAAATTGTTTTGAATTCCAGAAACATTCAATATTTAGTTTAGTTTAAGTTAAAGAAGTATTTTGAATGTCATTTAATAATTTAAGTTTAATCAAATATTATGTTAAGTATTCTAAAATTAGAAAAGAAAATAAAAAAAAACTTATTTTCATTAACTTCAAAAATCAGTGGATCTCCCAACCATTTAGAGATTATTCTTTAATTATCTTAATTTAAAATATATATTTATATGTATGGTTTTATATGTATATATATATATATATATTTATACTTTAAAACAATTTTGAAATTATACATATATGTAAATCTTTGAACTTTGGGAGATCTCCCTTGAAGCTTTAAATATAGATTGAGCTTGTTTGAATGGAAATCATGGGGAGTGATTAGTGCATAGTTGTGTTTCAACTATTCACTAATCAAGGTTTAAGCTAAGTTGATTATGTTAGTTCTCGCATGCTTAAGGTACACACACCACTTAGATTTAGGTTCTCCTAGATTTAGGATTTTCTTGATGTGATTGTGTATCGTTTGTGTTGAGTTCAAGGGTTAAGAACTTTGATTCAATCCTATTTAAATCTAGTGACATTAAGGACAACAATTAAGGACTTTTATTAGAGAATTTAGAAAATTTATTGTGAATAGGATGTATTTCACTTGAACTTGAAATTTGAACCATTTAAACTTAGTGACACTCTCAGCCTTAGGAAAAATTTTCACTAATTTTTGAAGCCGTTAAGGCCCCTAATTAATTTTCTTAAGTTTAAGCCTTAATTAAGCCTTTAAACCTTCCGGAAAATGTAATAAATCAAATTTAAACTCAAAAAATATGATTAAGACCTCTAACTGACCAGAATTCAATCCTTAACTCATGAAAATTAAAATCCAATTGAATTGACAGCAATCTGAACCTTAATCTAATTTTAAGTGAAAATCAATATTTATTTCATTTAATTAATTAAAAAATATTAAAATTTCCAAAAACTTCCCAAACACTTGGAAATCTCTCCTTAGGTCATTTCTGACCTTTGGAGTTGATTTCAAGGAGTTTGGGATTCATTTGGAGAAAAATCACAAAAAAGCCCTCTAATTAAGAAATTCCCAAAAATTCATTAAATAGTCAAAACTTCAAACCTTCATAACTAATTCCAGAAAAATCAAAATTGAACAAACTCACTTGCATTCAACTCCTATTAATGCCTAATATTTATTAAAAATGTTAAAATTCCAGAAAAACATCAAATTTAAAAAGTCAACAAACCGGTTAAATCTAGTTCAAAACTTCAAACCTTCGTAATAAAATGCAGAAAAATCCTATTTCAACGTACTTACTGTCTAACTGATCGTAGTGAGGTCTAGTATTTTAATAAAATGTTAACTTTCCAGAAAACACTTTTAATTAAAAAATCAATTTTCAACCCCTTAATTAAATGATTAAAATATTCAAAAATTCATAAAATTCAAAATTATTCCAAAATTCTAGAAAATGTTAACTTAATGTTTGAAGCATTCAACAAACCTTTTAAAACACAACAACCATCCTAAAGATGAAGTTTATTGGCTGGACTACTCCGGGCTGCGGGGCTAAGTGTCCTAAGGAGGCTGGTTCCTCGAGCCTGGTGGCACAACGCCACGAATGGATTCCCAGGGGTGTTAAACCTTAAAAATAGATTAATCATTAATTATTTAACCTTTTAAAACCTATAATTCAACTACATTAATTTGGTTTATCGGCTGGACTACTCCGGGCTGCGGGGCTAAGTGTCCTAAGGAGGCTGGTTCCTCGAGCCTGGTGGCACAACGCCACGAATCGATTAATGGCAAACTTAAATGAATCAATTTTAAAATTCAGCAACCAAACATTTCTAATAAAATTCATTAATTCTTAAGCCTTAATCAACATAAAATACTTAATTATATCGGGTACCACTGGGTAACCCAGGCCTACGAGGCTATTAACTTAGCCCCAAGGAAGGTGAAATAAACTTCACGGCCTCGGTGTGAAACAAAGGTGATATCCAACAAATAATTAAATGAATCTTAAAATTAATCTTAATCCATTAATATTTGAATTCAAACTTAAATCCCTTAAACCTTCCAACCAATCGAATTTTAGATAACTTTAACTAATAATCCTGATTAGGACACATCAAAACTACACGATCTACCTCACACACTTTAGATGGTTTGCTAGGATCATCGACTCTAGTTTTAGGATAGGTCGGTGTTTTACTTTCTGCAGTTGTGTGCCGAGTTTTTCGAGTTTTTACTGCACGCTGTTTGCTAGTGTAGAATTGATGTGTTTATTTACTTACTTCCTGCATTTTGTGATTGATTGTACGCTAGATTTACCCCTAGGTTAGGAGCGAATTATACTTGTGCAATCTTATGCAGGTGGCCATGCTCATACAAGGAGCTAAAAATTAAAGGGGGCAGTTAATAAAAATATATATACTCTTTGCACAGGTACCTGCCGCGCTTAAGACCCCCTTTAAATAAAAAGAGCATGGCCAAGTGTGGCTAAAAAAAATGCATTTCAAATTTTCATATTATAACTGCTTGGGAATATATACAACTGTTGATTATTAGGATAACCTTGCAGGATCGAGTCTAGATTTTCTAATTTCTATCAATGTAAATTTAATTCATTTAAGGTTGTATTTCTTTAAAATGTTTTGAGATTGAGATATGAATATCCAATTTGAATTCCAAAGAGGTGAAGACATCCCTAAAGGGGAGAGTCTTCTTCCATTTGGAATCCAAATTAGGATACTTTGCAAGTATCCAAAGAGGAAAGATAACACCCCGATCAAGGGGGAGTTTCTTTCCATTTGGATATCCTGAACTGACGAATCGAGATGTTCGTGAGAAGATGAAGGATTGGACAACGAGAAGAATCCCAAGTCTCAAAATCATTTGATTTAGGATTAGAAATCCGGGTTGTAGTCAGTGGTGCCCGGCCACTTTAATTTCTTGTAATTTTTGAGATGTAATAATGAGTGGCACTTGTCATATGGACATTCAATTTGATATATTTAATTGATTTATTTAATTGATTGCGCATTAGAACTCCTGTTTTTTTAGTCTTTTTATTTGCATGCCGTGTTTGATTTAGCCTGGAATTCGAATTTAGGCTCTTAGGGGTCTGTCAAAAAAATTCTTCTATTTTAATTAAATAAAATTTTTAAGATAAGATAGAAACTCTAAACGGTCCTAAGAAGTAAGCTCGGACTCGCCGAGGGTTTTTCATGCATTTATATTATACCTTCTCAACCTTGTTAGGCATCTCCCCGCCTGCGGGTTCTGGCAGACCACCTGGCCTATGAGGGTGCCGATCTGTCAAGGGGATGTTATGCAATCTCTAGGGAAAAACCTATTTTCTAAGCCAAAATTTTTAAACTGCTACATATAGATTTTGCATTCAATCGAGTCAATTATCATGCATCGCATTAGCAACAAATTTAAAAGAGTCTAATATTTAATTGCATTACTTAGACATCGAATACCCAACATAAGTCTAAGGGGCCAATTAGGATCCGCTCTAGATGTCGGCCCTGTTCTCAAAAACATATCTTAAATAACGTCCCTACCACTCTACATAAAAAGACCGGATTCATATTTTAAAATCGTTTAGGTGGTTTAGCTGGCTCCCCAATCCAGGCCGGGGTAAGACCAGATTCGCATTGCACTAGCTAGGTTCGGGGTGCTAATTTTTAGTGCCCAATTTAGACTTAGGTTCTGAGGCTGGCTCGGGCCATAAGACCTCAATTTTCGGGAAATTAAATCCCAAATTTCTAATAAAATTGACCATTCAAATTAAAAATCTCTTTCAATCAAATTCGAGCCCAACAATTAGGATAGACTGGGGTGTTTCTGAAGTAATTCAGAATCTCAAAACACCTTCTACACTTCTTCCTTTGACTCCAAAAATAAGTGCTCAACCTTGATCTAATCACGATTGGAAATTCCAACCTTTTTCTTCCTTTGATGTCAAACTTTGAAAATCTTAAATAAAATTTATACCGCTATTTTAATCGAGAGTTTTCGTAGGAAATTCCGATTTTCTACGATGTAATTAACTATGAGGGCTTGCGCTCGTAGGAGATTTAGAAACCCAGATCTAATTTTCAAAATCAAAATCTTTCAAAATCTCTAATTAATTATTTTTGGAAAAATCCAATGATCATTATCGTCATTTTTAGACGGTCGATAATGATTGATATTTTCTTTCTTCGGAGAAATATATCATTTATTATTGTAATTCTAATTATGAAATTAATGATCTTCAATCCATATTAGCTTAGCCAAATACTAGATTAAATCTTATTTTGATCTTTCGAGGTCAAATACGATTCCTCTTAGATTTGACTACGATAATAAGGACAACATTAAAGTTTTGTAATATGAACCAATCAGTGAATGATATCTTCGCCTTTTTGAGATGATATATCATTCCTAATTCTGAGTTCCATTACAAAATTAGAATTTAAAATTTAATCTTCCCAAAGATAATTAAATATTTTTCAAAATTATATATACTTAAATAAATATATTTTTTTAATCAAAACAGTACTCCTCCTTTAATTATAGGATTTAGAGGACTACATGAAATATTACATCTAAAAAAATATAATTTGAAGCGACTGTTATACTTTGATAACCCTCCCTCTCAGGAGTCTTTGAGGGTGAGTAACTTCAGTAAGTTCTTGGAATCTAACTTGAAGACTGTGCGTATAAAAGTGAGTCCTTTTGACATAAGGCCAAGTGAGCCTCTAGAGATAGTATTCAAACCTCTAGGCACTAGGGGCGAGTCTCCTTAGATAGAAGCAATCATAAATAGAGAATTGAACCAAACAAGGAGAGGATAGTCATAGGATTCTAAGGAAATTTATATACATTAAAGGGAAAAATATTAAACTAATTACACTTTAAGATTTAATTAGAAAATTAATTAGGTATAAAAAATAATGATACGTGCGACTATGTCTATTTTTTAACCTGTCAATGCCACCTTGACGCCAAGTAGATTGGAAACTCATGGCTGAGGTGGCAGACGTAAGTCGCCTGCCCAATGGGCGACTTACGTAAGTCGCTCTAACAACGGGCGACTTAAGCGAAAATATTTTCCCTTCTCTTCTCTCGATCCCATTCGCTACAGTCGCGTTCGCCGGCGATTTTTGCAAGGAAGCTCAAGGTGAGTATTTGTTTTTAATTTTTTTTGAAATATTAGAGTTTATGTGATGTTTTATTGCTAAAAATGTTTAATTTTCTCATTTCTTATGCTTTGTAAGTGATTGTATGAGTTTTTTTAATTTTAGGTATTTGAAAGAAATTTTTGGTTAGATTTGCATTTCACTAAGCTAGATTTTTTTTTTTTGCATTTGTTGCTACTAATTTTCACAAGTTTTTTAACAGGTGGAATGAAGCTGAAGCGAGACAACTTTCTGCAGCAACCATTAGTACTTACAGAGATGAGCTAGATGAACTTTTGGATAGCCATGTACTTATAATTTAGGCATTCTTTTTGTACTATTGAAAAAAAATCACGATATGAAATACTTACACAAATTTCCTAATTTGCTTAGGTATTTTGGGAGCCATACACTCCAGATGTTTGTGTACAACTTGGAAATATATGCCTCGTGGGAGAACAAATATGGATGGCACATGTGCCACTTATTAGATGGACAAAAGTTTGAGTAGTACTTGCCTAATAAAGTGATACGATATTTTGGGTATGTCCCTCCAGTTGATATACTTCCACTAAATCCTAGCTTCATCTGTTCAGATGGCTAAGGGAATTCTAACATAGATTGGATGGTATACTATCATAACTTCATCGACATGTGGGAGGATAGATGGCCTTGTATTGTGCAAGGCATACCTATAGGCCATGACAGTAAGCGACTCATTCACCGTTACTTAAATTGGTTTCGTTCATGGGTAACATTGTACATGCTTAAGCCACCTCTCGAGCCTCCAACGACTTACTACCAACGTGCACCCTTAGGGCATCATCTGGTTAGTAGTAAACATAATTTTTTTTTTAATTCAGTCTATTTGTAAAAAATTGCAACCATATAAGTCTACCAATAAATTTAATATGTGCAGCGTAACTACTTCCTCGATTCATATACCACATTGTAGCCATATATTGGTAGACATGCCTTAGGAGCGATCCAACCAAATATCGACCATATGGAAGAGTTGATTCAAGATATGTGACAATATATGCATATCATGGATGATCGTTACACGGAAGATGCACATACTAAGTACTCCTACTTTAGTGGCACCGCATCATTTGTGCAAGCACATAGCATGGTTGCCGACCCATCATCTTACGAAGAACAATGTCCATCTCAAGATTTCTTCTACCAGTCGACACCACAGGACGTTCCATCATGGCCCACAGATGACTACGTTCCTTCAACCATCCTGTCTACATATGAGGAGGCAGTTGTGCAACATGCAGAGCTACATGAGTTGAGAGATAGACCTCTTAGGGCGCCGCAACACTACATGCCCAGTACAGATGCCATTCCATGTAGGACGAAGAAGAAACATTAGACTATATTTTCTCTGTATTGGATGGCCTCATCCTTCATTGTTATATTGTATTTTCTTTTGAGTAAGATGACAATGTAGTACTATCTTTTTTAGTCTACACATGTGTATGCTCTTGCCCAAATTCATATATGTATGTTCTATGAGATATGTTATGTCAATGTTAAATATAATTTAATTCAAACACAATACTCTACTATAATGGTGATCAATAATCAGATATTCATTATAATTATTATAAATTTCATGAAGAGTCAATTACTAAACTTGTTATAGTTTTTTTTAAAATTAACTTATGTAAGTTGCCCAATAGACGGGAGACTTACATTAAATATTTTTTCCCTATTGACATGTTCTAACATCTAGTCAAGTCAACAACTGAGTTAGAGTAAAGTCGCCCATTCATTCGGCGACTAGATCTATTTTTAAATTAATTTTTTAAAATATATATCTAATCACCTAATTAAATCTTAAAACATAATTAGTTTTAAAATTTGTCCTACATAAATGATGTAGTGGATCGTCGGAAGATGCGACCTGCAAGAAGGATTTGGGGTTTTTCCCAATCCAGGGAAGAAGAAGAAGAAAAGCTCTAAGCTTCAAAAGTGTAATATATCATTCAATAATCCTCAAAACCTTACATTGGACCTATTTAAAGAGGAAAATAGAAGTCTCTAGAGCAATGAAGGTAAACTAGTCCCTAAGCACAATAAAAGCTAAGATGTTCCTACATCATTCTCCCCTTGCGTAAAAAGAGCTCGACTCCGTTCGAGGCTCATTAATTAGAGGGGAAGTAGGGTGGCAAACAAATTCCTGGATCGAAGACTTTGTTCTCAATATTTTCCCCCTATAAAGTGGCCTCTTGGAAGTCCCCAAAACTCATTACTCGAATGCCAATTGCTTTGCAGTCCTCAATGGCTTGGTAAACTTCTTCACGTATAGGATCCCTCACGCTGCTGACTCCCTTCCAATTCCTGAAGTCGGCATAGATGTTCGATAAAAGTACATAAGCCCCATCATTCATTGCTTCAATCTCCAAGATTTTGCTCAGGGCAAGTTCTCCCCACTCAATGTTTCTATAGATTTTGCACGCATTAAGCAGAGCTCCCCAAGCTCCAGAATGAGGTTTAGAAGGCATGGATTTAATGAACTGCAGAGCCTCTTCGAGTCTCCCAGCTCTGCCATACAAGTCCACCATGCAGCCATAATGCTCAGGCCAAGGCTCAATTCCATATTTACTCTTCATCAAATCAAAATACTCAAGCCCTCTATTAACCAAACCTGCAATGCTGCACCCACAGAGAACTGAAACAAATGTGATTTCATTGGGCTCTAACTCTTCTTTCTCCATCATATTAGCAAACAACTTACAAGCTTTTTCAATCTGTTTAGCCTTGCAAAGACCCTTAAGTAGTTGATTGCAACTGTAGCTATCAGGATTAATCCCTGAATTTTCCATAGATTGTTTATCGTTCAACTTCCCATCATATTCGGATTTGGCAACAACCAAGAACTGCTCCCACTTATCTTCTCCAGCGCCCATGTCATTAACAATACAATGCCGTATCAATCTAGGATCGAACCCTTCATTGACATTATATCGAGCAGTTGGGGAGCATTGCAGATAATTAGCTTTGTCAGCAAAATTTAAACCAGATATTTTCACTCCTACAATAAAAACATATTCAGCAAGATGAAAATAAGTCATTCCAATTAAGGACGCCTTGTTCTTGGACACATTCTTGAATCTTTTTTTTCTCTTTTCCATCATAACTAATCTGGGGACTCAAATCTGAGATGCATTCATATGGAATATGCTTCTTCAAAGCACTGATTTCTACCATAAAACTTTCACTAGTTCTGAAGCAATCATCCATTGATACTGTGGAGTCACGTGGGAGGAGATTAGGTTCGCAGGTCTGGTGGTGAAAGAAATCCAGGCTGGAATTAGAACGAGCTGGCGTAATCTGCTTGTTAGCAATGTTCTGAACATTATCAACTTCTCTCCACAGCTCGTTGCAGGATATCACAACTGTCTTGTTGAATCTTATTTCGTCATCCATGTTCACATCGCTAGACGCTGCCAGGTCAGAAGGTGGAAGCTGGATCGGATGGTGGAAGCCGTCGGTCCCAAGCGCATAGAGCGGAGAGGGCGGGTTTGATCTTATCGCTTGGAGCGCGGAAAGGTCCGCCGGTCGGTCGAGGGATAAAGCAGAGGCAGAACTGGAATCAGATCGTGTGAGATCGGGTTTAATACCTGGAGCAACATCGCGATAGCAGAGTGGGTTCTCTGTCTGCTGCCGCCGGAGTGGAGTGTGCGGCAATGGAGGAATGGTGTCGTCAGACGACAACGGAGGAATGGTATCGGCGGCTGGGTGTGAGGAAGTCTGCTCGGCGGAGGCTTGGTTGGCTGCTGCCGGCGGCGGAGAAGCGGAATCGCTACCTGGAGCGAGGTTGCCAGAGAGGCGCTGCAAAGGAGCGGAGTCATCTTCTTCTTCTGCTGGGGGTGCGGGAGCCTGGTCGGCGGCTGGGTTTGCGGGAAGCTTGGTGGTTGAGAGTGCGGGAAGCTGATTGGCGGGGGCCTGGTCGGTTGTTGCCGGCGGCGAAGGAGCGGCGGCTGTGGGGTGGGGCTTCGTCTGAGCCGGCGGTAATGGAGGATGGGTAGCATAGTGATTGAGAGGAGATGGAATCGGTCTAGTGAGCTGAGCAGAGGCGTCTGGACTTGCGCGGGTAGGTCTGCGTTGGAGATGAACGGAGTCGGATGCCGAAGTAATCTGTGGAGGCGGATCGCGCCATCTCAGCGGAAGCTCGAGCGGCGGATACTTCGGCGGCGGGTCACGTCATCGGAGAGGGAGTTCGAGCGGAGGGTAGTCGTCAACCACAATCGGTTGCTTGCAGATCCCTTTGAGGGAAGCGGAGTAAAAGAGGGAAGGGTATTCCGGCGGCGGATCACGCCATTGGAGCGGAAGCTCGAGAGGCGGATAGTCATCGATCTCTTGTCTTCTTCGGCGTCGATCATCGTCGATCACCCATCTTCTTCGGTGGCGATCTTCGTCGACCGCCCATCTTATTTGGCGTCGATCTTCGTCGACCGCCCTTGTTCTACGGCTTCGAACGTCGTCGACAGCCGACCTTCTTCGGCAGTCCATCGATCTTCACAAGCTCCAGACTCTGATACCAACTGATGTAGTGGATCGTCGGAAGATGCGATCTGCAAGACGGATTTGGGGTTTTTCCCAATCCAGGGAAGAAGAAGAAGAAAAGCTCTAAGCTTCAAAAGTGTAATATATCATTCAATAATCCTCAAAACCTTACATTGGACCTATTTAAAGAGGAAAATAGAAGTCTCTAGAGCAAGGAAGGTAAACTAGTCCCTAAGCACAATAAAAGCTAAGATGTTCCTACATCAATAAAACTTAAAAAGCTATTTCATTTATATATTTAACATTTGAATTTAATTATTCATTTTCCATGAAAAATTGATTTGATCGATCATGAATCTCGATACATGAATTAAAATTTTTTTAATTAGTTCAAACCCAAATTTTAGCAAACTTGTAGTCAAAACAAACATCTAAAAAAGACAAAACCATCGATGCCAAAAGTGATTTGATATGAGCCTAAATGAGCTCAAATCAAGTGCCAAAAGCATAACTGAACATTTTAGAGTATTCATTGAATAACAAAATGATCTTCAAAACTAACATGCTTACCATCAAATTGATTATCTTAACAAGAAGAATCCATCGAGCCCAACATAACTAAATTCCAACATCATTAAGACATTTACATGTAAAAATAATGATGTATTAAAGAAAGTTATATTATACAAACAGTAAATTATGCATTAAATATATAAATATGATAATTTTAAATAGTAATGTATGAAAATTAATATATATATATATATATAATATAAAGAGAAAACTCAGAAGATCACTGAAGAGAAATGTACGGTTGGAACTGAGAGCAAGTGGAGTATGGCGAGAGATTTTTTGTTGAGGACGCTTCGCTATATCAGGTTGTGTTCTCCTAGACTGCCAGGGTTAAGCTCGTAGTCGCCTCGGCTCAGCAATCCTCCCCTCCGCCGTTCCCGTCGACGTTCGCCGCTTGCAAACCCCAGGATTCTGCCCACGGCACCGTCGACTGTCGCACCGGCTCCCAAACTTCTCCGGTGTCAGTGTGCATTTTTATAATTTTAATAATTGCGTCTATGTCTGATTTTTTAGAAATTCATATGAATACAATAGATTTTTATGAATTTGTCTGATCCTATCGTTCATGGATAATTTTTTAATAATTTTTATCATTTATTTTTAGAAGGAGCCTCTCAACTAATTTTTCCCCCCAAATTCATAAGAAATTATTATGCAAGAAGTGAAAATATGCGATTATGTATTGTTAATTATGTAAATGCACAATTATTCATTGTTAAGGCATTGAATGCATAACCGTGAAAGAAAAATTTTAGTAGATCATAATGAAAATTACATTTTATTTATTTATTATATAAGAAGAATTTGTATTATATTTATCTTAAAAAATAAATTTAATAAATTTTAAATTCGTTCTTATACAATTTGTAATTTTGTATCATGACATAGTTTTTTTCATAACAATTTCTGCAAAAATTAACAGCTTCTTCCAAGCTATGCCTTTTAATCCTTAGAATGCTCAAAATCCTCCCATTTCCTATGTTGATTTCGTCCTTCAATCCTGACTCCAATGGTGATGAGATCAATTTCACCACCCTCTCCGCTCTCCTCAACTTCTCCATTGACGCTCCCTATTTCCTCGTCGAGTTAATCCAGGACAGCCCCTCCTCCCTCGTCCTCCTCATGGACCTCCTTCCCCACAAACGTCGTCTTAATGTTGATTGTGCAGGTAACAAGGATAATTTTACCTTTGTAAGTGCCTCCATTGTTTATTTTAGATGAAACCTTGTATATTGCAATGTTAAGATACGTTAAGGGTGAACATCTCGTTGTTGTTAATGTTAAGAGCAGCTAATTATATTTACATCTGCTGCCATTTCAACCAATCAGATTATTACATGTGTACCTCTCCTAATATACAATCATATATATAAATGTATTGGCTGTATAGAAAACGAAGGATTTAATAATATTCTTTACTTTACTTTATCTTCTCTGTTCTGTAAACTTCTACATGGTATCACGAGTTGGGCGTTCTTGAGGTCCTTCGCCATGGCCAATCAAGCTCCGGCGACCTCATCCACCGGTACAGCATCTGCTGCCGCAGCCTATTCTCCGGTTATCTCCTCCTCGTTAAAATTCGTCATCTCCAATCTCAAGTTCTTGGTACCGCACGCACTCACTCCAGACAATTTCCCGATCTGGAGCACTCAAATCGCCAAACTTTTTCGGGCAAATGGATTCGCAGGATATCTTCAATCCAAAACTCTGTCCGAAAATCTTGATCCAAATCAAGATTCTCAATCTTGGCTGGTCACCGACCAAAACTTGGCGACGGCGATGTGCTCCACCATATCTCCGGCGGTCCTTCCCTATGTAATACATCTTGACTCAACCTATGATATTTGGACAACTCTCCACACTCGGTTTCAAGCCTCTAATCGATCTAAGGTGATTCAATTGAAACACGAGCTTCACAATATTTCGATGCAAACGATGTCCATGACTCAGTATCTCACTGAAATCAAGAAAATCGTGGATCAAATTGCCTCAGCCGGCTCGACCGTCGATCCTGAGGACGTCATCATTTACATTCTGAATGGACTACCTCCGGCATACCAGTCCTTTACCACCACCATTCGCACGATGCAAGGTTCGCTGTCTCTCGACACTCTTTACGCTCTTCTCATCAGTGAGGAGATCCATCTCAAGACAGCGGCTCAAAAATTTCCAAACGTCCCGGAAACTCAGTCTGCCTTGTACTCCGTTCGTGGACGGGGCCGACGCGGCCGCGGCAGACAACCGAATAACAATGTTCCAATGCACGGGACGTCTTCCACCTCGACTGTTATCTGTCAAATATGCAAGAAGAAAGGTCACAGCGCCGAGGCGTGTTGGCATCGTCTCAATCCCAATTACACTCCACCAAATCCTCAAAATAAAACAAACAATGCGCTCGCTGCACATTCTGACGGACCATCCACAACCGATTGGTATCTTGATTCCGGTGCGTCATCTCACATGACGAATTCAATTGGAAATCTTGAAGCGTACAACTCCTACTCTGGCCAAGACACGGTCACGCTTGGGGATGGAAGATCCGTCCCAATTGCCCACTCTGGCTCGGGCATTCTTCCTACCCCGGATCGTAAGATTTTTTTATCAAAACTTTTACATATACCTTCTCTCGCATTTAATCTTCTGTCTATTTCAAATCTAGTAAGGGATAACCATATCTCAATTACATTTGATGAACGTGGTTTTGTATTTAAGGACCGGTCGACAAATCAAGTTTTACTTGAAGGACCGTGCAGCCAAGGAATCTACAAGATTTCATCAACTGGATCCAGCTACCCGTCTACAGCACTAAGTACATTCCAGGCACCCTCTGATAAGTGGCACCGAAGGCTCGGGCATCCCCATCACCAAGTCTTGCAGCACATCTCCACTTCCAATCCCTCTTTACGTATTTTACCGCTTAAGTCTGTTTGTAATTCTTGTATGTCGTGTAAAGGTCACAAACTTGTCTTTGATAATTCGGTTAGCCGCACAAGTTCCCCTCTGGAACTCGTCCACTCAGACGTTTGGGGACCTTCCCCAACTCAGTCTCATCAAGGTTTCAGCTATTATGTTATATTCGTTGATGACTTCTCTCGTTTTACTTGGTTATTTCCTATTCTGCACAAATCTGATGTTACTAACACCTTTATTTCTTTTACTAACTTCATTGAACGTCAAACGTCACTTAAACTCAAAACAATTCGAACCGACGGCGGTGGTGAGTTTATTAATACTGCTTTTCAGAATTTCACCAAAACTGCAGGGATTAAACACCAACATTCGTGTGCCTACACTCCACAACAAAATGGCGTGGCGGAAAGAAAGCATCGTCACATTATTTCTACCACCCGCACTCTTCTTCACACGGCTGCTCTCCCTATGACATTTTGGCTTGAGGCGGCTCAAACGGCTGTTTACCTAATCAATCGCCTCCCTTCTCTGACCATTAACAATATGACTCCGCTCACTAAAATGTTCGGCATTCAACCATCATATCAACATCTGTGGGTGTTTGGTTGTCAATGCTATCCCCTTATACCGACTATACATCGCAACAAGCTCATGCCAACGTCTCAACCTTGTGTATTTCTGGGTTATTCTGATGTGTCAAAGGGCTATCGTTGCCTTAATCCCGCAAACAATAAAATTTTAATCTCTCGAAATGTTCAATTTAACGAATTACATTTTCCTTTTCATGACAGCAGCTCCACTTCTGTTTCCGAAGCAACTCCACCCCCTGCATCTCTGCTTATACCACCCTCGGTGTTACCAAAATATTGCCAGCCGCTCACAACGGTTGATGCGGCTTTGCCGCACACGAGTCATTCTCCTAGTCGTCATGAGACTCCGCCTTCCTCCACTAACTATCAAGCTACGGCAGCATCACCCGTTCCTCCTATCACCAACCATCCGATGAATACCAGATATAAGACTGGCTCTCTCAAGCCGGTTCAGCGGCTCAATCTCATTCATAAAGATCAAGCTATCGCTGATCCCACCACGTATAATGACGCCTCCAAACAGTTTCACTGGCGTCAAGCAATGGCTCAGGAGTTCCTCGCTCTCCAGCAACAGGGCACCTGGACCTTGGTGCCACCTCCGCCTAATGCCCCTGTACTTGGCTCCAAATGGACGTATCGCACAAAATACAACTCTGACGGTTCGGTAGCTCGATTTAAAGCGCGGTTAGTTGCACAAGGGAATCAGCAGGAGCTCGGCATCAACTATCAAGACACTTTCAGTCCCGTGGCCAAACTACCCACTATACGAATACTCTTCACGGTCGCTCTCTTTCACAACTGGCCGGTTCAACAACTAGACGTAGCCAATGCTTTCTTGCACGGCGACATCACCGAAACGGTCTTCATGCGGCAACCGAAGGGCTTTGAAGACGCCACCAATCCGTCTCATGTTTGCCGGCTACAGAAAGCTATCTACGGGTTGCGTCAAGCTCCGCGCCAGTGGTTCACTACCTTTACCAATTATCTTCGTCAAATTGGATTTTCTCACAGCCAAGCTGATCCGTCTCTCCTTATCTTTCACGAAGGCGCCACACATATCTATCTACTAGTATACGTAGATGATATCCTTCTTACGGGGAACAACGTCCAAGCAATGACCGAACTGGTTGCTAAGCTCACGGGCAAATTCACCATGAAGCAACTCGGCGCGGCTAACCATTTCCTCGGCATCAAAATCGATCACTCCCATGATAAGTATTTTCTTTCTCAAAACTCTTATGCCAAATCTATATTACAAATGGCCGGATTACCAAAATGTAATCCGGTAGCTAATCCGTCTATCACCAAAATTACAGCTCTAAAATCCGAGGATCCTCCGCTCTTTGACGCGCTCACCTATCGCCGCATCATTGGAAGTCTCCAGTATCTCACATTGACGAGACCGGACATCGCCTATGCTGTCAACATGCTCTCCCATCATATGCACAGTCCCGAGCCAATTCACACGGTCATGCTAAAGAAACTCCTTCGCTACATTCAAGGATCTCTGGACTTTGGATTGCCCATTACAAAATCCACTCTTCTCCTTCGAACTTATTCCGACGCGGACTGGGCTTCTGATCCAGCCACCCGCCGATCTACAACCGGGTTTTGTACGTTTCTGGGCGACACACTGATCTCGTGGTCTGTCAAGAAACAAAACACGGTGTCCCGCTCATCCACTGAATCGGAATATAGGGCCCTCGCCTCAGCCACTGCTGACACCATTTGGATCAGACGTCTTATTGCTGAATTTGGCGTTACTCAATCCGAACCAGTGGAAATATTCTGTGATAATACGTCTACCATCGCTCTCGCTAACAACCCAGTTTTTCACGCTCGCACCAAGCACATCGAGATTGATCAACGTTTCATACGCGATCACATCTCAAACAAAGTCATTCGTCTTCTACCCATTAGCACAGTTGATCAAATTGCAGACGTTCTAACCAAACCGCTTTCTACACCGCGGTTTAAGATTCTTCGCAGCAAACTGACTGTTTCATCCTACACCCAGTTTGAGGGGGGATGTTAAGAGCAGCTAATTATATTTACATCTGCTGCCATTTCAACCAATCAGATTATTACATGTGTACCTCTCCTAATATACAATCATATATATAAATGTATTGGCTGTATAGAAAACGAAGGATTTAATAATATTCTTTACTTTACTTTATCTTCTCTGTTCTGTAAACTTCTACAGTTAACACTCTTATTGAGCTTTGTTCTATGTTGAGTATCAAGATTAAGCTCTCTTACCAGAGTTCCATCATGAGAGGGCATATTCATTATAATTAATTAAGTTTATTTTTTATTTACATTCTTTGAAACCATTTGATATTCATTAGTTAGGCTTAACTTGATTGTAGCAGGGATATTTGTAACGTCCTTAATTTAAATCATGTACCTTGTAATATGTTCTTTTCAATCAGTATGACAGTATTCCAGAATCTAATAAATTTAGGTATAATTTTTAGGGATTTCGTGGATAGGGCAATAATAAAAAAATATTTCATTGATGGGGGCATCATTTACTTTGATCAGAAAGGATGCTTTTGAGTAAACGACTAAGCTTTCTTGTGGACTTAATGTTTCTGCTACCTCAGTCACACTCATGAGGGCCGGGTTGTTTGCCTTGGTGCATAATAATGCCATGAACATCCCCTCTCTACTCTCAGAGGGTGAAAGAGAGAATTTTTGGATTTTTTTTTTCTAAGGATGGTTTGATGCATTCCACTTGTCCATCATTTGATTATGCCAACATTATTTCCCATGGTTAAAATAAGTTATGAGTTGATTTGGATGCTATGTAGATACTAATTGAAACTTTTGGTGAAGTTTAGGTTATTAGACTCTAGTGTATTATATGTAGGTCCTAGGTTCTAGTCATGAAACATCCTCTTTATAAATGTAGGGATGAGGTTACATATAATAACCCCTCTTAGGGCATGCATTAGCAAAAGTTTCATCCACAGAGTGCACACTTTTTATAGGTTACTCACCTGTAATTTACATTTTCGAGGCAGTTATGCATTTAAGCCTGAAAAAGACTAATAAAGTTATACTCAATTATTATATATTGATATATCATCAAAAAATTATCTTGATCGGGCATGAATCTCGAGGCAAAAATCAAGTTGGAAACTTCAAAAATTAAATTTGGGATCATTTGAACTCCGATTTCAGCAAATTTACAGTCGAACTGATCGTCTCGGAAATACGAACCCAACGACACTAAATTCAACTCAATCCGAGCCCAGATGAGTCCAAATCAAGGACCCGAAGCACTGTTGGAAGGTTCAAACCACAATTTGGATTACCAAACAGTTTTTAAACATGACATGCTTATAGTCGAATCGAGCGGCTCGACGAGATGAATCCAACGAGCCCAAGATCGCCGAATTCCGATATCATTAAGACCTTCAAATGTCTGACGAACGGTCCACGATCAAGAGATTCAATATCGGCCGTCCATCCAAACTACTCTACATTTGCCCTTGATCCTCCGCCTATTTACGAGTCATGCCACTCTAAAAAAATTATAAATAGACCCCTCATTTCTCTTGAGAAGATGGGGAAGTAAGAAGAAGAAGAGAATAAGAAGAAGAGAAGAGTAGGAGGGAAGAAACTCCTCCTCGACCACAGCCGGGATTCTGCCCGAATTCTAAGTGACGTCGGAATTTCGCCCAACTTCCAAGTGACGCTGGAATTCTGCCCGACTTCCAAGTGACGCCGAAATTCCATCAGACTTCCAAGTGACGCCGGAATTTCGCCCGACTTCCAAGTGACGCTGGAATTCTGCCCGACTTCCAAGTGATGTCAGAATTCCGCCCGACTTCTAAGTGATGCCGGACTTCTGCTCGTTGTCGAACTTTTGCCGGACATCTATCTGATGCTGGATTTCTGTCCATTGCTGACTTCTACTTGACGCCGTACTTCTAACCTTTGTCGCCCGTCGACTATGGTCCTCCTGACTTACGTTGCCCATCGACTACAGTCCTTCCGACCTCTGTCGACAGCCGACTACGATCTTCCTGACTTACGTCGCCCACCGACTACGGTCCTTCCGACCTCTGTCGCCTACCGACTACGGTCATCCTGACTTACGTCGCCCATCGACTACAGTCCTTTCGACCTCTGTCGCAAGCCGACTACGGTCCTCCTGACTTACATCGCCCATCGACTACAGTCCTTCCGACCTTCGTCACCCGCCGACTAGGTCCTTCCGATCTCCGTCGCCCGCCGACTACGGTTCTTCCGACTTATGTCGCCCACCGACTACAATCCTTCCGACCAAACAAAACACATCAATAGAGATTCTTTGTATTCACATTATGTAATGTACTCTATAAGATGTACAGCAAGCTAAGGTCTTCCCCCAAGGAAGGGACTCATTTGTAATCAACTGCAATACTAGTAGATTCATTCAAACTGGGCTAGGCCCCGTGGTTTTTTCCACTTTTCAGTGGTTTTCCACGTAAAAATCTTGGTGTCTCATATTAATGCTACACCCTCTCTCTTATCTGATTGTGTGCCGGATTTTCGTACAACACTAAGACGCTAAATTTTATATTTCTTTACCTCTGCGAATACTCCTGGACGCAATATATATATATATATATATATATATATATATATATATATATATATACTTCATAAACATGTAATTTAATCATTTGATGAACTAGTTTTCGAGATGCCTTCAAGAAGTATTTGAATGCAAAAATGCAGTTTGTTTAAGCTCTTTTTTTGGCTTTGAATTATGGTATTTTTAATTCATTGGAGTGCTATCTGTTGTGCAGTTTTTTTTTTTTTTTTGGTACGGGGATTTCATTATTAATTTGGCATAATGTTGTTGGAGTTTCAGGCTGTTGAAAACATGCTTTTTAAGGAACCTTCTCTTTCTCCAGAAGAATCTCTTCAAGCTGAGCCTCAGCCTTCTTTTCCTCTTTTGTCTGATGAAAAAACTGACTCTGGAAAAGAGCATAAAGCAGTGACCAAGCAGGATGGTTCCGTAGGCTTAACCTTGGAGTCACAATCACTTGCCTCATCACAGAGCTCAACTGGACCAGTTTCTTCTCTAGAGAATGCTGTAACTTCATCATTAGAGTTACGTGGTAGTCCCACATCTGATTCAATACACATTTCAAAAGATAAACAGGATTGTTCTGCTCATCATGAAGATGACAGCCGTGTTATAGATGGTGAGTTTGCTTGTTCTGCTGCCAGTAGTGCTGGAGAAGCTGCTTCTTTGCTACCTGAAGAATATCACAGCACCTTAGCAGGTGATGCTTCGAAGGGAACGGAATCTGAATTGTTCTGTCAATATGAAGGGAGTAGTCCGCCTGTATTTGTCGATGCTAAGACCAATAACAAATTTTTTGTTAATGAGATCAGTAAGATTGAAGACAAGCTGCCTCTTAAACTCAACGGCCACCATCTTCACAGCCATGTGCAAACCCCTATAAAAATGAAAGCATCAGAGTCGGACCTTTCTAATGAACACTTCAAGAAAGTGAGTGTACATAGAGGGTTTGTTGACACTACAGCGCCAATTGAATCTGTTAAAGAAGCTGTATCAAAATTTGGTGGTATTCTAGATTGGAAAGCTCACAAAGCCCTCACTATAGTGGTAAGAGAATCTCTTGCAATGACTTCTACAATCTTAACTGTGTTATTAACTTTTACAAGCCATTCTAGTTCCCACATCATGATTCTTTTTCGGAGATATTGAGAAATCATTTATCATTAAAGGTTTTTTTTTTTTTTTTTAAAACTTTTTCTGATATCATTTTTATTAACATTAGCAGAACATTATTCTTTCATGTTTTTACATGGAATTATTGCTGTAGCGACATTTAACCTGGGATGAATCACAAGTGCTTCAGATTGGTTACGGTAATATACTAATATTTACCCTTCTAAGCTTCAAAAATAAATTCTTTTATAAAATTGAGTAGTATTTTAATTAATATTTTTGGACACTTATTCTTACTTGTCATGAGTGAATTCTGTGATTATGTAAATTTTATCTTTATTTTTTAAGCACTCTTTGCTGCAGGCTAAGGGATAGTCTAATGGTGACGAGTAAAGGTGGTGGGTTATGTTGCTTTAGCACACACTTCTCCCAACTTCAATACACATGGCTAAGTCACACTCTCACACCGTCCCTGCATTATACCATACCCACTTTAACCCCCAACAGCACACAAAATTAACTAATAGACATTCACTACCACCTAATCCTTTTGAAGCATTTTTGCAATGTTACCTTTATCCCACCAATTTTGCTTAAGTTATGTTTAGCTTGAAAGAAATACGCCAAATGAAATGAAAATGAAATAATAATGTGATAGGTACCACTTGAATATTTCAAGTGATTCCTATCGGATCTAAGCCAAATCACAAGTAATCCGCTGTTTTCTATGGGAAAACAGCCACCAAACACAATAACAGCGAACAAACGTGAAGAAAGCTGAGAGAAATTTGAGGGAAATTTATGTAGATTGCAAGAAAAACAAATGATACAATGATCCTCGATTCGAGAGGAGGATCCACTCTCCCGACACTCTCTAGATGAAAATCTAGAGCCCCGCGACCTCCCTCTGTAGCAAATCTCAAGTACACAAGCAATAATCAAGATGAAAACTAAAACCTAGGTTAATTCCCTCTTAATACAATCTAATTCAAAACAAAAGCAAAAGGACATCTCTACCCTTCAATCTCCCTCCAAAATTACTCCAATTTTGTTTGAATTGCTAGTGGACCCCACTCCCACGCCTCCCTGTTCTTCCGCCCGTGCGTCCTGCTTTCGCCTGGAGAAGACCCAGACCGACTAGGCCAGTCCAGGTTGGGTCGGTCCAGGTTGGACCAGCCTAACATTACCCTCCTCCCCAAGTACCACCTTGTCCTCAAGGTGGAAAACAGGAAACTGCTCTGCAATCCTCTCTTGTGGCTCCCAGGTGGCCTCATAGTTTGGGAGGCCGCTCCATCTAATCTTCACCTCCTTTTCCCCCTTCTCATTGATGCGCACTCCTTCTACCGCTAGAGGCTCCAATGTCACTTCCATGTCCTCCCTCAATGTGCTGGGCAGCTCTGGGCTCACTGCATGCTCCCCCACCACTCTCCTCAACTGTGAGACGTGAAAAACGGGGTGTATTCTGGCTGTTGGAGGAAGCCTCAATCTATAGGCCACCTCTCCAATTCTCTCCTCCTCCATCAGGCCATTCACTGCAAAATATCTCTCAACCTTGTGGATCCACTCATCCACATTTCCCTCCTCAAATACTATCATTTTCAGCTTCCTGGCCCTCGTGTCCACGCCGTATGCCCTATTCCCCCCATGGCCTCCTCTGTCCCAAGCTATGGGGTGTGAGATCTCGTTCCCTTACTGTTCCTCTCTGATTTGGATTTTCCTCCCAGGATCGTCCAGGACGATGTTGAGATCGTCCAGGCCGATCAGTGCATTGAAAACAGCTGATTTCTGGAGTGCTTTCTGGAATGATTTCTGGACAGGATCGTCCGGGACGATATTGAGATCGTCCAGGCCGATCTGTACTGTTCAAAATATCGTCCTGAACATAGTTCTGGGAACTGTCCAGGCCGATGATTTTGGTCTGATCGTCCCAGGACGATCTGGCGATCGGCCGGGCCGATCAGCTTTATGATTTAAGCAAATCAGCTCGTTTTGAGGAGAGAAAAAAAACATTTTTATAAAATCAGATATTTTGAGGAGAGAGAAAGAGAAAGGGAAAAGAGAAAAAGCTGGTTTTCGGAGGCCGCGGAGCGCTTTTCGTCCGACGCTGCTGTTGGGAAAAGTGAAGATCTCGTGGTAAGGACTCCGAATCCTATTTCTGTTTTCAGAGATATTGAGTTTTGATCGAGTTGTGTACTGTTTTGTGTTTTCGTAGTCGAACTTTTGACCTGATTTGGTATTGACACAACTTTCACCGCACAACTTTTGGTATGTTATAGATATGACTATTGTACACGATTTGAGTATTTTCTACGAAGATTTTACCGGTCGGAATTGATTCTATGCGATTTTAATTGAATAGAAAAATATCAGGACTTGATTTGATTTGGATTCTATAGAATAATAGTCTTGTATTGATGTCGTGGATATTCTATTGTAATTTGGAGAAATTTGGAAATTGTGCTTTTTTGCAGGATTTTTGTGTAAATTTGATAGACTGCCGTTATTCTGCCCGATTTTCGTACGATTTCTGATTTTCCCGAAATTGATAGATTGAATTGATATGTGCATGACTATTGATATGATTGTTCTAGATTGCTTTAATATGGATTATTGAATTGATTATTGATTGATTCTTGAATTGATTATTGAATTGACTATTGATACTGAAATACAAGTGGAACCTGGTTGAACGTTGGTTGGAGATTGATTGACCTGTACAGGATGGTGGGCCGACGGGCTTTCCTTTAAACCATTGATTATTGATATAACGATTGGGAGTCATAAGCGATTTATAGATATGCCGACGGGCGGCCGACGGGCAATAGAGTGACGACTCTTTTTATTGAAACCAACGTATGAATATCTACAACAGCAATATGGATTCTACAACAGCAGCATAGCCAGTTGTTTGTACTTGTTCAGTATTATAGTATTGAAATGTATGTTTACAGTATTGACATACGGATTTAGTGTTTTATCGAGATTTCTGCTTTATTGATTTGATCAGATTTACTATTTCGTACGGATTTATAGATTTCATTGATTATCATTGAGCATGGATAATCTTGATTATTGATCATTGATATTGATATGGATAGAATGGATATAGATATTGTATAGATTCATTGATGCTATAGATATTGGTATTGCCTATAGATTGATTCTGCATTGTACTGATTTGACTTGCTACATTGGATTTATTGATAGTATAGATTGAGATTTATCGTATTGCTTTTCCGATTGATTTTATCGACTTGATAGTATAGATTAGATTTGATTTGATTGATTGATTTGACGGATTGATTTGACGGACGGATTGACTGATTTGACGGATCGATTGATTTTCTACTGTGTACGGATTTCTTCGAGATTGACGTGTATCGATTGAGTTGATTTACCGACTTGCCTGCCGCTGCATTGACTGGTTTTATTGACTATTGATTTCCGGATTGCATTGACTCATTGACTGAAATGAATTTAATTGACTGACATGCATATTGATAGCATCGCCGTGCTTTGATTTCAGTTATAGGTATTAGGTGACCTGCTGGGCTTTGTAAAACTCATTATATGTGGTTGATATTTTCAGGTCAGGGCTTGGTAGCAAGAGATAGGAATTGATCCAGATCTTCAGGTTTTGTTCTTTTGGTCGATTAGGGATTCTTTTGTACTCAGGACATGATAGATTTCTTTACTTGTATTGATAGTATAGTTCCTGAGTGTTGTACATGATGTTTTGGAGATATGAATCGACTCGTATATTGATGTTTTAAATTTTATAGATGTTTGATAGATTGTTAATTGAAAGTTTTAGATAACTCTGGTAAATTGTTTGAGTAATTGATTGACATTCTTTCCAAGTTAGATCTTTGGGCACCACAATTGATATCAGAGCGGTGTTATTGGAAGAATGGATTGTTACCAGAGTTGTAGGTTTGGATTGAGAGTTGGGTAGATTGGGTAGCTTTAAGAGCATCATTGACATACATCATTGCATGTGTGTATTATTGTTCTGAATTGTGCAGGTGAAAAGATATGGATCCTCCGGCTGAATCCAGTGTACCGAATGAGCAACACAGCGCAGCTCCAGTACCTTCAGAGAGTATGATGCAGTTGGCTACTGCGATTGCACATGTTATGGGTGATGCGCAGAGCAAGATGAGTGGGAGCAAAGAAGAAGAGGCAGACAGACACTTGCAGATGTTTCACAAGCTGAAGCCTCCGTTGTTCAAAGGGGCTGTGGGACCCCAGGCTGCTGAGGATTGGATCATGAGGGTGAAAAAGATTTTTGATAGCATGCAGTGTCCGAGGAATAGAAAGGTACCATTGGCTGTGTTCCTGTTTGAGGGTGAGGCAGAGAGATGGTGGATCGGACAGCAGAGAGAGAAATTCCAGGGGAAGACCAATGCTGAGATCACCTGGGATGAGTTCACTGTAGTGTTTAGTATGTGGTTTGTACCACCGTCAGCTCAGCGACAGATGCAGGAAGCTTTCATGAGATTGGAGCAAGGCCGCAAGTCAGTGATGCAGTACGAGGCCGAGTTTACTGCACTTGCGAGGTACGCTGCTCATTTGATTCCTACCGCCGAGGAAAAGTGTTATAGATTTCTGCACGGATTGAACAGAGAGCTGAGGCATCCACTAGTACCTTTTCGGATACATGAGTTTTCGGAGCTGGTGGAGCGGGCCCGATTGATAGAGATTGATTTGGCAACACCGGTATCGAGGTACGAGGATACCAGGAGGAGGAGAGATGAGGTACGACGAGATGATTCTGGTAGAGACAGAGATAGAGAGAAGAGAAGCAGGTACGATGATTCGAAGGGATCTGCATTGGGATCTGCATCACGATCTGCATCAGTAGTATCGTCTGGTAGTTCTCGAGCGTGCATTCACTGTGGTAGACGACATGCAGGTCGATGCTACCTGTTGACTGGGCAGTGCTTTCACTGTGGACAGCAAGGGCACAGAGCAGCAGATTGTCCTCAGAAAGAATTGGGTAGAAGAACTGATACGGGTACAGGACAGCAGAGGACTGTTGGCTCGAGGGCCTACAGTGAGAGATCAGGGAACCGGATTGATGATAGGACTGTCAGAGATCAGAGAGAGACAGTTGCGCCACGACCTCCTGCACTTCCTCCAGTGGTGCCACGCATCTACATTCTACAGAGTTTACAGCATCGTGAGGATCAACAACGACCAGAAGGTTATACTGGTAAGATTGATTTGACTAACCGATTGATATTGACATTTGATCATGCATATTTACATGTGATTGATTGCATTGTATGTTTTGTATGGATTTCGACGAGTTTTGATTTGGATTTGGATTTGGATCGATTTGTTTTGTGTTGTTTTTGCTTCGTACCTGTAGGGAAATGTCGGGACGACATTTTTCTAAGGTGGGGAGATTGTGAGATCTCGTTCCCTTACTATTCCTCTATGATTTGGATTTTCCTCCCAGGATCGTCCAGGACGATGTTGAGATCGTCCAGGACGATGTTGAGATCGTCCAGGCCGATCAGTGCATTGAAAACAGCTGATTTCTGGAGTGCTTTCTGGAATGATTTCTGGACAGGATCGTCCGGGACGATATTGAGATCGTCCAGGCCGATCTGTACTGTTAAAATATCGTCCTGAACATAGTTCTGGGAACTGTCCAGGCCGATGATTTTGGTCTGATCGTCCCAGGATGATCTGATGATCGACCGGGCCGATCAGCTTTATGATTTAAGCAAATCAGCTCGTTTTGAGGAGAGAGAAAAATCATTTTTATAAGATCAGATATTTTGAGGAGAGAAAAAGAGAAAGAGAAAAGAGGAAAAGCTGGTTTTCGGAGGCCGCGGAGCGCTTTTCGTCCGACGCTGCTGTTGGGAAAAGTGAAGATCTCGTGGTAAGGACTCCGAATCCTATTTCTGTTTTCAGAGATATTGAGTTTTGATCGAGTTGTGTACTGTTTTGTGTTTTCGTAGTCAAACTTTTGACCTGATTTGGTATTGACACAACTTTCACCGCACAACTTTTGGTATGTTATAAATATGACTATTGTACACGATTTGAGTATTTTCTACGAAGATTTTACCGGTCGGAATTGATTCTATGCGATTTTAATTGAATAGAAAAATATCAGGACTTGATTTGATTTGGATTCTATAGAATAATAGTCTTGTATTGATGTCGTGGATATTCTATTGTAATTTGGAGAAATTTGGAAATTGTGCTTTTTTGCAGGATTTTTGTGTAAATTTGATAGACTGCCGTTATTCTGCCCGATTTTCGTACGATTTCTGATTTTCCCGAAATTGATAGATTGAATTGATATGTGCATGACTATTGATATGATTGTTCTAGATTGCTTTAATATGGATTATTGAATTGATTATTGATTGATTCTTGAATTGATTATTGAATTGACTATTGATACTGAAATACAAGTGGAACCTGGTTGAACGTTGGTTGGAGATTGATTGACCTGTACAGGATGGTGGGCCGACGGGCTTTCCTTTAAACCATTGATTATTGATATAACGATTGGGAGTCATAAGCGATTTATAGATATGCCGACGGGCGGCCGACGGGCAATAGAGTGACGACTCTTTTTATTGAAACCAACGTATGAATATCTACAACAGCAATATGGATTCTACAACAGCAGCATAGCCAGTTGTTTGTACTTGTTCAGTATTATAGTATTGAAATGTATGTTTACAGTATTGACATACGGATTTAGTGTTTTATCGAGATTTCTGCTTTATTGATTTGATCAGATTTACTATTTCGTACGGATTTATAGATTTCATTGATTATCATTGAGCATGGATAATCTTGATTATTGATCATTGATATTGATATGGATAGAATGGATATAGATATTGTATAGATTCATTGATGCTATAGATATTGGTATTGCCTATAGATTGATTCTGCATTGTACTGATTTGACTTGCTACATTGGATTTATTGATAGTATAGATTGAGATTTATCGTATTGCTTTTCCGATTGATTTTATCGACTTGATAGTATAGATTAGATTTGATTTGATTGATTGATTTGACGGATTGATTTGACGGACGGATTGACTGATTTGACGGATCGATTGATTTTCTACTGTGTACGGATTTCTTCGAGATTGACGTGTATCGATTGAGTTGATTTACCGACTTGCCTGCCGCTGCATTGACTGGTTTTATTGACTATTGATTTCCGGATTGCATTGACTCATTGACTGAAATGAATTTAATTGACTGACATGCATATTGATAGCATCGCCGTGCTTTGATTTCAGTTATAGGTATTAGGTGACCTGCTGGGCTTTGTAAAACTCATTATATGTGGTTGATATTTTCAGGTCAGGGCTTGGTAGCAAGAGATAGGAATTGATCCAGATCTTCAGGTTTTGTTCTTTTGGTCGATTAGGGATTCTTTTGTACTCAGGACATGATAGATTTCTTTACTTGTATTGATAGTATAGTTCCTGAGTGTTGTACATGATGTTTTGGAGATATGAATCGACTCGTATATTGATGTTTTAAATTTTATAGATGTTTGATAGATTGTTAATTGAAAGTTTTAGATAACTCTGGTAAATTGTTTGAGTAATTGATTGACATTCTTTCCAAGTTAGATCTTGGGGCACCACATGGGGTCTTCCCAAGTTCCTCTCTCTCCATATCGGGGCTCATCCTCCCTCCTTGGCCGCCGGTAGCTATCTTCCCCTCGTGCCCCGCCATGGTGGTTGTAGATCCCCCATGGCCGGTCCAATGGGTCGGGCCTCCGACGTCGCCAATCATCTTCTCTTCCTTCCCTGAAGTCTCTCCTTCTGTCATGTTCATCCCGCCTGATGGACTCCCGAGGTGGCTTCCTTCCGTTGCTGTCAAGCAGTTCCACCTCCTCTTCCTCTTATGGATTCACCTTCTCCTTACCCTTGCTCCCACTACCTTCTCCTCTTTCCTCTGCTGGTACAGCCCTTGCTTGCCCTTCCAACAACTTTTTAATCATCTCCTCTAAGGCAATGAATTTCCCTTCCACATTCTCGCTCAATGTCGCCATCTTCTCCTCCAGATCCGCTTTAAATTGACCCATCTCGGTCTCCATGACTTCTACCCGCTTAGATGCCATGGGAACCAAAGAGATGCCTCCGGAACGCAAGGAAACTCTTTCGGACAGCAAGAATCTCCCTCCAAACAGTCAAAACCTGCTGTTTTACTCAAATGCTGTTCTCAAAAACCTTAAAAACTGCTGTTTTCAGGGGAAAACAGCCTCCGACAACCCAAAATCTGCGAAAATCTGCAGCAAAACAGTGGAAAAAAACAGCCCTCCACCGCCCGGATCTCGCTCTGATACCAATTTGATAGGTACCACTTGAATATTTCAAGTGATTCCTATCGGATCTAAGCCAAATCACAAGTAATCCGCTATTTTCTATGGGAAAACAGCCACCAAACACAATAACAGCGAACAAACGTGAAGAAAGCTGAGAGAAATTTGAGGGAAATTTATGTAGATTGCAAGAAAAACAAACGATACAATGATCCTCGATTTGAGAGGAGGATCCACTCTCCCGACACTCTCTAGATGAAAATCTAGAGCCCCACGACCTCCCTTCGTAGCAAATCTCAAGCACACAAGCAATAATCAAGATGAAAACTAAAACCTAGGTTAATTCCCTCTTAATACAATCTAATTCAAAACAAAAGCAAAAGGACATCTCTACCCTTCAATCTCCCTCCAAAATTACTCCAATTTTGTTTGAATTGCTAGTGGACCCCACTCCCACGCCTCCCTGTTCTTCCGCCCGTGCGTCCTGCTTCCGCCTGGAGAAGACCCGGACCAGCTGGGCCGGTCCAGGTTGGACCTGCCTAACATAATGACCATAAAAGAATTGAATTGAAATGTGTTTTCTTCCACTTGCTTGGTTGAGGAAAATTTAGTGAAAATATTTTTCTCTCTTTTGATTGAGGACAAAATGATTTTTTATTTTTTGTGATGGGAAAGGTCACGTACGAGTTATGATGATGGAAAATAAAATTTCTCTCTATTTTTTTCTATGATTGGATAGAGAATTATAAATGGAAATATAAATTTCTTCACATTTCTTAGTTGAATCTCATTTGCAATTAATTAAGTTAGATTAAAAAAACCAATTTAGAATTATGAAGTAAAATGCATTTATATTTCCCTCAATTCGTTCACACGAAATAGAACTTAAATGATCTAGTCATGGAAAGAAACTGCTTAAATTGTTCTTGAAACTTGAGGAACGCAGTCGGGGTGCAACATCGGTTTGTAGATTAATAATTTGATACCCAATCTATGAATGGACCTCATTCAGCTCCCAAGCTTTGAATTGTATGTGATTAGAGGGTAGGTGGTAATAGGACCACACATAAACACTTATGCTCTATGTTTGTGTTGATAATGATAATGAAACTCAAAACCTGAGCATTACTTTCTTGTACAACTGGACCATGAAAAACTTATTTTTATTTCGGTTGAAAATAATAATGAATTTCAACCTGAACATCACTTTATTGGATATAGACTTTGATTTTGGATATAGATTTTGATTTTGGTTATAGATTTTGGGATGATAAAAATTGAAAGGTCATTAGAAGTAGAATGTTATATTCAACAAAGTGTCATTTACAGTAATAAATCATAAATATAATAACTAATTTGTAGACACTCTACAAGTGAATAAATTAAGTTGGAGTTTTGTGAGGATGATGTGCACTAAAAAAGGTCACGTGTCTCCTAAGAATTTTAAAACAGAATCTAGCCTGCCTACCATATTGCTAAGAAATCATAGAATATTTCAGTCAACCGATGGACCAACTGATTTGATTGGGAGGAATTATGAAGTTTTCTAATCAAGAGGGAGCTATTTAGGAAGATCCTTGATTAAAGGAGAATTATTTTGGAATGCTTAATTACAATTGGGATGAAATTATTTAGGGTAAGAGATCTAATTTGAATTCAAAATCTAAGAGGGAATTATTTAGAGAGGAGGAATCAAGGGAGGATTGTTTAGGAAAGTTTTAATTACAAGTGGGATGGAATTAATTAGGGAAATAATTCTAATTTGAATTCAAATATTAGAGGAAGTTATTTAGGTAAAGGGAGCTGATTTGGTAGAGAATTTTGGGAGCCTATTTAAGGCTAATAATTGGGTGATTTCAGGATTATATTTTGGAGTGTTAAATTTAGCTTATTCTTAGGTTATTTGGGCTGTACTCGGCGGCTAGGGATTTTGGAGAGTTGGATCTTCCTCTCCAATAGGTTATCTTGCATTTCTCTTTTTAGTTCTTTCAATAAAAATTGTTTTAGGATGTTCTTCTTCTTCCTCCCAATTTTTCGTGTTTCATCCACTGATTTTTGTGAAAAGTGCATCCACTTCCTATCATATACTCATATATCCTCCTTTTATTATGCTATTCACTGCTTACGAATGGTGATGAATCTGAGTGCTTTGCAAAAGTCATTTAGGCTCAAAACCATGCAAGGTAGCGGATAGCAATGAAAGAGTAAATTGGCTTCATATTTAAAAAGAATGATACATGAAAATGAACTAAGCAACAACGACATAAGACGGTGTTACTAAGAAGTGTATCTTCAATGTTGAAGCCTTGAAGGATAACACAATGATTATGAAGTGTAAAATTTAGGGTTTGTGATAAAAGAATTTCAGCAAAAGAAGATATTGATTGTAATGAGAAATTTTCTCTTATTTTTAAGCTGGTTACTATTAGATTAATGTTAGTATAGTGGCACCGAAAAAAATTCTATCATAAGTAGTTAGATGTCAAGTAAAATTTTCTTCTGGTAATTTGGAGCAGGACATCTACATGGTGAAACATAACGGTTTAAAGTTTTTGAAAAAGAAACTCTCAAACTAAATAAAAGATTGTATTGATTTCAGGAGAAAATATTATTGAGATCAATAAATTAAAGGAATTGCTGTTAAAGGAGCTTAACATGGACTTGAGGGAGGCAACAATAATATTTAATTACTTGTATTAGATTTGTTGATAATTAAAGTTACCTCAATTTGATTATATTAACAAGGTATTGAGCAGATTTAAATTGCCAAAGGCAATATCTAAAGTACTCCCTTCAGTGGCCACGTCAAGCTTTCAAAGCACCAATTACTTCAAATAGAGGGTCATAAAATATATGGACAAAGTTCCTTGGCTTCAATTGTTAATCACTAATATACTTTGTGGCATTCAATCTTGATATAGCTAGTGCAGTGGAAGTTGTAAACAGGTATATGACAACTCTGCTGAAGGCACATTGGAAGGTGATGAAGTGGATTTTGCATTAATTGAAATGTATTGTTTACACTTTATTGATATCTGATGAGGATGACATGAAACCACAAAGTTTCATTGATAGTGCTTTGGTTGGTTATTCAAATTTTTGAAGAACTACAAAATGATAGATGCATATATTAACTGATATTGCTTCTTGTCAGTATTACAGTCACAAAAAATGTTGGCTTAGGCTACCACATAAGTAAAATATGTTGGAGTTACTAAGATTGGCAAAGAAGTGGTTTGGCTGACAATTTCTTGAAAGTGGTAAGAAAAGAGCAAGGTGACAATATTCTTTTTTGTGATAGTGTTATACGTCTAGCCAAAATTACATCATTTCATTGCAGGACAAAGCATTTTCAACTTAAACATTATTTTATTTGAGGATAGTTGGAAGTAGTTCAGTAAGATTGAACAAAATGAATCTAACAACATGCCTGAAATATCTATAAAGACTGTTTCCTTAGAAAAGCTAAGGCTATGAAAATCCTTAATTAATATCCCTAAATAATTAAGAGGCGACATCACATATATTTAATTTTTACTAGTGTATCAAAAATTTGGTCATCAAGGGGAGATGGTTAAATTGGCTTGAAAACTATGATTTAATAATACTAGTCTGAATGATATTTGAGAAGATGAAGCATGGCATCATCATTCGTGGCACGTAATGATTGTGGAAATTATCTTGCCTTCAAATCTTACTCGTAAGAGAGATGGTCCATCTCTCTAATATATACCGTTGATGTACAAGTTCCCGAGGAGACCAGGTTGGGAATTATTCCTGTTGATTATTTAATTTGCAAATCCCTTGAAGAGGATTCAAAAGGTGAATGTTAGAAATTAAAAATACCAATTGAGTTTTTCAAATTCAATAAAGTTTATGAATCAATCTTTTTTAAAATTATTCCATTAAAATTAGTTCCTCTTTGGTCATATAACTTGCTCATTTCTTTTTAGGTAAAACCATGGAAATTATGAAATGCTATTTCAATTAAATGGTGTCGGTTAATGAGCCCATCAACTTAATTTACATAAACAACTGGATTGATATCATTATTTTAGGAGATGTTTTCTTAAGAAATATAAAGCGTTTCATTTTTCATTTGCTAACGTTGAAACATTTAGGACAAAATATAGTTTAAATGGTTTCAATAAGTGTTTTTTTTCGTAATAATTATTTTTTTAATATTGATAAAAATATTATATTATATTTCATGAATGTGTTCAGTATGCTCAAATTGATCTAAGTTCGATCAGATTTATGACTAACTATTTTAAGCCCAATGTGTTGATTTTCTTCCAGTGAAATGTCTTGATGTCAGCATTATTACTAATATATACAACTATTGATCCATATATTTTAATGTTATGCCTCTTTCAAAATTGACTAACTTGAGTCAGTTCAAGTCTTTGATCAAACACTATGTTGATACGTGTTATTATTTTGTAAGTGCAAAAATTTAGATGATTACACCAATTATTTGGAAGTTTTAGATTTCGTTTGGGACAGCTTTCATTATGCTTCCTAAAACGGTTGTCTAGTATAAAATTTTCTAATTCAAGAAATTTTTGTACTAGAAAGCTCTTTTAGAAAGTAATAAAAAAGTTGTCACAAACAAAGCCCAAATTAATGGAGGACTCCTCCAAAGTTTTGGAAAAATACAGTAGAGGTCAAATGCAATTTAATCTAAAAGCTTAAGCTTTTGTGTTACAGGATGAATTTTTAGGAGTTGTTGCAATTATGTCTTTATCTACGTTGGACTATTTCAATATAACTTTTGCAATCTTTAGGAGAAAATTTAATAATGGACGCACTTTCAGGTCTAATGGACGTGCAACATTTTTTCTATAGACATCTTGGTTCTTGTGTCATTTAGGCTTGATGACATTACGTACTGTTGAGCTTTTTAGGGCTTTATGAGTTTGAGTTTGAGTTTGAGACGAGGATTTACAGAGGAGATATAAGTTTTTCCACAGTGCTAAGTTAAGGGGGAGAATAGATAGACATATTACTGTGCATATTTCTCTTTATAATTATTCATGTCATATTGCTATGATTGTTTTTCATGATTTTCTTGGATTGCATAGATGAGGTACTTCAGGACATGTCCTTTATTAGGATTGCCAATTTTGAAAATTGGGCCACTCTCGGGAATGCCTTTGCCAATTTTTTCATGCTTGCTTTGGGTGGCATTTAAAATAGGAATTTTGTAGTATTTTTTTGGAAGTTGTACTTCTTTCTCTCTTTGCTCCTCTATTAGGTGCGGAGACTAGACGTAGAGATACATCCGAACATCCACTTAAAATTTGACATGTGGGGTGCACTTTGATTGCACTTTTTTGTTCGCTTTACATGCGCTTTAGTTGCACTTTAGTTGCGCTTTAACTGCTCTTTTTTTGCGCTTTTTTACTGCGTTTTACTTGTACTTTGGCTGCACTTTTGGTGCGCTTGGTTTAAAGTTCCGCGGACACATTAAATATATAAAGTAAAAAATAAATTTAATTGAATATCCACGTGTCCACTCCATGTGTCACCATTTTATTGGAGTTCGGACGTATCTCTATGTCCGGTCTCCACCCCTAATAATTTTCCCTAATTCACACCCTCCCTCCTTGGTGACACTTTTGTGGAGGTTTCGGTGGCTTAGAGGTGCATGTGAGGTGTCTTTGTGAGGCAGTCTCTTGTGAGAAGTTATAGGGATACTTATTTGTTTTGAATAAGGCTGCATTTAGAATTTAGGAATAGGTCATGATTGTTCGTTCTTGTGTAAATCGCTGTTTTTTTATCTTTATAGTGGAGTGATTCTCTCTCATATACCAGGAAGCCACACAATTCTTGTTCTCTATAATTGTTGTCTCTCTCTTTTATGATAACTTTACCGTGCATCATACTCTATCTCATTGACATTTCTGTACCATTTTTGCACTCTCGTTGTAGCTATATATAAAGTGAGATATAATGGATCTGGTCTTTGGTTCAGGTAAATTGAACCTGTCAATTAGGAAACAGACGTGCTTAATAGAAATGAGCTAGGAACCAATCCTCAACCTCTTTCCTATGGGCTTTCCAAGCCTGACCCTAACCAATAACCTCTAGAAGCTGACCTGAATTAAGCTTTTGGGGTTGTCCATGGAGAGTTCATTGATGTTTTAGGTCCAAATCCCCTACATTAACTGTTCTTGAACTTGAGCAATATTACAAACTCAAGCTCCAGATTTGTACAAGGTGTCCAACCTCAAATCTAAAAGCATTCAGTGCTTTACTTGTATAATCGTCTCAAAGTATAACAAGCTAACCTGGATCAGGATTTGCTTTTGCATTAAGCTTTATTATTATTGTAGTTTTTGGTGATGTGCAGAAACGCAATCAAATTCATTGCGAACTAGAGAAAATACGAGGAGGAATTCGTACATACAGAATGGATTCGGAGGCTGCAGAAGTTGCTGAGGCTGAAGCACTGAAGGAGCTGGACAATATCAAAAGGCTTATTGAAGTGCTTAAGCTGAACATAGAGAGAGCTCAAACTGAGGAAGCAATAACAAAGCAGGATTCACAATTCGCTCAGCTTCTAGCCAAAGATATTGAGGACGGTAGTGCCAATGAGGCAAGTGTTGCATCAAAAACGCAGCTTGAGTTTGCTAAAGCAAGGAGTGGAGCAGCAGTTGCAGAACTAAAAACTGTGAAAGAGGAGATAATGGCACTTCAAGAACAATGCACTTCTTTAGTTGGTCAAGTTGACATCACAATGAGAAGATCTGAGGAAGCACTTTCTGCTTCGAAGGAGATTGAGAAGGAAGTGGAGAACTTAACGCTAGAGCTCATCACCGCTAAAGAATCGCTTGCATCTGCCTATGCTGCACATCTTGAGGCTGAAGAGCATCGCATGAGTGCAGCTTTGGAAAGAGATCTGGATTTCCTGAACTGGGATAAGGAAATGAAGCAAGCTCAACAAGAGCTGTACGGGCTTAATGAGCAACTTTTGCAGGCAAAGGATCTTAAGGTGAAATTAATAGTAGCCTCCAGTTTGTTGGCTGACCTCAAAAAAGAATTGGCTGCATATATTGAATCTCAACTAAATGAACAATCACAAAGCTTTGCAGAAGAAGACAAGGCCAAAGATAGCCTGGATGAGTCAAAAGGATTTCAATTAGCTCTGGCTTCAAAGAAAAAGGAGCTTGAGGATTTAAAGGCTAATATTGAGATGGCTAAAGATGAAGTCACCATACTAAGAGTAGCCGAGTCCTCACTCAAGTCTGAGCTCGAGAAGGAAAAAGCGGAACTTGCTTCATCAAGACAGAGGGAAGGAATGGCGTTGATAGCTGTTTCCTCAGTTGAAGCTGAGATTGGAAAGACAAAAGAAGAAATAAAACTTGTCGTTAAGAAGGAGAAGGAAGCACGGGAGAAGATGGTGGAGCTTCCAAAATTACTTCAGGAAGCAGCTCTTGAAGCAGATAAATCGAAGTCATCAGCTAAGATGGCACGAGAAGAGCAAAGAAAGTTCATGGACGAAGTAGAACAAGTTAAATATACTTTGAGAACTGCAAAGACTAGGCTGACTGCAACTTCAAAGGAAATTGAAGCTGCTGGAGCATCAGAAAGGCTAGCATTTGCAGCTGTTAAAGCTCTTCAGGATAGTGAGGATGCTGCTGCCATGGGAGACTCTTCTCGAGGAGTGAACCTTCCTCTTGAGGAGTACTACACTATGAGCAAAAAAGCCCATGAAGCTGAAGAGTTCTCTAATCAGAGAATCACTTCTGCGACAGCCCAAATTCAAGTTGCGAAGCTGTCTGAATTAAGTAGTTTGGAGAAATTGAAAGAAGCATACCAAATGATGGATCGAATGAAGGAAGAATTGAGCTTTGCTACTGACAAGGCTAATAAAGCCAAAGAAGGAAAACTAGGGATTGAACAGGAGCTGAGAGAGTGGAGGGCTGAGCATGAGCAGCGGAGGAGAGCCAGCGATGGTGGCCAAATTGCTTCCAACACTCCAAGGAGCCCAACGAAGATCTTTGATGATGGCTGTGAAACAAAAACTGAGAACATAGCAGGTGATAAAACGGAACATACTGTTCCAGAGTTCAAGCCAAGGAAGAAGTCATTTTTCCCTCACATGGTAAGGTTCTTAGCCAGGAAAAGGGCACAATCAAGGAAATAGTCAGCTCATTTGGAGTGTGCATATTTTGTATTTATTATATTTGGAGTATCCTTTATTGTTCAGATCTTGACTTATTTTTTTGGGAGCCCAATTCCATTAATAAGAAAAAGAGTTACAATGATGTATAAGAAAAGAAAAAAGCAGCTCTCCCGTCAATAAATAGAACAACATATAGCCAGAAAATAGAAATGTTTTTGTGCAATATTATCATAATTCTGACTGTCCAGATTTTCAGTTGGATTTCATCAAGGATCAGCCTTAAGCCCATATCTTTTTGCTTTAGTCATGGATGTTCTCACTAGACATTTGTAAGAGGTTGTATCCCGGTGTATGCTTTTTGCTAATGATATTTAGGAGTGTCAAAAATCAACACAACCTGAAACTTGGCTGGGACCCGAGCCGGAAAAATACGGGTTTGAGTCAACCCCTTTGTGAAACGGGTCGGGTCCAGGTTCGGATTTCCGACCCGCATGAAAAACGGGTCGGATTCGGGTTGACCCGGAAATCCGCAGGTCAACCCGAATTGTCCCGGAAGTTTCATTAGTCAGCCGCTAAGGGTCGTGTCATTCGGTCGTGTCAATTGATCCTTTGGAAGTTGTGTTGCTCAGCATGTAGTTGTCCTACATGCAAGCTGCCTTTGTCGCTGCCGGCCTGCCAACGAGTTGGTGAGTTGTGGCTACTGTTGCCGTCGTCCCTCCAGAGAGTCGATTAGCCAAAGACTGCCGCCCTCCCTCCCTCGTGGGTCAGGTCAAGTCAACCTGTTAACCTGCACGGGTCGGGTCCGAGTTGGCAATCCTAACCCGTTTGCAAAATCGGGTTGGGTTAGTGTCGATCTGTTTAAGGTCGGGTTAAGTCGGGTTCGACTCGAACCCGACCCATTGACACGAATTGACACCCCTGGTGATATTCTTCTTGTTAATAAGACTAGAGACGGAGTTGAAGGCAAACTTAAATTATGGTGGTCAATCTTAGAGTCTAAAGATTTTTGTTTAAGTTGATCTAAAATTAAATATATAGAGTTTGATTTTAGTAATAATAGTTTTTGTGGGGGATTGTGACTTTGGGTGATCAAGCCATTAATAAGAGTACACGTTTTAGATATAATGAGTCTATTTTTTAGAGTGATGGTGAAATAGATGGGAATATTATTAGTAGAATTCAAGTTGGATGGTTGAAGTGGAGGAATGCATCAGGATTGTTGTGTGATAGAAAAGCCCCCCTCAAACTTGAGGAAAGATTCTATAAGATGGTAGTTAGACTTGCAATAATTTATGGTGCATAATATTGGCCATTAGAAAAGAAGCATACTATTAAGTTAAGTGTTGTAGAGATGAAGATGCTCAAATAGATGAGTGACTTTATTCTTAGAGACAGAATATGAAATGAGAATATACGTGAAAAGGTTGGAGTAGCTCTAGTGAAAGATAAGATTAGAGAGAGTCACCTTAGATGATTTGGTACTTTGGTCACATAAAATGGCGGCCTTCTGATGACCTGATTAGGAAAGTATATGTATTAGATTTTACTTATGTTAAGAAAGGTAGAGGTAAACCTAAAAGACTTGGTTCGAAAATATGAGAAATGACATTTCTTTATTAGATTTAAATGAGAATTTAATTTTTAACAGAGCATAATAGAGAAAAAGGTTTCATGTATCTGACCCCACATAGTGGGATAAAGGCTTGATGATGTTATTATTGTAGGTCTCAAGAGAAAGCTGAAGCGGTAGGGAACAATTTCAGCAATAATAAAGAAACATAATCGCATTCAAAATGAGACAAGCTACACTTTTTGTTGCAAATCTATTTTCATGAATTGTGATTTTGATGATAGCAAACAATCTTATTTCCCTACGATTGCCTTACCTACTAACATTTCAGGGCCACAAGATCGGAACGGAAAATGAAACCAGCTCAAGATTGGGTAGACTAGGTCTGAGTCAGTTTGTAATGTACTTTTTTCCTTTCTTGAGTCAATTATAACCTTTAAGGTGTCTGATGCTAAGTAACCCTACACATACACACTTGAGTGATTTTTTCTGTCTGATTTAGAGTTTTCTAATTTTTACTCATATCGGCCTGGACGATGTTTATATTGTCCGGAACGATCAGGTTTAAAATAGAAATCCTAATCAGGGCATCATGGTTAAGGCAGCCGTCATTAAGATGATCGGCCTGGACGATAGGCTAAAATCAGAAAAAATCAGCCGTCATGATCAATTTAGGTATTCTTTATTTTAAATTATCGGCCAGGACGATCTCCATATCATCTTGGACGATATAGTACAATTATGACTAAATTAATCTAGCAAATATAGAAAGTAATTAAGATTGATTGATACGATCACATTGACCGGGACGATCGCAGAATCGACCGGGATGATGTCCTGGACGATTGACATTGGCCAGCATCTATTCCAGGTGATGTTCAGGACAATTGTACACGAATTTGAACTAATCAGCGAGGACGATATTGTATCGTCATGGACGATGTAACCAATTTTCTTCTGATCGTCCCAAATCGTCCTGGCTGATTGAGCCTATTTTGTTCTGATCGGTCAGGACAATATTCCTATCGTCCTGGACGATAAAGTCGGTTCTTGAAATTCTATTTAAAGGACCCAAATTTTCTCATGCAAAATAATCTTTTGCTATTATCTTGACCTGAGAAAGCCTAGAGGAGAGAGAGAAAGAGAGGATCTTGTGAGGGGGAGCTTATGAGGGGGTGCTCCAATCATTTTTTCCACTTTATCTTCCACTAGAGTCTCTTGTCCTTGGAAGGGTTGGGAGAGGTAAGCTTCAACAATCGATCAAGGTTCTTTGCCTGCTTCAGGAGGAAGCAAAAGGAGTTGGGTTCTCTGCCTCGCCGGGGTTGGTGGAAAGGAGGTTTTGTAAGGGCTTCTCCGTCTTGCTGTGGGAGCAAAAGGAGAGTCACGTTTGTAGTGTAATACTTGGAGGGCGCCTCCGGGGAGTGGACGTAGGTCGAGTTGACCGAACCACTATAAACCCTTGTGTTCTTTTTAGTGCTTCCACATTTAATTTTTCGTACTTTGATTTCTATGGTGATTTTGATTTGAGTTTTATTGTGCTTTGCTTAAAGATTTTTTAAAAATACCAATTTAACCCCCCCCCCCCCACCGGTTAGCCTTGAGCTAGTTCATAAGGGCCTAACATCCCTAACAAATTTTCAAGTGGTGTTAAAGCGGGATTCATAAAAATTGAGTTTGAAATTTTTTTGAATTTTGATCCATGGCTAACAACGAAAATCATAATACAACGGAAGGATATTCTACTACACGACCACCTTTGTTTGACAATCTTCCTTTGTATTTTTGGAAAACTCGCATGTCTATTTTTTTACAATCAACTGATTATCGCATGTGGATGCTTATTAAAGAAGGATATTATCCACATTCTCGTGAACTTAATGGAATTAAAACTGAAGTACCTTTTACTGAATGGACTTTTGATGAAAGAGATTTAGCACAACTTAATGCAAAGTGTTTGAACTATTTTTTCTATGCTTTAAAATCCGAAGATTACATGCGTGTTTCTACTTGCTGTACTGGAAAAGAGATTTGGGATAGATTGTGCATTACTTATGAAAAAACCAATGAAGTTAAACAATCTCGTTTGAATATTCTCTTGCATGATTACGAACTTTTTCGTATGAAACATTCTGAATCAATTTCTGATATGTATACAAGGTTTACTCAAATTGTAACTTCTTTGCATGCCTTAGGAAGAGAACTTTCAAATTATGAAAAAGTAAACAAAATTTTGAGATGGTTGCCTTCCTCTTTCGATGCTAAAATTACTGCAATTACTGAATCTAAAAATTTGAATACCTATTCGATTGATAACTTACTTGGCTTCTCATTGCTTACGAGTAAGGGGTGAATCAAAAAAATTTTGATGCAGGTGAGAAAAGAAAGGAGAAAACTGTGGCATTGAAGGCCAACAACACGGACTCCGACTCTTTCGGATATGAAAGCGATGACATTACCTTAATCTCAAGGCAATTCAAAAGCTTTCTAAGGAAGAAGCAAACACATCATTAGAATTGGAGAAAATGTAAAGATAATAAAAATTCTAAAAGCTCTTATAATGTTGTTTGTTTTGAATGCAGGAAGCTTGGATATATAAAAGCTTATTGCCCTACACTTAAGTCTCACTCAAGCAAGAAAAAGGGTGAGGAGAAACCCAAGTTCATAAAGGAAAAAAAGAGACTTCAAAAAGCATTCTGGGTGGATTCTGCATTTGATTCATTTGAGACTGAACCTGAAGATGAGACAACAAACTTGTGCTTAATGGCAGACGATCATCTTGATCAAGAAGAGGTATGTGAACTAACCTATGACCAACTCCTTGAAGTTTCTGAAAAAATTCATGCATCATATAGAAAACTTAAGAAAACTCATGCTAGTTTGAAATTAGAGCTTTTGAATTTACAAAAAGAGCATGAAATTTTAATTAAAGATCATTCAACAATTGATTCAAATCACATGGCTTTACTTGATGAATTAAATAAAAAGTATTATGAATTAATTGATGAGCATGATTCATTAAAAGCTTTACACACTTCACTTGAATCTGATTTTAAGAAATCTAAACAAATGGAACACAATTTAAAAATTGATAATGATGCTTTAGAGAAATTGGATGACACCCACATTTGATCAAAAGTCAAGACCTAGGAAGAGACATTATAACTCAAACCATTTAAGAAATCATTTTCCTGATGTTAAATGTTTTTCATGTGGCATGCTAGGACACATCTTACACACTTGCACTGTTCACAGTAGTACACATTGGGTATGAAGAACCAAATTGCATGATTCACAACATAACACACATGCATTGCATTCTACTTTTCATGAGAAGAGACCCAAACCTGTTTGGGTTCCTAAATTTGACATTTGATGATTTTATAGGTGAGCTCTCACAAAAGGCCTCGTGAGAGTATGTGGTACCTGGACAGCGGATGCTCTCGACATATGACTGGTGATGTCAATCAATTCGTTTTGCTGGAGACCAGGATAGGAGGCAAGGTTACTCTTGGAGACAACACCACCGGAAGATGATAGGCTCAGGTATAATTGGTAATTCCAAGAATCTTATGATTGAAAATGTTTTGCTTGTAGATGGATTAAAACACAACTTGCTCAACATCAGTTAGCTTTGCGACAAGGGCTTCATCATATAATTTTTTGCAAATTCATGCATTATAAGCTTAAGTAACAACACTATTTTGCAGGAAAAGCGGATCAACAACGTTTACATGCTTGATTTAAATAACATTGAATGCACTGCATCATTTTGCTTAAAAACTGCTGTTGATGATTCATGGTTGTCACAGGAGATTATTTCATGCAAATATGAAAACCCTTAGGAAAGTGACCCAAAAAGACCTAGTTAGAGGTGTCTCCAAGATTAAGTTTTCTAAAGACCACCTTTGTGATGCCTGCCAATTAGGAAAGCAAGTCCACTCCACTTTTTACCCCATTAAGGACATTAGCACATCTAGACCTTTAGAAGTCCTTCACATGGATTTGTTTGGACCCATTATCACTACCAGCTTTGGAGGAAAAGTCTATAATTTTGTAATTGTTGATGACTACTCAAGGTTTACTTGGACTAGATTTCTGTCACACAAAATTGAGTCTTTTGAGGAGTTTAGAACCTTTTTTACTTGGATTCAGAAAAAGCTAGATTGTGAGATCTTAACCATCCATAGTGACCATGGGGGAGAGTTTGAAAATGAGAGATTTGGAGATTTTTGTGAGGACAAGGGGATTAGCCACAACTTCTCAGCTCCTAGGTCCCTTCAGCAGAATGGGGTAGCTGAAAGGAAGAACCAGACCTTAGTGGAAGTCACTAGAGCCATGCTTTCTGAGTATTCACTTCTAAAATACTTTTGGGCTGAAGCAGTTAACACAGCTTGTTATGTGTTGAATAGGGTGAATGTTAGAGCCAAATTAGAAAAGACACCATATGAGATCCTTAAGGGTAGGACACCCAAACTTTCCCACCTTCATGTCTTTGGTTGTAAGATTTTCATTCACAATAATGGGAAGTCCCACTTAGGAAAATTTGATCCAAAATCTGATGAAGGAGTGTTCTTAGGATATTCTAGTATTGGAAAGTCTTATTGGGTGTTTAATAAGAGGACTTTGGTGGTGAAAGAGACTGCACATGTAGTTTTTGATGAGTCTGATCCTAGAAAGCCTAGAGTTGAGGATGATGATGTTGGAGAGATTACCACTGGAGTTAAAATTTGGAGAAGAGAGTAGAACACCAAAACACTGAAGGAGTAGGATATGTTACCAAAGGAGTAGAAAATATAGATCTGGAGGAAAGGGTTGAACCTTCACACACCTTACCTAGAGATTGGAGATACTCTTCGAGTCACCCTAAAGATTTGATCTTAAGAGACCCTTCTAATGGAGTTAGGACTAGACATGGACTTAGGAAGGAAGTGAACCACTCTGCCTTTATCTCAATGATTGAACCCACCAACACAAATCAAGCCCTTTCTGATGAGTTTTGGATCTTAGCCATGCAGGAGGAGTTGAACTAATTTGTTAGGAATGATGTTTGGGAGCTTGTAGAAAGACCTAAGGGACAAAGTGTAGTTGGAACCAAGTGAGTCTTTAAGAATAATGTGAATGATTCTGGAGTGGTGGTAAGGAATAAAGCAAAATTAGTGGCTAAGAGGTATAATCAAATAGAAGGAATAGATTTTGAGGAGACATTTGCCCCCGTAGCTAGATTGGAAGCCATTAGAGTGCTATTAGCCTTTGCCTACTATAAGGGATTTAAGCTTTTTCAAATGGATGTTAAGAGTGCCTATTTAAATGTGGAAATAAAAGAGGATGTGTTTGTAGAACAATCCCTAGGTTTTGAGAGTTCTCAATTTTTAAATCATATTTTAAAATTAAAAAAAGTCTTATATGATTAAAGCAGGCACCTAGAGATTGATATGAGAGGCTTAGCACATTTTTACTAGAAGGGGAGTTTTTTTTTTTTGAAGAAAAGGGAGTTTGTTAAGGGGAGTGTAGACACCATCCTTTTTCTGAGGAAAGTAGGAGATGATTTGCTCATCATTCAGATTTATGTGGATGACATACTTTTTGGATCTTCTGATAAGAGACTATGTGATGAGAGTTTTCTAAAACAATGAATAGAGAGTTTGAGATGAATATGATGAGAGAGTTATTCTACTTTTTTTGGTTTAACATAAGTCAATCAGATGATGGAATCTTTTTAAATCATTCAAAATACATAAAGGACATTTTGAAGAAGTATGAGATGGATAAAGCCAAGCCAATTAATACTTCCATGACCTCCAGTGTTCCATTGGATAAGGACTCTAGTGGTAAGTCTATTTATCTGAAGAAGTACAGAGGCATGATTTGATCTTTACTTTACTTGACTGCTAGCCGACCTAATATAATGTTTAGTGTTTGTCTTTGTACTAGATTTCAAGCTGACCCTAAGGAATCTCACCTGACTGCTGTTAAGATAATTCTTAGATACCTTTTAGGGACCCAAAGCTTATTAATTTGGTACCCTAGGCACAATACTTCTTTTGAGATTATTGGATATTCTGATTCTGATTTTGTAGGATGTAAGGTGGATAGAAAAAACACTTCTGGAACTTGCCAATTCATAGGACAGTCTTTGGTCTCATGGTCTAGTAGAAAGCAAAACTCTATTCCATTTTCCACTGTTGAAGCTGTGTACATTGCTTTAGAAAGTTGTGTGGCCCAAGTCCTTTGGTTAAAACAGCAGGTACTGGATTTAGGATAACCTGTAGGCACCATCTCAATTTTTTTGTGACAACACTAGTGTCATCTGCATTTCTAAGAATCCTATCTAACATTCAAGGACTAAGCATATTGACATTAGACATCACTTTATTAGAGACCATGTAACTAAGGGAGACATTGAGTTACACCATGTGACGAATGAGAATCAATTGACTGACATCTTTACTAAATCACTGGCCATCGACACTTTTAGCTCTTTAAGGACCAGATTGGGTGTGATTGACATAAATGCATGAACTTGATTTCTACTGATTTTTTATCTGACTTTCCTTTTTCTTTCTTCTTCTTTTTCTTCTTTTATTGCTTTATTTTTTAACTTTTTCTTTGTTGTTTCGTTTTTGTGCGTTATTTTTCATTTACTTAAATTTGTTTTTCCAAATCATCGCTGAAGTGATATCGTATGTCTTGTTCTTATTTTTAAAAATTTGTAGTCAATATTTTACATTTCTTAATCTGTTAAAGGGTAAAAATATACCATTGATTGTGTCTCTATCTCTAACATATTTTAGTGGTACAGCTTTCTTTTCTAATCAATAATCTATCTCAATTTAACAAATGGATTATGTAATTAAGATCTTTTCTAACTTGCTACAACAAATCTATCTTATATTTATAATGATCAAAGTCTTTATGTCACATCAAGATTCATCGTTACCCTTTCATTGCATTTCTTCATACGATTATTGTTTCTGTTTTGTGGATTGTTCTTCCCTATATTAGAGAGTGAGTTTTTCTTCTCTAATATCTAGAAGATATACTCATAACTAAGATTATTTAAGAGTTTTTTGAAAGAGAATGCAGCTTGAAAAAAAAAAAAAGGTCAATGATGCCAAAAATGAAAGATGCGCAATGAAGCCAAATTGAAAAAAAATACACAAAGTGTATCAAAAGTTAAAAGATGCGTAAAACGCCATTTAAATTGATAAGAGACATAAAATGAGTCCACCAAAAGCAAGATCTCATCTCTTTTCAAAACTTTTAAAACTTAGAAGATTTAATGTATCACTTGAGAAAATCAAAGGCTTGATTTCGACTTTTTGCGATCGTGACAAAATTACTGTAATATCAAGAACTGCTCCAGTATCGTCCAGGACGATCTGGGATCGTCCTGGGACGATCAGTTGAAATGTAGCTCCAGAATTTGCCCAGTTTTGCTCCAGGTGATTTTCTGTAGGCATCGTCCAGGCCGATTGGAGACATCGGCCAGGCCGATAGTTACTGTAGAAAATATCGGCCAGACAACAGCCCTGGGAGGATTCCAGGACGATCCTTTTGGTCGGATCGTCCCGGGATGATCTGGCGATCGGCCAGGCCGATCTGAAGATTACTTAAGGGAAATCAGTCGTTTTGAAGAGAGAGAAAATATTTTTAAAAATATCTGATTTTCTGTGTTCTGAGGAGAGAGAAAAAGAGAAATTTGGAAAAGTTGATTTCGGGAAGACGCGGAGCTGTTTTCGTTCGAAGAGACTTTTGAGGAATTTGCTGTGCACGAGGTAAGGCACATTCCACCTTTCTCAATTTTCAGAATCATCGAGTTTGGCGGTATTATCTGTCCGGAATTGATTTTCGTTCGTGATTTTCGTCCGTATCTTTTGATCGGTTCAGTTTTTACCGCGTAACTTTTATTATATCGTTGCCGTGCCGGGTGTGCACGTTTTGACTATATTTTGAAGATTTTTGTCCGGGTATTTTTGATTCGACTGTGTTTTTAGTCGACTGGATTTTTCTGTGAAATTGGAAATTATCTGTGCAGTAGAATAAAGGTTCTGAAATGTTGATATCTGTATTCTGTGCGAATTTGGTGAATTTTGATTTTCAGGAAAATTGTGTAAATTCTGTATACTGCCGTTGTGCTGCCCGATTTTTGGGTAATTTCTGATTTGTCCGAATTTTCTCTGAATTGATATGCTATCTGTATATGCTATAAAAAGGGAGTTATAAGGGGTCTGGATCCTATGAGATTCAGTTAGTGTCTGGGAAATCTGAAATGAGCTCAATATAAAATCTGATATCTGTTCTGTTCCGGATCCGAGGAAAATCTGTTTAGGTGCTATATGCACTATATATGTATTCTGGTGCTATAAGCACATCTGATCTGTTCTGGTGCCGTGAGCACAAAGGGAGGTATAAGGGGCCTGGATCCTATGAGATTCAGTCAGTGTCAGGGAATTTAGCTATTAATTAAATATCTGATATCTGCTATATGATTCTGATACGATTTTGTTCTGTTCTGATATGATCTGTACGATTCTGATTCTGTTGATCTGATATGTCTGATTCGTTCTGTTTCGGATTTAATATGACTTCTGTTTCCGTACAGTTCTGTTTGATTTGATATATGTCCGATTCCGTTCTGATTTCTATACGGATTTGTCTGATGTTTTGGTTTTGCGATTCTGAAGATTTTGATTGGAGGTTTGTTGCTTTGCTGAGCTGTTGAGCTCACCCTTGCTTTCTGGTGGTTTTCAGGTTCTGGGAAAGGGAAGGAAGTCCAGGATTAGTTCAGAGTCTGATCCGTATAGGTACTTTTGTACTTTTGATTTTTGTACAATCATGGCTTTTCTGTTTTGTTTTTATTTCTGTCTAAAAGCCATGTACTATATTTGTAGATGATTATTTTGAGGAAATGAAATCAGATAGATCTTTTGTTCCGCTGCATTTGATGTTTTTAGTAGCTCTGTGTTTTTATTGTGTTGTTTAGAATGATTTGGAAGTTTCAGTTCCGAACCAAATTCCAAAGCTAGATCCTGGTTAGTGTCTGCTTCTTCGTCGCGGCCCGGTGCGGACGGGATCCGTCTCGTCTCGGGTCGGGTCGTGACAAACTTTTTTGGTATCAGAGCAATAGTTTTGGAATTTGAGAATTGTGTGAAACAGAGCTATAGGAAGTGATCAGTAAGTCTGTCTGGGGGGTAGTTTTGGTTTGTTCGGCTTTTTATTGTGTTGTTTTTGTGATAGTTTTCCGGATTTTCTAGATTTTTCTGTATGGATCAGCTAGACCCAGACATGACAGATGGGCAGAGTGCAGATCAGGCAGCACCAGTGGGGAGTACAGCCCCAGTGGTTGGTGCTGACACGCTTTCTCAGTTTGCTTCACTTGTTGCTCAGATGATGAGCGAGACTCAGAGCAGAGCTTCTACTGTCCGATCTGATGACCTGGACAGACATTTGCAGTTGTTTCTGAGGTTGAAACCTCCGAGATTCGAGGGCGCTGTTGAGCCCAGAGCTGCTGAGGAGTGGCTGAGGAGGTTGGAGAAGACTTTTGACGGAATGCAGTGTCCGTCAGACAGGAAGGTACCGTTGGCAGTTTTTCTGTTGGACGGAGAGGCTGAGCACTGGTGGGAAGGCCAGCAGGCAGCTAGATTTCAGGGCAGACTGAACTCTTTGATTACTTGGGAAGAGTTCACTGAGGTATTCCGAGACTGGTTTGTTCCCCCTTATGCACGACAGTAGATGCAGGAGAATTTTCTGAGACTTGTTCAAGGGAGCAAGACGGTGATGCAGTACGAGGCTGAGTTTACTGCATTAGCCAGGTACGCTCCGCAGCTGGTTAGCACTTATGCTGAGAGGTGTTACAGATTTTTGAGGGGATTACGAGATACTTTGAGGCAGCCCCTGATACCATTTCGGATCACCGACTTCTCTGAGCTTGTGGAGCGAGCTCGTCTGATAGAGAACGACCTGATGGCTACTCAGCAGCGGTGGACTGCGAGTAGGAAGAGGTTTGGAGGTGAGGCATCTGGCAGTGGTTCCTCTGGGAAGAGGAGATTCGTTTCTAGTTCTGGATCTGGAGATTCCAGAAGGAGCGGAGGGTCGTCTGGTACTGCTACCAGTACGACGAGTTCTGGATCAGTTAGTTCGGCACCTGTGTGCCAGAACTGTGGACGACGACACTTTGGCCAGTGCTACAGGATGGCTGGTCTATGCTTCCGATGTGGTCAGTCAGGACATCGGATTGCAGAGTGTCCACAGATGGGATTTGATCAGCGATCTGAGGGCTTTGTTAGACCCGTTGGTTCAGCAGCAGGAAGACCAAGGACTGTTCCTCCACGCCCTGAGGGATTTACTGGTAGAGGTGGTGGTTCTAGTTCTGCACCACGGAGACCACCTACGATTCAGAGAGAGCAGAGTAGTTCTGTTGCTTCAGCTCCTGTTTCAGTTCAGCCAAGAGTTTACAGCTTGAGTCAGCAGGAGGCTCGAGATGCTCCCGATGTGGTGACAGGTACGATTTACATTTCTGATCAGCCCTGTCGTGTTTTGTTTGACTCTGGAGCGAGTCATTCTTTTCTGTCCGAGCACTGTTTTGAGATTTTACATTTGGATTCGATGGTTTTACCGGTTTCTTTGTCTGTGATTTTACCGGCTGGGAATCCTTTGATTGCTCGACAGTTTTGTTTGTGTGAGATTGAGATTTCTGGCAAGAAGTGGAAATCAAGTTTGATTCGGTTGCCGATTTCTTCGTATGATGTGATTCTGGGCATGGATTGGCTGAGTCAGTATGAAGCCCAGATAGACTGTCTGAAGAAGCAAGTGAGTTTGCTTATGGCTGGAGAGAGAGTTGTATTTCAGGGATTACGAGGTGTTCTCTCCAGTCTGATTTCTGTGTTGGAGGTGAGCAGGATGTGGAAGAAGGGATGCCCAGTGTTTTTGGCTTCGGTGCGGGATCTGAACCTAGAGGTTGGTTCTGTTTCTGAGATCCCTGTGGTACGGGAGTTTGTTGATGTTTTTCCTGAGGAGTTGGTTGGTTTACCTCCGGATAGAGATGTGGAGTTCTCTATCGATGTTTTTCCGGGTACCGCTCCGATATCAAAAGCTCCGTACAGGATGGCACCGAAAGAACTTTCTGAGTTGAAAGTTCAGCTTCAGGAGTTGGTTGACAGAGGTTTTGTGCGTCCTAGTGTTTCGCCCTGGGGAGCACCTATTTTGTTTGTGAAGAAGAAGGATGGTACACTCCGTATGTGTATTGATTACAGAGATTTGAACAAGGTCATGATCAAGAACAAGTATCCTTTGCCTCGGATTGACGACTTGTTTGATCAGCTTTCCGGATCTTCAGTATTTTTGAAGATTGATTTGAGATCCGGATATTATCAGGTGAGGGTAAAGGAAGTTGATGTTGTGAAGACAGCTTTCAGTACTCGGTACGGGCACTACGAGTTTTTGGTTATGCCTTTTGGGGTAACCAATGCGCCTGCTATTTTCATGGATCTGATGAACCGAGTATTCAGGGAGTATTTGGATCAGTTTGTGATCGTCTTCATTGATGATATTCTGGTATATTCTACATCTGAGGATGAGCATGTTAGACATTTGAGGATTGTGTTGGAGACTTTGAGGAGGCATCAGCTGTATGCCAAGTTCTCTAAGTGTGAATTCTGGCTGAAGAGCATTTCATTTCTGGGGCACGTGATTAGCGGAGAAGGCATTTCTGTAGATCCCCAGAAGATTCAGGCAGTTGCTGATTGGCCAAGGCTGACTACGGTATTTGAGGTACGTAGTTTCTTGGGCATGGCCGGGTATTATAGGAAATTTGTGAAAGGATTTTCACAGATTTCGACGCCTCTGACGAGACTGACTCAGAAGTCAGTACCTTTTGTTTGGACACCGGAGTGTGAGGCGAGTTTTCAGAGATTGAAGGATTGTCTGACTTCAGCTCCAGTACTAGCACTTCCGTCAGGTACGGAAGGATTTCAGGTGTTCAGTGATGCTTCACTGAAAGGACTGGGTTGTGTCCTGATGCAGCATGGTCAGGTAATTGCTTATGCTTCGAGACAGTTGAAACCACATGAGAAGAATTACCCGACACATGATTTGGAGTTAGCTGCAGTAGTTTTTGCTTTGAAGATTTGGCGTCATTACCTGTATGGCGTCAGATGTGAGATCTTTACTGATCATAAGAGCCTGAAGTACATTTTTACTCAGAAGGATCTGAATTTGAGGCAGAGAAGGTGGCTCGAGTTGATCAAGGACTACGATTTGACTATTTAGTATTAGCCGGGGAAGGCGAATGTGGTAGCGGATGCTTTGAGCAGAAAATCTTCTGGATTATCAGGTATTCAGCTTACTTGTGATGACTTTCTGATTCGTGATTTGGAGCGATTGCAGTTGGAGGTGATTTCCTCCAGTGGTTTGGATTTAGCCTAAATGAGCATTCAGTTTACTTTGGAAACAAGGATTCAAGAAGCCCAGAAGTCAGATTCTGATTATTCGAAGTTGATTGCTCAGATTGGATCTGGTAATACTCCTGAACTTCGAATTTCTGATTCTGGTACTATTTTCTGTAAGAACAGGTTGTGGGTACCTGTGTTTGGAGATTTGAGGCAGGAGATTCTATATGAATCTCATCATTCAGGCTACACTGTTCATCCAGGCAGTGGTAAGATGTATGCCGATATGAAACTGTTGTTTTGGTGGCCTGGAATGAAGAAAGATGTGGCAGAGTTTGTGTCGAGATGCGAAGCCTGTCAGTTGGTGAAGGCAGAGCATCAGCGACCCGGTGGTCTGTTGCAGTCGTTGCCTATCCCTGAGTAGAAATGGGAGGAGGTAACGATGGACTTTGCGATGGGTTTTCCTCGATCTAGACAAGGGCACGACGCTATTTGGGTGGTTGTGGATCGATTGACGAAATCCGCCCATTTTCTTCCGATCAGACAGACAGATTCAATTGATCGCTTGGCACAGATATATGTGAAGGAGATAGTCAGATTGCACGGTGTGCCTCGCGTGATCGTATCTGATCGAGATGGACGTTTTACTTCCAGACTTTGGAAAAGCATTCAGCAAGGCTTGGGTACGAAACTGCATTTCAGTACAGCCTTTCATCCTCAGACCGACGGACAGTCTGAGAGGACTATTCAGGTGCTGGAAGATCTGTTGAGACTTTGTGTTCTGGATTTTAGCGGAAGTTGGGAAGACCATATCCCGCTGATTGAGTTTGCCTATAACAACAGTTTTCAGTCCAGTATCGGTATGACACCGTATGAGGCTCTGTATGGCAGGAAGTGCCGTACTCCTTTGACTCTGACAGAGGTCGGAGATAGACAGACTTTGGGGACCACTTTTGCTGATGAAATTGCTCAGAAGATCAGTTTGATAAGAGAAAGATTGAAAGCTGCTCAAGATCGACAGCAGAAGTATTACAATCAGAAGCATAGGTTTGTCGAGTTTCAGGTTGGTGACTTTGTGTATGTCAAAGTCAGCCCGATGAAAGGTGTCAGCAGATTTGGTCAGGTAAGCAAGCTTAGTCCGAGATATGTTGGACATTTTGAAATTTTGGAAAGGATTGGAAAAGCTGCTTACCGACTATTGCTTTCTGATTCTATGCCTGATGTGCATAACGTGTTTCACGTATCCACTCTGAGAAAGTGGGTATCCGACTCTGGAAAGAAGGTATCTGCTGATGAGGTTGAGATTCAGGAGAATCTGGCGTACATGGAAGAGCCAGAGCTGATTTTGGCGTACGACGTCCGAAAGTTAAGAAATAAACATATTCCGATGGTTAAAGTCCAGTGGAAGCACCGGACTGCACGGGAAGCGACTTGGGAGAAGGAGTCTGACATGAGACAGTCGTACCCGTACTTGTTTTGACTGAGTTTGGATTGGATAATGTCGAGGACGACATTTTTCTGAGTTGGGGAGATTGTAATATCAAGAACTGCTCCAGTATCGTCCAGGACGATCTGGGATCGTCCTGGGACGATCAGTTGAAATGAAGCTCCAGAATTTGCCCAGTTTTGCTCCAGGTAATTTTCTGTAGGCATCGTCCAGGCCGATTGGAGACATCGGCCAGGCCGATAGTTACTGTAGAAAATATCGGCCAGACAACAGCCCTGGGAGGATTCCAGGACGATCCTTTTGGTCGGATCGTCCCGGGACGATCTGGCGATCGGCCAGGCCGATCTGAAGATTACTTAAGGGAAATCGGTCGTTTTGAAGAGAGAGAAAATATTTTTAAAAATATCTGATTTTCTGTGTTCTGAGGAGAGAGAAAAAGAGGAATTTGGAAAAGTTGATTTCGGGAAGACGCGGAGCCGTTTTCGTTCGAAGAGATTGTTGAGGAATTTGCTGTGCACGAGGTAAGGCACATTCCACCTTTCTTAATTTTCAGAACCGTCGAGTTTGGCGGTATTATCTGTCCGGAATTGATTTTCGTTCGTGATTTTCGTCCGTATCTTTTGATCAGTTCAGTTTTTACCGCGTAACTTTTTGTATATCGTTGCCGTGCCGGGTGTGCACGTTTTGACTATATTTTGAAGATTTTTGTCCGGGTATTTTTGATTCGACTGTGTTTTTAGTCGACTGGATTTTTCTGTGAAATTAGAAATTATCTGTGCAGTAGAATAAAGGTTCTGAAATGTTGATATCTGTATTATGTGCGAATTTGGTGAATTTTGATTTTCAGGAAAATTGTGTAAATTCTGTATACTGTCGTTGTGCTGCCCGATTTTTGGGTAATTTTTGATTTGTCCGGATTTTCTCTAAATTGATATGCTATCTGTATATGCTATAAAAAGGGAGTTATAAGGGGCCTGGATCCTATGAGATTCAGTTAGTGTCTGGGAAATCTGAAATGAGCTCAATATAAAATCTGATATCTGTTCTGTTCCGGATCCGAGGAAAATCTGTTTAGGTGCTATATGCACTATATATGTATTCTGGTGCTATAAGCACATCTGATCTGTTCTGGTGCCGTGAGCACAAATGGAGGTATAAGGGGCCTGGATCCTATGAGATTCAATCAGTTTCAGGGAATTTAGCTATTAATTAAATATCTGATATCTGCTATATGATTCTGATACGATTTTGTTCTGTTCTGATATGATCTGTACGATTCTGATTCTGTTGATCTGATATGTCTGATTCGTTCTGTTTCGGATTTAATATGACTTCTATTTCCGTACAGTTCTGTTTGATTTGATATATGTCCGATTCCGTTCTGATTTATGTACGGATTTGTCTGATGTTTTGGTTTTGCGATTCTGAAGATTTTGATTGGAGGTTTGTTGCTTTGCTGAGCTGTTGAGCTCACCCTTGCTTTCTGGTGGTTTTCAGGTTCTGGGAAAGGGAAGGAAGTCCATGATTAGTTCAGAGTCTGATCCGTATAGGTACTTTTGTACTTTTGATTTTTGTACAGTCATGGCTTTTCTGTTTTGTCTTTATTTCTGTCTAAAAGCCATGTACTGTATTTGTAGATGATTATTTTGAGGAAATGAAATCAGATAGATCTTTTGTTCCGCTGCATTTGATGTTTTTAGTAGCTCTGTGTTTTTATTGTGTTGTTTAGAATGATTTGGAAGATTCAGTTCCGAACCAAATTCCAAAGCTAGATCCTGGTTAGTGTCTGCTTCTTCGTCGCGGCCTGGTGCGGACGGGATCCGTCTCGTCTCGGGTCGGGTCGTGACAATTACTTTGATACATTATTCTATAATATATTTTTTCTGAAACCAAGTAGTGAACGGATCTCTTTTCCATATCCAATTGAATTTTTTTAGTTAGGCTTTTGATTTCAAAAGATAATTTTACCTTGAAAGAAAATCTGAGCTAAGGGTAACCATGATCGAATAATTTATCACTTTTTTAGATTTTTGACGTTGTTAACTCATTAACTTACAAATCTTTAAAATCAATCACATAGAAACCATTTTATATTCATGCCATGATATAAAAAAGAGAGTGATATTTCTGTTTTACTTTCCTCCTCCTTTTTATGATAACAAAGGGGGAGAAGTTTGTACTGGTTGATTTGTTATTTACGCTTACCTTTCAAAATTCTTTTTAAACTATTTTAAAAATATGTGTTTGTCATCATCAAAAAGGTAGAGATTGTTGCAAATATATTTTTATGAATTATGATTTTGATGATAGCAAACAATCCTATTTCTCTACGACTGCCTTGCCTACTAACATTTCAGGGCCATAAGATCAGAATGGTAAACAGAACCAGCTCAAGATTAGGTGTACTAGGTCTGAGTTAGTTTGTAATGTACTTTTTCCCTTTCTTGAGTCAATTGTAACATTTAAGGTGTCTGATGCTAAGTAATCCTACACACACACTTGAGTGATTTTTTCTGTCTGATTTAGAGTTTTCTGATTTATACTCATATCAGCGGACAATCTGGTTCAAAACAGAAACCCTAATCAGGGCATCATGGTTAAGGCAACCGTCATTAAGCTGATCGGCCTCGACGATACATGTATCGACCAGGAGTATAGGCTCAAATTAGAAAGATCAGCTGTCATGATCAATTTAGGTATTCTTTATTTTAAATTATCGGCTAGGACGATCTCCATATCGACTTGGACGATATAACACAATTATGCCTAAATTAATCTGGCAATTATGGAAAGCAATTAAGGTTGATAGATACGATCACATCGGCCAGGCCGATCACAGAATCGATCGGGACGATGTCCCGAACGATTGACATCGGCCAGCATCTATTCCGGGCGATGTTCAGGACGATTGTACGTGAATTCGAACTAATCGGCCAGGACGATATTGTATTGTCTTGGACGATGTAACCAATTTTCTTCTGATCGTCCCAAATCGTCTCGGCTGATTGAGTTTATTTTGTACTGATCGGCCAGGACGATATTCCTATCGTCCTGGACGATAAAATTGGTTCTTAAAATTCTATTTAAAGGACCCAAAATTTCTCATGCAAAATAATCGTTTGCTACTATCTTTGTGATGCCCCAAGATCTAACTTGGAAAGAATGTCAATCAATTTCTCAAATAATTTACCAGAGCTATCTAAAACCTTCAATTAAACAATCTAACAAAACATCTATAAAATTTAAAACATCAATATACAAGTCGATTCATATCTCAAAAGGTCATGTACAATACTCATGAACTACACTACAATCACAAGTACAGAAATCTATCATGTCCTAAGTACAAAAGAATCAAAATCATCAAAAGAACTAAAACCTGTAGATCCGGATCAATTTCTATCTTCTGCTCCCTTGCCCTGACCTGAAAATGTCAACCACATATAATGAGCTTTACAAAGCCCAACAGGTCACCTAATACCTATAACTGAAATCAAAGCACGGGGATGCTATCAATATGCGTGTCAGTCAATCAAATCCATATCAGTTAATGATCAATGAATCTATGCAATACGGAAATCCATAGTCAATGAAACCAGTCAATGCAGCGGCAGGCAAATCGATAAATCAACTCAATCGATACACGTCAATCTCGAAGAAATCCGTACACAGTAGAAAATCAATCGATCCGTCTAATCTATCAAGTCGATAAAATCAATCGGAAAAGCAATACGATATCCTATCAATAACTCAAATGTAGTAATCAATACAATGCATAATCAATAGTATCAATGAGTCAATGCAAAGTCTATATCCATTCTATCCATATCAATGTCAATAATCAATAATCAATCTATCTATGCTCAAAGATCAATCAATGAAATCTATAAATCCGTACGAAACAGTAAATCCGATCAAATCAATAAAGCAGATATCGATAAATCAATAAATCCGTATGTCAATACAATAAACATGCATTTCAATACAATAATATTGAACAGGTACAATCAACTGGCTATGTTGCTGTTGTAGAATCCATATTGCTGTTGTAGATATCCATACATTGGTTCTATCAATAAGAGTCGTCACTCTTTTCGCCCGTCGGCATATCGATAAACTCCTTATGACTTCCAATCAATATCAATGATCAATAGATCAATGATCAATAGTTTAAAGGAAAGCCCGTCGGCCCACCATCCTGTACAGGTCTATCAATTTTCAACCAATGTTCAACCAGGTTATACGTGTATTCAATATCAATAATCAAGTCAATAGTCAATAGTCAATAATCAATTCAATAGTTTATATAATAATAATATAAAGCAATCATATCAATATTCATATGCACATCAGTCTCATCTATCAATTTCAGACAAATCAGAAAAACTACGAAAATCGGGCAGAGTAACGGCAGTCTATCAAATTTACACAAAAAATCATGCAAAAATCACAATTTCCAAATTACAGTAGAATATTCACGACATCAATATAAGACTATTATTCTATAGAATCCAAATCAAATCACGTCCTGATATTTTTCTATTCAATTAAAATTGCGTAGAATCAATTCCTACCGATAAAATCTTCGTAGAATATACTCAAATCGTGTACCATAGTCATATCTATAACATACCAAAAGTTGTGCGGTGAAAGTTGTGTCAATATCAAATCAGGTCCAAAATTCGACTACGAAAACACAAATCCGTACACAACTCAATCAAAACACAATATCTTCGAAAACAGAAATAGGATTCAGAATTCTTACCACGAGATCTTCACTTTTCCCAACAGCGGCGTCGGACGAAAAGCGCTCCGCGGCCTCCAAAACCCAAGATTTCCTTTACTTTTCCTCTCTTTCTCTCTCTTCAAAATATCTGATTTTATAAAAATGATTTTCTCTCTCCTCGAATCGAGCTGATTTCCTTATAACATTAGTCTGATCGGCCCGGCCGATCGTTACATCGTCCTGGCCGATCAAAACAAAATGAAATCGGCCCGGCCGATTCCTCAGGCCGATAATTAATTTTCCTTGGACGATAAAAACCCTTGCTCACTGACTTGTGCCAAGCACTGATCGTCCCATGACGATCAACAATCGGCCTGGACGATCCCGTCCAGAAATCATTCCAGAAAATACTCCAGAAATCAGCTGTTTCAATGCACTGATCGGCCTGGACGATCTCAACATCGTCCTGGCCGATCCTGGGAGGAAAATCCAAATCAGAGAGGAATAGTAAGGGAACGAGGTCTCACAGTCTTGACCTGAGAAAGCCTAGAGGAGAGAGAGAGAGAGAGGATTTTGTGAGGGGGAGCTTGTGAGGGGGATTCACAAGGGTTGCTCCAAGCATTGTTTCCACTTCTTCTTCCACTAGAGTCTCTTGTCGTCCTTGAAAGGGTTGGGAGAGGTAAGCTACAACAATTTATCAAGGTTCTCTACCTGCTTCAGAAGGAAGCAAAAGGAGTTGGGTTCTCTACCTCGCCGGGGTTGGAGGAAAGGAGGTTTTGTAAGGGCTTCTCCGCCTTGCTATGGGAGCAAAAGAAAAGTCACATTTGTAGTATAATACTCGGAGGGCGCCTCCGAGTAGTAGACGTAGGTCGAGTTGATCGAACAACTATAAACCCTTTTATTCTTTTTACTGCTTCCGCATTTAATTTTCTGCAATTTGATTTCTGTGGTGATTTTTGTTGTGCTTTGCTTAAAGATTTTTTAAAAATATCAATTCATCCCCTTCTTGGTTAGCCTTGGGCTAGTTCATAAGGGCCTAACATCACTAACGAACTTTCACTTTTAATATAAAAGTTACAAATAGAGCATTTCATATCAACGTGCATTCCCCTTTTAAAAAAATAGCAAGTTGAGATTTAAAGGAGACTACAACTGAATTGTTAAAAAACAATATTGTTGCAAGGAGTAGAAATGATCTTAACACTAGTGATTGCTTGCTTAACATGGGAAGGGATGCAAATGAGGGAGATTCCTGTAGTTAGAGTAGTATTTTTTAACAATAGAAAAGGTATTAAAAATAGCCTCTTTTACTTTAACAACCATCAAGTGTAGAGATTTTTAAAAGAAAGAAGCATTAACGTGAAATTTTTTAAAGAGAAATGTTTAGACTTTATAATGTATATATTTTATTTCAAATCAAATAAAAATAATCAATATAAAAAAATAAACATTTAAAATATATTGCATTATTATTATAGTGTATTCTATTTTATTATGCATTATTTTTTTAAGTAAAATAAATAATTAAAAATTAGTAAAATAAAAAGTATATTTATTAAAAATAAATAAAATATTGGTCGAAATTGAGAACTATAGGCACCTTTCCAATGGAAATCAAAGCCTTGGCTACGTCTGGAAGGGAAACTAGAAGGGGAATGGCGATAGATCACCAAGAAGCCCTCTCCTCTTCCTCTCCTGCATCTTCTTCGTTCCATCCATGGTATTCTTTTCCTTACTCCCTCTTATTCCTTGCAATTTGAGATATCTAAATCCTAATTTTTTCCGCAGCGCTGTTCGCCACTTTTATGTCGCTGTCGACCGCCTTTTGTTCAAGATGGTCTCTCTCTCTCTCGTTGATTTTCTTTTCTTGTTGAACTGAAGAAAAATGGTGAATTTTATGTTGCAGGATACCCTCGTGGATCTCCTAGGCGTAACAGGGCGGCGGCCGTTTCTTCCCGTTGTTCTGTGCTGCAATTCGCGGGACGAGCTGGATGCTGTTTATTCTGCAGTATCCAACCTCACCTTTATCTCTTCGTTCCCGCTGGTATGTTGCGACCTTTAAATTTACTCCTGTAACAGACCATATGAATTTCCTGGCTTGGATTTAGCCATCTGCTTGTGGGATAGGGTTTTTCAGTCATGCCCGTTATCATTTGTATTCAAAGCTCAAGAGAAGTTGATTAAGTTGTGAAGATCAAGTTATGATATTTATTGCAAAAATTAACCGATGACAATACATTTCATTCGGACCAATGCCAGCATTATTGAATTGAATATTTTAAACAAAATAATTTAAAATCATGATATAAATTCTGTAATTTGAATGGTGGTTTCTGGGTAACTGCTGATACATATATTTTTGTTTATATTTGTGATGCAGTATAGTGATCAGTCTGAAACTGAACGGGCATCTGTCCTTGAAAATTTTCGTCAATCAACCATAAGATGGAATCAAAATGCTAATGCCCATCCTGATGATGTTGTTGATCCTGACAATCAGAAGTCATGCATGATAGTTGTGACAGATGCTTGCCTCCCTTTTATAACTTTGGGAGAGGCTCCTTTAGCTGCTCGTGTATTGATAAATTATGAGTTACCATCGAAGAAGGTACGCCTATGTATCATAGTCATATTATATTGTTCGATGATAATTATTTTTCATTGATGGTATCTCCAATAGAGTGCACATAGTTGTCATGCATCAATCATTCAAAAATTTGGATAACACGGCTTTCATGCATCTACACTCAAATGCTTGCGTTTGCCTTTGTTATCAATCATAGTATTCAATGTTTTATTAGATACCATTTTTCCTGAGTGATGCAGAGCATCTTAGTTAAATTGTTCCTTAAGCATATGTTAATTGGTTTGTTACAAGTTTGTTGTAGGATTCTAGAATGTTCTTGATTTCTCTAGGTTTCTTTGCTAACTTATGAGTATAGGAGTTGTGAGAGGGATGTCTAAGGATGCTACGTAGGACAAGAAATGAAGTTAAGTTCGTGCCCAATCCTTTTGTATGAATAGATAGAAGTTGACCCAGTTCAAACTATCAAACAAATATATGATCGCAACATCATCTTTATATGTTCATATTAGGCTTTCAAAGTCTATAACAAAAAGAATTCACTTATATGCATAAAGACGATGACGAGCCCGATCTTTTGTCGATAAGTAGACAAAGTCGACAAGGTTCGACCAACAAAATGAAACCCATAAGTCCCTGATGATAGCCATATTGATAGAAAATCTCAACTGGTAAAGACCCCAAATGCTCATAAATTTCTCCCAAATTCCCATAAAATACATTCAATTAACTTTAATGTATTTATGAATGATGTTAATATTTAAAACTAAAATAAAATACCTAAATACTTAAAGAAAAATCCATCCACCCTCCGTAACAGTTTGGTGGGATGAACAAATTTGAAAATCACTTTAGCTCACAAAAATGAATGTCTATTCAAGAATATCAGTATGATTCATTCTCAATCTATCTCTTGTCAGTAAGGACGTGACATGTGTTATCTAACTGGTGGTTTTACCGCCAAATGCCACCACAGGTAAATGGTTATGACCGGATGGTTTTGCCGCCAAATGACATCATTAAACTACGGTTATGGTTAAAGCCCGTATGTTCCCCAACGACATCAAATCCTCAAGTAATGAATCAATAAGATATGATCAATAGGGCACAAAGCCCCTTGTTAGCTAAGGTGGAATCAAATTTGCCCTCTTAGACAAATATTCATCTAAGGTCTACAAGGTACCCTTGGACGAAGAAAACCATGTGTGTCGCTAATGATCTTTCTATCAGGTTGGGTCGGCTACCTCCTCTGACTATGTAGACTAGGGACATGATGACACGGGATAACGGAAATATGAGATCTTGATTGGGTCTATCTGATGAGGACATCGTCAGATATTTCGACACATGTACCATCAGGAGACGTCGGAGATCAACGACCACGATCATGAGTTTTATTTTGAGTCATTTTATGTAGTAGTTTATTTGTTTTTTATGTTTTTCCGTTTTTTGCCCTTATGGGTATTTAGTCGTTATTGTAGCCCGAGGGGCATTTTAGTCTTTTGCTTTATTGTCATTTTGAGGCCTATTTATATGGCTCTTTTCTTATGTAATAGTTTAGTTTTTGATGAATGAAAATTTGCCACTTATGATCTCTTTGTGAGTTCCCCTCCTCGATCTCTTAGTGAGTTCGTAGGAGAAGCTAGATCTCTTTGTGAGTTCTAGATTTTTTGCCAAACTATTTTGTCTTCGAGAGTTCTAAATTTTCGCCAAGTTATTTTCGTGGAGATCCGGATCGAAGAAAATTGAGGTGAGTGGATTTTTAGCAAATCAAATCCCTTAAAATTCCCCTCATCCCTTCCCCTCACCCCTTGCCGCCGCCTCCCCTTGAGCCGCCCAGGCCGCCGACCTACAAACCCCCATCCGCCGGCCAACAGCCGGCCAGCAGCCCGCCGGCCACCCTTTGGACCCCCTTGCCGCCGGCCTCTCTAGCTTCCCCCTTTGAATTTTGAATTCCCCTCTCTTAATGACTTTCCTAATTAAGTCATATTAATTTGAAAAATTAATTAAGAGGAGTTACACATATTTGAAATTCAAATTCAAATTCCCTCTTACTTTCATTTGAATTTGGGAGTTACTTATGATAATTAATTAAGAGGAGTTACACATGTTTGAAATTCAAATTCAAATTCCCTCTTATTTTCATTTGAATTTGGGAGTTACTTATGATATAATTAATTCTGAAATTAAATGTCAGATTTTATTATGCTTAATTAACTCCTTGTGGTCCCCACTCATTTAAATTCTCAAGCCTCCTCTCTCCTACATGTGGCCGGTCCCTTAATGGGCTTTTCTCTCTCCCAATTTAAATTCAAAGCCCCACCAAATCAGCCCATAATTATCTCCTCAATTAACACCTCTAGCCATTAATGGATTAATTTGAAATTTCAAATTAATCTTTCTCCAAAACCCCTTGAAGCTGAATTTAATTCAGTTTTCTAATTTTTCCCCTCTTCCCCTTGCTCACGGCCAAGCCACTCCCCTTACTAAACCGCCACCTTTCCCCCCCCCTCAAGGGCTCAAGAAGAGAGCTCGCCACATCCATGGAAGGCCGACCCCGACATCAACCACAGCTTTGTCTTTGATGATCAAGGAAGAAAGGATAAGACGTTGGATGCTCTCTATTCATCCCATGGACTAACCGCCACTGGCTACCACTCCAACGGACTACACTTTGTGCGCCATTTGTCTCCTAGTGGTATCGCTCGGTTGATCTCAATCTTCCTCCATTAAAGTGCCACCAACAAGAGAGTGAGTGAGAGACCCAAGGTGAAAAGTTCTATTTGTTAATTGTGGATTATTGATTCTCTCCATAACATTACTATCTAATTCTATGTTATCAATTTGATATTGTCCCATTAATCTAGTTGTAACCACATGCCTTACTTAATTTCGACTTGATAATTCCGAGAACTTAATTCGGGTAAGCATTAATTCTATAACTAGCAAGGCTTTAACAATCTTATATTAAAGTCCCCAAGCAGTTCTTGTTTCCATGCATTACGTTTCACATCATCTTGGTATCAGAGCATGGCTAGCATGCTTTGTTTTTGCTAGATGCATCCTAGGAGTCTAGTTTATCTTGTCATTAGTCGTTTGCATGCATATCACCATTTAGGTAGCTAATTTGGTGGTTTTACTTTGCTGTCCAGTAAATTCTGCATTTTATTTTCATTGTGAACACGCATGTCTACTTTACCTAAGTGTTATTTTGGTCACTTACCACCCACCGCTTCACCTAAGTCACTTGCTACACTTAAAACCCTTGCTGTCCAGAACTTTTCCTGCACTGTTTAGTGACTTTTAGGTGCCCGTAAACCCTTGTTATGTTGCTGTCCACGCTCTACAACCCACACGTAACACTTAGGCAACCTAGGTCCTTGTGGTAGATTGCTGTCCTTTCATTTCCTGCTTCATTTTGAGGGTTTTCTAGTGTGTTTAACTTAGTCATAAGTGTTATCCTCACCCTAGGAGTTGACCTAAATGCTCGGACAACTTCTCCCACTACTGTAGTTTGCTGTCCACTCAAAAACTGCACCGTTTAAAGGCGTTAGAAGCTTGTTTTCTTCGAGTTTAGGTGTTGTCCTTGACTTTACCACCTTCCTAACTGCCTAGATTTCTTAAACCACCTTTGTAGCTTGCTGCCCATTATTTTCCTGCACCTTATAGCAAGTCATAATTATGTTTCCTCCTCGTAGAGTATTGTCCCATACACCCAATCTTCTTTAGGAATCACTTAGCGCTTCTCAATGGACCAGATAAGACTCCAAAAGAGTTTAGATGACATCGTTAACCTAGTGGGCAATATGACTAGAATTATGACGGAGAAACCTGTTGACTATCCCCACTTGAATTATGTGCCCCCTCTGCTTTTCAACCTAGACCCGAGTTTAAGCCACAACGAACTTACTTTGAACCACATTACCATCTACCCACCTTTGATGGTTCCTCGGACCCTTACTACTTTAGGGAATGGGTTAGACAATTAGATGACTATTTTGAATCACATGAAATCCCTAATTCTCGCCAGTTTAGCATTGTTAGGTCACACCTGAGCGGTAGTGCTCTACAATTTTGGATGAGGTTAGAGGATCATAAAGAGTCTCGTGGCGAATACCCTACCTCCGATTGAAAAAACATGAGACGAGAACTTGGATTATAATACCTTTCCCCTACTTTTGGTCACCCATATGTTAGTAACATCAGGGTTGCTGCCCCACCCTATAGGTATTCACCTAACCATGGTGGCCGACTCTCTACTTGGCCTTCTGTTAGACCAATCTCTTATGACTCCCCACTTGGACCTACTTCTAACCATCCCAGTCAACCTTTAGTGATGTAGCATGATATAAATCCAGGATTTGTATTAAGAAGTTTAGCAAAAGATTACTCAAGTAATATAATTGCAATTTAAATCTCGTTCCCAAATCAAGCTTTTGGAAATCTCAATTGTTAACTACGGCTAGGCAAGCACTTACATTTAAATTAGCAAGGCCGAGAAAAATAACGACTTTCATAAACGTGAAGCAAATGAAATGATCAACAAAATCCCAAGGTTAACAAAGCGATTGTCTCACCTTGAGGCCACTCTCATTTACCTACTACTAGGCTTGTTGGGAGAAGAAGAGCCACACGATGGACGAGATCACTCCAAGAGCGACGGCGCCGTAGATCCGTAGGGAGGGAGAGGTCGGCGCAACTTGTGGAGGTATTGCAAAGCGACGTCCTTTGATGATCCAAGTGTACACCGAAAAGTGATCGTCAACGGTCTCTATCAAGGTGGGTACGATCCGGGCCAAATACTCCTCGACGGTGTCGTCGAAGTCGAATCCAACGTCAAAGAAAGGGGACCGGAGGATGTCGACTCGTCTTTGATCGTCGTATTCAAATCCGAAATTTCATTCGGGTACGTCCATGCCTCATTGAAAGTAGAGGGAGTGGTGCTTCACCGGAATCTCCACGGAAGAGCTAGAGGCCGGCGGGTTGCAAGCAAGAGGGAGGCCGGTGGGGGGGGGGGAATTAGGGTGAGGAGAGGAGAGGAGTTTTAGAAAACTGAATTCAATTTCAGTTTTAAGAGTTTAGGGGGGAAAATATTAGAATTTGAAATTCCTAATTAATGCAATTAAGGCATTAATTAAAAAAAATTTTTTGGTAAAGCCAATGGGGAGCCGGCGGTGGGGAGAGAGGAGGGGAGCCAAAACAAAAAAAAACTGAAGTTATTTTCAGTTTTAATAAAATTGGAGGGGGAATTATTTGCATTCAATTTTGGATTTCAAATCTCATGAGGGGATTGAATACAAAATTAATTTGGGGCTTGATATGGGGGCCGGCGGTATGGCTAGAGAGAGGAGGGTTTGGAGAGAGGGTGAGAGGTTTCCAACCTTGGCATGATGACTAGGATGAGTTTTAATGAAATCCAAATTGATTTAATTTCAATTTGGATTCTATTACAAACTTTCCAAATATAGATTTTCTGAATTTGGAAAGAATTTTGGAGCTTGAATTTCAGATTTCAAATCATCATGAGATGAAAGGGGGGCCGGGTGGTGAGGGGCGGCAAGGGGGCGGTCGGATGTGGGCTTGTGGCCGGCGGCGAGAAATCCCAAGGGAGGGATCGGCGGCAACACTAGAGGAAGGTGTATGTGGAGCTCTTCTTGCGAAAATAAAAGAAAGGATAATTAAAATAAAGAAAACGAAGAGAACTCACTAAGAGATCCCAATCGAAGAACTCACAAAGAGATCTCCATGCACTCACAATGAGAGCAAACAAGAAATGTCATTCATTCATCAAAACTCCCAATACAATAAAACAAGCCTTTATATATAGGCTTACATGAGAAAATAAAAGCATAAAGTCATAAATGCCCTTGAGGCTACAATAAGTAAACATCCCTCATAGGGGTACAAACGGAAACATGAAATAACTACTAAAAGAAAAGAACTAAAGCATCATAGGTAAAGGCTCTGAATCAGGGCCGTCGATCGTCGTCCCCGGCGATGGTACACATGGCGAAATCTGATGCCCTCATCATTCTCCCCGGGTGGGAGAAAACTCGACCCTGTCGAGTACGGGTCCTGAGAACTCTCGTACAGCTCCAGAATGTCAGGGTCCAATCTCTGTATCTCATCCCGCTCTAGCCAAGTGTCCTCCGTCTCTGGCTTTCCTCTCCAACGCACTAAGTATCTGTGGCGTCCGCCGTCCTAGGTATGGACTCACAAGGCTCAATAGTCAAAGGATTGTTTGGGTTAAAGTCAGGTCCATCAAAGGCTACTAGATCCTCAATGTTAAACGTGGGATTCATGTTGAAACCTTCAGGAAGGTCCAAAACATAAGCATTACTGTTTACTTTAGAAGTTATTTTAAAAGGACCCGCACTTTTAGCATGCAGTTTCTTAACGGCCCCAGGTGGGAACCGCTCCGGACGAATCCGAACCATGACATAGTCTCCAACTTTGAACTCCTTGAAGCGTCGTTTGAGATCAGCATTTAATTTGTAATTTTCATTACTTTGTATAATTCTTTTGTTAATTTCTCGATGCAATTCCTGGATATGGGATGCAAATGCAGATGCAGACTCAGACACTCTAATCTTAGGACTCATAGGGACTAAGTCTATAGGCTGCTTAGGTTGGTATCCATAGACAATCTCAGCTGGGCTCATGCCGGTGGTTCGGTTGACAGAGTTATTGTAGGCAAACTCGGCAATGGGTAGTTTGGAATCCCAATCCCTAATGTTATCACCTACTAAGGCTCTAAGGAGGTTACCTAGGCTCCTATTAACAACTTCGGTTTGGCCATCCGTTTGAGGGTGGAAGGCGGTGGAGAACTGCAGCTTAGTACCCATCCTAACCCATAAGGTCTTCCAGAAATAGCTCGTAAATTTCACGTCCCTATCTGACACGATTGTTTTTGGGAGTCCATGGAGTCGGACAATCTCGCTAAAATATATCTTAGCAATTCTAGAGGCGTCGAAGGTTTTAACACACGGGAGGAAATGGGCCATCTTAGAGAAACGATCTACTATGACAAAGATGGAGTCATGCTTCCTAATGGTCTTGGGGAGCCCTAAAACAAAATCCATGCTGATATCTTCCCAAGGACGGTTTGGTACAGGAAGTGGGGTGTACAGGCCTGTGTTCTGTTTCCTCTGTTTCGCCAGTTGACAGGTATGGCAACGTTTGATCAATCTAGTGACATCACGCTTAAGGCGGGGCCAGAAAAACCTATACTCGACGGCTGCAATGGTCTTAGTCTGTCCAAAATGTCCAGCTAATCCTCCTGCGTGTAGCTTCCACACAAGAAATTCACGAAGAGAAGCGTTGGGAATACACAACTTCTGGGATTTGAATAAGTAACCATCCTTTAATAAGAAGTCATCTACAGATGGCTTGTCTCCCGCCATTAGTAACACATATATTTCCTTAAAATCAGTACACTCGAGGTAGTCATCCTTGATGCGTTCAAATCCGACAACTTCTGTCCTCATTTCTCTCGTGACCATTATCCTACGGCTTAAAGCATTGGCCGCTTTATTCTCAGTTCTGGCCTTATGTCTGATAGTGTACGAATATTCCTGTAAGAACTCAACCCAACGACCATGACGGGCATTTAACTTCTTTTGGGAGTTGATGTATCTCAACGCCTCATGGTCTGAAAAGATCACAAACTCCTGAGGTAGTAAATAGTGTCTCCAATACCTAAGGGACTGAATGATAGCATAAAACTCCTTATCGTAGGTGGAGTACCTTTGTCGTATGTCATTAAGCTTCTCGCTAAAGTAGGCCACGGGGTGCCCTTCTTGTGACAAGACTCCTCCTATACCGATTCCTGATGCGTCACAGGTTACTTCGAACACTTTAGAAAAATCTGGGAGACGCATAACAGGAGCTTCTACCATTCTCTTCTTAATATCCTCAAACGCTCTGGTAGCGGCAGTCGTCCAATAAAATTCCCATTTCTTAAGACAATCAGTTATGGGGGTTACGATGGTGCTGAAATTCCGAATAAATCTCCGATAGAAAGTAGCCAATCCATGAAAACTTCTAACATCCCGGATATTCTTAGGTTCTGGCCACTCATTTATAGCTCGCACCTTCTCGGGATCCGCAGATATTCCTCGAGTCGAAATAATGAATCCAAGAAAGGTCACACTATCGGTAAGGAATTTACACTTAGCTGGGTTGGCGTACAGCTGTTCTTTCCTCAAAACTTCACAGACTTGAGTTATGTGATTGAGATGTTGATCCTCCGAAGTGCTGTATATCAATATGTCATCAAAGTAAACTACTACGAACTTTCCTAAGAAGGGCCTAAGAACTTGAGTCATAACTCTCATAAAGGTACTAGGGGCGTTGCTCAGTCCAAACGGCATAACAGTCCACTCATAAAGTCCATCTTAGTTTTGAATGCCGTTTTCCATTCATCCCCGGGGCGGATCCTAATTTGATGATACCCACTCTTAAGATCTATCTTGGAAAAGAGGGTGGCTCCGGTCATCATGTCCAGCATGTCATCCAACCGAGGAATGGGAAATCTATACTTGACAGTAATCTTGTTGATAGCGTGGCTATCAACACACATTCGCCACGAGCCGTCCTTTTTGGGAGTTAAAAGAGCTGGCACAGCGCAGGGGCTAAGGCTCTCCTTAATGAATCCTCGTTGAAGGAGTTCATCGACTTGTTTCTTAAGCTCAGAGTGTTCAGTCGGGTTCATACGGTAGTGAGGAAGGTTGGGTAGGGATGCTCCTGGCACCAAGTCTATTGCGTGCTGTATGTCCCTCAGGGGTGGCAGCTGGTTAGGCAAATCATTTGGGAAAACATCCGTAAAGTTCTTCAGGAGAGGTTTAACGGCATCGGGGATTGGTTCTTTCTGATCCTCGTCTACCTCTCTAGCTACTAAGGCATACATAGGGGCTCCTTGGGTGATCTCAGTTTCCACTTCTTTCGCTGTCAGTAAGTGGAGGCCTTTACTTTGCTTGGCTGAGGTAGGCTTATTTTCCGTTTTGGGAGGTTTAGGTTGAGACGGCATTAACTTGATTTTCTTTCCATTATGTTCGAACACACAGGTGTTCGTCCTCCCATAAATATGAACGTCGTTGTCAAATAACCAAGGGCGACCAAGGATAATTTGACCCACATCCATGGTTAGAACATCGCACCAAATCTTGTCTTGATATCCCACAAATTCTATTGGAATAAGGCTTCGATCCTTAATTTCTATAGTAGTCGAGTTGATCCAAGAAACCTTATACGGATTTGGGTGCGGGGTCACCTTCAGATTGAGCTTGGAGACCATGGCTGAGGAGACTGCGTTGATACAACTTCCACTATCTATGATAACCTTGCAGCTCTTTTCTCCGATCTTAATGAAGGTATGAAAAATAGAGGTTCTACGCCAATCGTCGCTTAACTTAGGTTGGGCCAAAGCGCACCTAACAACTTGTAAGGTCACAGGTTCCTCTTCAGTAAAAGAGTCTTCTTCTTCATCCACTTGGTGAACCAAATCAGTCTCAGGTTCTTCCTCTTCCTCCACTTCTTCAATTATGGTGACTTTGTAAGGACTAGAACATTGCGAAGCAATGTGTCCGTACCCATGACACCTATAGCATTTGGTTCCGGAATTGGGTTTGGGAGCGTCACGCTCGAGAGTTTTACCTTTGAGGTCCGTACGAGGTGGGGCCGGTTTGCAGTCGATCCTGAGGGTCGGGTTTGAGGTTGTCCAGACGAGGTTCTATACGAATTCGAACAGGAGTCAAAGTGCCTAGTTTGGGAGTGGGTTCTAGAATCTTCGAGGTCGAGAACTAGGCTACAGGCTGCCTCTAAAGAGTCTATACCTCGAGCAAAGAGTTCCGTACTCAGGTCTTCCCTAAGGCCAGCTCTAAACATAGAAAGGATTTGGGTTGGGGTGGCGGACTCTTCGCCATTGCAACGGATCAGGAAGTCGTCAAAGGCCGAGATGTAGTCTTTGACGGGCTTGCTCCCTTGGGTTAATCTATTCCACTTATCGAGGAGCTTCGGGTAGTACGAAGGAGGGAGATATTTTCTCTTGAGTTCTTGTTTCATCGTTCTCCAGTCCGTGATAGGATGTTCGCCTCGAGCCTCGCGCATATTCTCTAAATTGGTCCAATACAAGTTGGCTCAGCCTGTGAGTTTCATTTCGGCAAATCTAACCTTCCTAGTCTCTGAGATGTTATACCACTTGAAATAACTATCCATGGATTTGAGCCAATCCAAGAAGACTTGGAGATCGAGGGTCCCGTCGTAAGTCGGCGCATTAATTCTAATGTTCTTCAACAATTGGGCATCGTTATCGTGCCAAGGGTTCTCATTTCCAACAGGATCTTGATGTGGTCTCGGGTTATGACGGTATGGGTCGCTAGGGTGGCCATGATCGGCTTGGTTTTCCTCGTTGTAAGGCGAATGGGGTCGTGACGGGGTGTAAATCGCAGGGTTCCCAATATGCTCTATGTTATCTAACCGATCACTAGTTAACCTCCTAAAATCTGCTAAGTCCGTCTGAGTGTTACGAACTTGCTGTGTAACAGTTCCTAATTGGCCCAAAATGAGGTCTAGGGTGGCCTGGAGGTGTTGCGGATCCATGAGATTGACAGAGGGTTGAATTAGGTGGGTTTGGGATGGGGGACAGCAATGTATAGCTGCTGGAAATAGCTCTTACAGCCACCAAACAGCCGCTGGAATGTCAATGGAAGCAACCTACAACACAAGCCTAAGTTGTCTAAGTGTTTGGGTGGTGTTGGGTGAGTGGACAGCAGCAGGTTAAAGGCTTAGGGTCACCTAAACAGCCACTAAACAGTGCAGGAAAACTCTGGACAGCAGGGATTTTAAGTGCGGTAAGTGACTTAGGTGAGGTGGTGGGTGGTAAATGACCAAACTAACACTTGGGTAACCTAAACATGCAAGTTAACTATGAAAATATGATGCTGGAATTTACTGGACAGCAAATGAAAGCAGTAAATAAAATGTTTTGGCAATGTTATGCATGTAAACGAATAATGGCAATCTAAAAGGACTTCCTAGGATGCATCTAACATGAGCAAAGCATGCTAGCCATGCTCTGATACCAAATATGATGTAGCATGATATAAATCCAGGATTTGTATTAAGAAGTTTAGCAAAAGATTACTCAAGTAATATAATTGCAATTTAAATCTCGTTCCCAAATCAAGCTTTTGGAAATCTCAATTGTTAACTACGGCTAGGCAAGCACTTACATTTAAATTAGCAAGGCCGAAAAAAATAACGACTTTCATAAACGTGAAGCAAATGAAATGATCAACAAAATCCCAAGGTTAACAAAGCGATTGTCTCACCTTGAGGCCACTCTCATTTACCTACTACTAGGCTTGTTGGGAGAAGAAGAGCCACACGATGGACGAGATCACTCCAAGAGCGACGGCGCCGTAGATCCGTAGGGAGGGAGAGGTCGGCGCAACTTGTGGAGGTATTGCAAAGCGACGTCCTTTGATGATCCAAGTGTACACCGAAAAGTGATCGTCAACGGTCTCTATCAAGGTGGGTACGATCCGGGCCAAATACTCCTCGACGATGTCGTCGAAGTCGAATCCAACGTCAAAGAAAGGGGACCGGAGGATGTCGACTCGTCCTTGATCGTCGTATTCAAATCCGAAATTCCATTCGGGTACGTCCATGCCTCATTGAAAGTAGAGGGAGTGGTGCTTCACCGGAATCTCCACGGAAGAGCTAGAGGCCGGCGGGTTGCAAGCAAGAGGGAGGCCGGTGGGGGGGGGGGGGGAATTAGGGTGAGGAGAGGAGAGGAGTTTTAGAAAACTGAATTCAATTTCAGTTTTAAGAGTTTAGGGGGGAAAATATTAGAATTTGAAATTCCTAATTAATGCAATTAAGGCATTAATTAAAAAAATTTTTTTGGTAAAGCCAATGGGGAGCCGGCGGTGGGGAGAGAGGAGGGGAGCCAAAACAAAAAAAAAACTGAAGTTATTTTCAGTTTTAATAAAATTGGAGGGGGAATTATTTGCATTCAATTTTGGATTTCAAATCTCATGAGGGGATTGAATACAAAATTAATTTGGGGCTTGATATGGGGGCCGGCGGTATGGCTAGAGAGAGGAGGGTTTGGAGAGAGGGTGAGAGGTTTCCAACCTTGGCATGATGACTAGGATGAGTTTTAATGAAATCCAAATTGATTTAATTTCAATTTGGATTCTATTACAAACTTTCCAAATATAGATTTTCTGAATTTGGAAAGAATTTTGGAGCTTGAATTTCAGATTTCAAATCATCATGAGATGAAAGGGGGACCGGGTGGTGAGGGGCGGCAAGGGGGCGGTCGGATGTGGGCTTGTGGCCGGCGGCGAGAAATCCCAAGGGAGGGATCGGCGGCAACACTAGAGGAAGGTGTATGTGGAGCTCTTCTTGCGAAAATAAAAGAAAGGATAATTAAAATAAAGAAAACGAAGAGAACTCACTAAGAGATCCCAATCGAAGAACTCACAAAGAGATCTCCATGCACTCACAAAGAGAGCAAACAAGAAATGTCATTCATTCATCAAAACTCCCAATACAATAAAACAAGCCTTTATATATAGGCTTACATGAGAAAATAAAAGCATAAAGTCATAAATGCCCTTGAGGCTACAATAAGTAAACATCCCTCATAGGGGTACAAACGGAAACATGAAATAACTACTAAAAGAAAAGAACTAAAGCATCATAGGTAAAGGCTCTGAATCAGGGCCGTCGATCGTCATCCCCGGCGATGGTACACATGGCGAAATCTGATGCCCTCATCATTTAGACTCCCCATTCCTTGACCCTGCAGGTATGATTGTAATAAAGGAATGCAGTAAAAAGAAGAGGTCCCCTGAACTTGAGACTGAGTGCATCCATTTCGTGGATGCTAATGATATCAATAATGATGAAGATTACTTTGAGGATGAAACAACAGTGATTGAATCAGACTCCCCGCATGACTTAAATCCTGAGCTAGGAAAATTTGAACCTTTAAACGTCGACACCTCAGGCCACCCCGATCCTAGTCTCCTTGAGGGTAAGCCTTTGGACAAAGTATGTCTGGATGATAGTAATGTGATCTTGAAAGAAGCCAATCTGACTTTGAACACATTGAATTTAAATTTGGAAGATCCTGACTTAGCCGTAGCCCCTACTAAGTTGACTTCATATAATCTTGATGATAACGATCTCAAGTCAGAAGTGGTTAAATTGAATTTACTACCTGATGTGAGTCCCAAGTTATCTAACCCCGAGCCTGTCAATCTTAAGGTTATACCCAAATCTGATCCTATTGATGATAGAAATATGAGTCCGGAAGACAGTGATTTGATTATGAAAGTTTCTGAGCCTAACGTGAATAATGAGTCTCATCTTATTTTATTGGAGTCTATTTTAGGAATCACTCATCTAGATTTACATTTTAAAGAATATGACTTCCGTGACTGGGCTTATCTCACCACTCCTCGTACCGACTTTAATATTAGAGAGAATCTTAACCCACACTTTCATATCACCAATCTAGCTGGTGTGCCCTCTTATGTAATAAATATCATACCCAATTTCTTAAGTCCCATACCTGCTGGTGACTCGTTTGGCTATTCCATTATGGTTGTGAGTCAGGAGCCATCATCTTACCTTGTTCCTGATTCATTTGTTTTGCCGACTATGTTCTTGTCCCTCCCTGTTAAGGACAATCTCTCTCCTAGTGGGATGAATTTACAAGATGACACAATTGACCCTAGGAGACAACCTACGACCCTAACTGAAACTTTCTATCAAAGTGTCGTGGTAGCTAAGGATGTCTTCATTGCTCCCCCTAAACCAGTTCCCTTAGACCTGAACACTTTAAGTCCCCTCAGTTAGTGACTCCACGTTTATTTTACCGTGTTCGTATGAGTTTGTATGTTGTGTTGTAGTCTGTTGTCTTCCTAATTTGTCTATGTTTAGAACTCTAGTTTGTAAGCTCATGATTATTGTCATCCATCATGCACACCGAGTCTCTTGCATCCACATTTGCATCTCATCTTCAAGAACTGCAGAAGGATATTAATAAAAAGAATACCAAAAGCACTGCCAGTTATAAACTTACTGCCGATCTCAAGAGACGGTTCAAAGAATTTGATATTAGAGATTTTGTATTGGTTCGGATTCGTCCGGAGCGGTTCCCACAAGGGACCGTTATAAAGTTATATGCTAGAAGCATTGGACCGTTCAAATAAACAACGAAAAGATTTAAATAGTAATGCTTATGTGTTAGACCTTCTTGAAGGTTTTAACATTAATCCTATATTAACATCGAATATCTTGTAACCTTCGAAGGTCCAGAGTGTAACCCTCATATTCCACAAAATAATGAGCCTTGTGTGAACACATCTGGTGAGATCCCCAGCCTAACTCCACCCCCAAAATTGCCTAATTTACCCAATACAGAAAAGATTGAGACAATACTGAGTGATGAACTGAAATCTCCACTAGAGATGATGGTCAAACAAAGGTATCTAGTTCAGTGGGCAGGGAAACCAGAGACGAAGAACACATGGGTCGATCGTGACGAGCTGCAGCGAGTGGACCCCGACTTACTAGAGTGGTACGAGAGCTCTATAGATGCTTACTCGACGGGGTCGAGTTTTCTCCCACCTGGGGAGAATGATGAGTACATTGTCAGATATTTCGACATATGTACCATCAGGAGACGTCGGAGATCAACGACCACGATCATGAGTTTTATTTTGAGTCATTTTATGTAGTAGTTTATTTGTTTTTTATGTTTTTCCGTTTTTTGCCCTTATGGGTATTTAGTCGTTATTGTAGCCCGAGGGGCATTTTAGTCTTTTGCTTTCTTGTCATTTTGAGGCCTATTTATATGGCTCTTTTCTTATGTAATAGTTTAGTTTTTGATGAATGAAAATTTGCCACTTATGATCTCTTTGTGAGTTCCCCTCCTTGATCTCTTAGTGAGTTCGTAGGAGAAGCTAGATCTCTTTGTGAGTTCTAGATTTTTCGCCAAACTATTTTGTCTTCGAGAGTTCTAAATTTTCGCCAAGTTATTTTCGTGGAGATCCGGATCGAAGAAAATTGAGGTGAGTGGATTTTTAGCAAATCAAATCCCTTAAAATTCCCCTCCTCCCTTCCCCTCACCCCTTGCTGCCGCCTCCCCTTGAGCCGCCCAGGCCGCCGACTTACAAACCCCCATCCGCCGGCCAACAGCCGGCCAGCAGCCGGCCAGCAGCCCGCCGGCCACCCTTTGGACCCCCTTGCCGCCGGCCTCTCTAGCTTCCCCCTTTGAATTTTGAATTCCCCTCTCTTAATGACTTTCCTAATTAAGTCATATTAATTTGGAAAATTAATTAAGAGGAGTTACACATATTTGAAATTCAAATTCAAATTCCCTCTTACTTTCATTTGAATTTGAGAGTTACTTATGATAATTAATTAAGAGGAGTTACACATGTTTGAAATTCAAATTTAAATTCCCTCTTATTTTCATTTGAATTTGGGAGTTACTTATGATATAATTAATTCTGAAATTAAATGTCAGATTTTATTATGCTTAATTAACTCATTGTGGTCCCCACTCATTTAAATTCTCAAGCCTCCTCTCTCCTACATGTGGCCGGCCCCTTAATGGGCTTTTCTCTCTCCCAATTTAAATTCAAAGCCCCACCAAATCAGCCCATAATTATCTCCTCAATTAACACCTCTAGCCATTAATGGATTAATTTGAAATTTCAAATTAATCTCCCTCCAAAACCCCTTGAAGCTGAATTTAATTCAGTTTTCTAATTTTTCCCCTCTTCCCCTTGCTCACGGCCAAGCCACTCCCCTTACTAAACCGCCACCTTTCCCCCCCTCAAGGGCTCAAGAAGAGAGCTCGCCACATCCATGGAAGGCCGCCCCCGACATCAACCACAACTTCTTCTTTGATGATCAAGGAAGAAAGGATAAGACGTTGGATGCTCTCTATTCATCCCATGGACTAACCGCCACCGGCTACCACTCCAACGGACTACACTTTGTGCGCCATTTGTCTCCTTGTGGCATCGCTCGGTTGATCTCAATCTTCCTCCATTAAAGTGCCACCAACAAGAGAGTGAGTGAGAGACCCAAGGTGAAAAGTTCTATTTGTTAATTGTGGATTATTGTTTCTCTCCATAACATTACTATCTAATTCTATGTTGTCAATTTGGTATTGTTCCATTAATCTAGTTGTAACCACATGCCTTACTTAATTTCGACTTGATAATTCCGAGAACTTAATTCGGGTAAGCATTAATTCTATAACTAGCAAGGCTTTAACAATCTTATATTAAAATCCCCAAGCAGTTCTTGTTTCCATGCATTACGTTTCACATCACTATCACCACTCCCCCACCATCAGCTTTAAGTGTAAGGTGGTGAATTTCTAATTTTAAATATTAAAGTTTCAAATACCTAGGCTCTGCTGCTACTATATTCCGGATGTTACGTATCTATTGGATGACTAGGCTTAATCAAAAGTTATCTCTCGCTATCGGGAGGAGTAATTAACTATAGGGACTTGCACATATAAGAAACCTGAACTCAGATCAGAAAGTCCTCACAAAATGAGTTCGAAATGTATGAGTAATGTCTTATTCAAAACCAAATATGCCTTCTGAAAATTTGTCTTGGAACTTGTTAAAACTCTCCTCGACGAGTCCAAGAAAAAGAAAGAGAGCCGCAGAGAGGTCGGGGTGCGAAATCAGAGCCCCGACAATAATAGAAGTTTAGTGTCAAGTTTCTTCCGTAGAATTTTCTAAAAATAACTCATAAATCTCACATTCTGTGACGAGAGAATTGTTTTGGGCAGGCCATGCTAATGTAACTATCTCCCTAAAGAAGATAGATGCTATATGTGATGCATCTAATGTCTTATAACATCAAATAAAATGTGTCATTTTAGAAGAGCGATCCATGGCTACTAAGATAGAGTTCTAGCATTGTACAGTACGAGGAAATACGAGGATGAAGCTCATATTAAGATCTCATAGTGTTCGGGGGATTGGAAGTTGCATGTATAAATTAGAGTTATGCTTTCCATTCTTTGCTATTTAGCAAGTGTGACATTGAGCAACAACACATGCTACATTTCTCTTATGCCTCAGCAAAAAAAAAAAAAAACTAACCTCCATCATAGCTATTGTCTTGTCACAAACAAAATGACCAGACACGTCTTCTCAATGCTTTCTCAATTAGAAAATTTTGTTGTGAATAATTAGTAATTTAGAGATGTAGTACTCGAAATAGCTAGCCATCTCGTATCTAATAGTCATAATTATTAGTAGGTGCATCTGAATTTATGGAACACAAAATTTGAACTCAGTCTTTTGCAATTATGGCAATTACTTCTAGCTTTATCAAATTCTATGACCTTTACACTCATAATATTTAATAATTTACATATCTTATTTAGAGCATCAATAACTTTATTCTCGACATTAGACTGATACTTAGAATAAATGTGTACTCTTGAATAAATTGAATCCATTTTGCACATCGGGAGTGAAGTTTTTTCTTTTATCTTTTTTAGTATTTATATACTTAAGAGCTTTATGATCATACCAGAGTAAAAACTCTCGTGAAAGTTGATAATGTCTCGCCAATAACATACAACTTGGACGATGACTAAAACTAGCAATCATATGTAAAGTAATGCTGTAATTTTTTATTGAAGAAATCAATTGGATTACTGTTAGACCGGTCCACTGGATCGGTCCAGCCGGTCCAGGCGGGATCGATTCACGGGCGGAATCGCAGAACAGGCGGAGCTTCCGCCAGAACGAGCGGCCCGACCGCTCATTTAGAGTGTTTTAGGAAGGATTTTTGGGGAGTTTCAGAGAGAAATTTGAATGTAGGGACTGTTTAGGGAATTCCTTTTGATTTGTATGCATTAAATAGTTGTTTTTTCTAGGGTTTGAGTATCTTGAATTTGGCTGAAATTTGAGATCTCGTAGATTTAGGTTTTCTTTGGGCTCTAGCGGCGTCTAGAGATTTGGGAGAGATCGATCCTCCTCTCGAATTGAGGATCAATTGTATCTTTGCTATTTTCCTTGCAACTACTAGTAAAATACAAGTCTTTTCTCTGATTTTTCTTTAGTTTTTCCCTGCTTTCCTACTGTTTTTGGCTGTTTTTCTGCTTTGGACAGCAGTTTTACATTGGATCTACTTGGTTTTGGTGAGAAATCCAAGTGTTTCCTATCAAATTGGTATCAGAGCATCGATTAGGGACCATCAGCGGCTGAAAACCTGAAATTTCAGCGGTTTTTGGCATTCGGAGGAAGATTTCTTGTGATTCGTAGAAAGAAAAATGCCTGGAAAGAAGATCGAAGTCCTAGAAGGCGAATTTGGCCAATTAAAAGCAGATTTGGAGGAAAAATTCCTTGAAATCACCGCCAACAATGAAAGGTTGGAAGGGAGGTTCGTGGCGATGGAAGAGATGATGAAGAAATTACTGGAGATGAAGACGAATCCGACGGCGTCGGAAGCAAGAGAGACTGTCGGCGACCAGGGCGTAGGAGGAAATCCAAACCCGCTTCGGGGGAGGAGGAATCCGGCAGTAGAGATCCTTGAGGGAGAGGACGACATGCCACCTCTAGAGCCACTTTCTAGAGAGGAGATGAGCATGGGAAATGATCGTAGAGGTGCTGATTTTCAACGTCAAGGTGCTGATTTTCAGCGTCAAGGTGCTGATTTTGAAGGCAGGAGGGGGGAATATGAGGGAAGTGCAGATTTTGGCGAAAGAAGAGAAGAATTTCAGCGTCGAGGTGCTGAATTTCAGCGTCGAGGTGCTGATTTTGAAAGGAGAAGAGGAGAATATGATGACGGATTCAGATACCAACGTCGGAGGGAGGACCGGGACACTTGGGGAGCACCTCATCTTCGAGGAATGGGAGGTTATGGAGAGTACCGGGGTAACGGAAGTGATCCGAAGGTGAGGAAGTTGAAGATGCCCATCTTTGAGGGGGGAGATGGCCATGGCTGGATATACAAGGTGGAGCGTTACTTTGCTGTCAACGGGTTGACAGACGATGAGAAGCTGACGGCGGCAGGATTGTGTCTGGAAGGAGAGGCTTTGGCATGGTATCAGTGGCGTGACAGGAGGGAGCCTATCAGGAACTGGAGGGAATTCAAAAACTGCATAATAGAACATTTCCAAACCGATCGGGGAGGAGATTTCTATGAGCAGTTCTATGCTCTGGTGCAGGAGGGATCAGTAGAAGACTACCGTGATCGATTCGAGCACCTGGCTAGTAGGGTGGAGCGATTATCAGATAGCATATTGGAGGGGAACTTCATGAAGGGGTTGAAGGCAGAGATCCGAGCGGCAGTTAAAGTTCTGATGCCTAGTGACTTGGAGGAGGCAATGAAGTTGGCACAACTGGTAGAAAATCAGAATAATCTGGAGAAGGGAGCTAGGAGCAGCAGCTCAGGAGGCTCTTACAAGACTACGACCACTCTGTTAACATCAAAGGGGCCTACATCAGTCAACAATAATGAGATCACTAAGGAGAAGCCGGTAGGAGGAGGGAGTGGGGATAACTTCAAGAAGCTCACTGAGACAGAATTACAGGAGAAGAGGGCAAAAGGGCTTTGTTTCAGATGTGACGAGAGGTATACGCCGGGGCACAGGTGTAAGGACCGAACTCTGCAAGTTCTTACTGTTTGTGATGAAGAAGGAATGGAGGGTGTCGTCTTTCCACCTTGCGGACAAGGTGGATCTTTGGAAGGGGAGTATTGTTAGACCGGTCCACTGGACTGGTCCAGCCGGTCCAGGCGGGACCGGTTCACGGGCGGAATCGCAGAACAGGCGGAGCTTCCGCCAGAACGAGCGGCCCGACCGCTCATTTAGAGCGTTTTAGGAAGGATTTTTGGGGAGTTTCAAAGAGAAATTTGAATGTAGGGACTGTTTAGGGAATTCCTTTTGATTTGTATGCATTAAATAGTTGTTTTTTCTAGGGTTTGAGTATCTTGAATTTGGCTGAAATTTGAGATCTCCTAGATTTAGGTTTTCTTTGGGCTCTAGCGGCGTCTAGAGATTTGGGAGAGATCGATCCTCCTCTCGAATTGAGGATCAATTGTATCTTTGCTATTTTCCTTGCAACTACTAGTAAAATACAAGTCTTTTCTATGATTTTTCTGCAGTTTTTCCCTGCTTTCCTACTGTTTTTGGCTGTTTTTCTGCTGTGGACAGCAGTTTTACATTGGATCTACTTGGTTTTGGTGAGAAACACTTGAAAATCCAAGTGTTTCCTATCAATTACCCTTGTGTTTAAGTACTCCACTGATATCAACCCTAGTAGCATCATAAGATGCCTAAAAATTCTTTTTAGAAGTTGATAATTTCAATACCAGTGGAGTTGTTAAAAGTTCCTTAATGTTAAAAAAGGCATCAGTGGCTGCCTTGTCTAGTAAAATTCATTTCTTTTATGGTAGCGGGTAATTAGAATCATAATAATGATAAATCTATGGATAAACCTTTGATAAAAGGTCAATGTAGGCGAAAATTATGAGCCTTATGATTTATGGCCAATGCAGGCTATTCTTGAATGACCTTAGTTTCTCATTGTCCACTGAGATACCAATACATGAAATCATGAATCCTAAGATGATCCTGAAGTTATCATAAATGAACACTTCTTCAAATGAATATATAGCATTTCTTGGCAAAGCACCTAAAAAAATTATTGTTTGCGATGTTTATGATCATTCCTAATTTGAGTAAAAATTAAAATATCATCATATAAATGACCATAAACTTTCCAATAAAGGGATGCAAGATATGAATCATCACATGCATGAATGTGCTCTAGGCATTGGTTATTGCCTTGGAGGAGAGTGAGAAGGAGGCAGCTGAGTTTAGGAACCGGAGGGCATCAGCAGCTTTTAACAGTGTTTCTTAACTTTTGAGTTAAATAGATTCACTAGTAACTTGAGTAACATCGAAACTTTAAGGCTTCATTTGGAGCTGTTTTTTTACTACTTCTTAAAGTAGCTTTTTAGTAGAATTTTTTTTTTAACCAAAAAGCTGTTTTAAGAAGCAGTAAAAAAGCCGCCCCAAACGAAGCCTAAATTAGGCACCCCCAGAGCTGCTGTCAATTCACTCTTGGTCTAGGTGTTTGCATCCTTAAATAAATCATTGTATTTGGTGTTCAATGAATAAGTTTTGCAACTATATCTTGTGGAAGAAAAAAAATTGTGTCCAGTTGTGCAGTTCACGCTGATTTTGTAACACTGGATTTCTCTCATCTATCGGTAACGACAACAGGAATAGAATTTTCTATTCAATAATTGTAATTTTGTGCATTTTCTGAGTTTTATCAAAATTTAACCTTATGTTGCTTTTACAATAAATAACACATGATTCATCATCCATTAGTTTGTCATGTTATTGTAGCTAATTTTTCAATTTTTTGCAAGCGGAATCTCCATCATTGCCATCATGAACAAAAACTACTTTGTTTCCAGGTCTTTTTAAAAATTTCTTTCTGGGGCACTCTCATGTTATTAGGGAAATTTAGTCGAATGAATAGGATAACACCGAAGAAATCCTTGCTGCATGTTTGAAATAAGGTCAAGTTGATGGTGGTAAACTAAGGTTTCATTTGGAAATAATCAATATTCAGAAAGTTGTCCATCATGAGTTGAGTGCTAACTGAGAACAATGCAGAGAGGCAGTACTTCCTTCCTCGAGGCACTGTTCTTATTCTAACAGATCATGATAATAGTTTTCATGTAAAATATCAAGAACAGCTTCCTGATGTGTATTTTTGTTGCAGAAACTGACAAATGAAATTTACTGGAATCATTACAAATATATCATCACACGGAAATTTTTGTTTTGAAACATGCTTTACTTGTAGATGACATCATTGTAAAAAAACTAGCAAGGAGTTTAACATAAAATAAAAAAAAGAAATATGTAATCCATAAGAGGTATATGATCATGAACTTGATGGTTATATGATAGGAAATACTTGAGTTTGCAAGTAACCCTAATGGGAAATACTTGAGTTCGCAAGCAAACCTAGGGGTGCAAACGAGTCGAGTCGAGCTCGAGCCAAGGGTTGTTCGAGTCGAGCTCGACTTCCAGAAACCGAGCTCGAACTCAAGTCGAGCTCAAAAACCGAGCTCAAGCTCGACTCGTCCCATGTCGAGCGGCTCGTCGAGCTCAATTCGAGCTAAAAATGTCATCATGTTCGCTGTCGTGCCGAACCCCGTCGTCGTCGTCGCCGACCAGATCTGTCCTCCCGAGCTCCGCCGTCGAGACACGTCCGCCCGAGCTCGCCGTCACGTTCGTTCGTCGTCGTCCTGAGCTCCGCCGTCGAGACACATCCGCCCGAGCTCCGCCGACGAGATTCGTCTGCCCGAGCTCGACTCTTCATTGTCACGAAGCTTTTCCGTCGAGATCCGATTCCCGAGAACGTCCAATCGTCGTCATCCCGAGCTTCGCAGTGGAGATACGTTCGCCTGAGCTCGTTCGTCGTCGTCCCGAGCTGCGCCGTCGAGATCCATCCGCCTGAGCTCGTTCGGCATCGTCCTGAGGCTCTGCCATCGAGATCCGTCGTCCGGAACATGTCATTCGTCATCTCGACTCCCGAGCACATCTGTTCGTCATCGTTCCAAGCTCGTTCACGTCTCCAAATCGAGCTGCTCGTCGAGCCGACGAGCCGAGTTTGAGCCCTGTTCGAGCTCGAGCTCGATAAGCCGAAACTGTGTTCGAGCTCGACTCGCGAGCTCGATAAGCTCGGCTCGTCTAGCATATTATCGAGTCGAGCTCGAGCCGGCTCGCGAGCCGGCTTGACTCGGTTAAACCCCTAAGCAAACCTAACAATAATCGGTAAAACAGCAAGAAAACGGAAGAAAGTATGGTGGAAACAACAATCAAACGATAGACAATCTTATAGAAAGCAAAGCGAAACAAAAACGAAGCAAAGATACAATCTATCCTCAATTCGAGAGGAGGATCGTTCTCTCCAAATTTCTAGATGGTGAATCTAGAGCCCAAAACCCTAAGAGAACTCCAAGAGAATTACTCCAATGCATGCATCCCCTAACCCTAACCTCCTCTCCTCTTTTAATACAAATCTTCTTAATAAAAGCTAATAAAATATTTCCTAAAACAATTTTTAATTCAAATAGTTTCATATTGCCTTTTCCCTCTCTCTCCTTGCTGCTCTAGGGGGGCCCACATGAGTGGGCGGCCATCAAAGGAGGCGGTTTAGCCTGACTCCTATAGGTCTGAACCGGCCTATTTGGGCCGATTTGGACGGTTTTGCCAGAACCGTAACATTGTAACGGATATTGATAATTCTTTATTTAATTTAGGGAGCAATTTGTTTACTTGAGAATTAATTGGCAGGAAACATATTTAAGACGCATCTCAACTTGCTTGGCAGCAGGTAATTAACTTTCTCAAGTCTCGTCATTCTTTTGTCATTGAATAATTTACTTTTAATTCACATGATTTCCTTCTAGATGGAATTGTGATTAACATGGTTGTTGGAGGTGAAGTAGTGATTTTGAAAGGTCTCGAGGAGAATAGTGGACTTATAGTAGCAGAAATGCCCATTAACGTAAGTTTTACATGAGCTCTATTCCAAATTTGTGTTCTAATGACGGGGTATCAATTGCCACACATTTTGTTGCAGATATCTGAAATCCTATAAGCATTTTAACGTTTCTCTAATTTGGGGAAGGAATACTTGTCTGTTAAATGGACATTTCCAGCAAGCAGCATTGTTCTCCGCATTTAGGATTTGATTTGCCATTCTGTCCAAAGCATGAGGTAAGGGCAAATTGTTTAATTTGTGGTTGGAAGAATCTAGTATTCTTCCATGACTAGTTCAATATGTTTCTATTGTTCTCATCAAGTACACATGCTCCTACTGTTACAATTGCAAGGTTCAAAGCTTCTACGTTTTGGCTATTGCACCTTTCTGATCCAAAATAGGGGGATCATTGTTGGAAAGAGATTATTTCATTAATGGTTCTTGCATTATTAGCTTTATTAATATAGAGTAGGATGCACTAGATTCTTCAGATGGTTTGCTTTTCAATATTGTTCATCGAATGCAGTATAAAACCATTATGCCTTATTTGATTTCTTTGTGATATTAAAGCAGTGTTTTATTTGATTTCTTTGCTCGTGTTCCCTCTTGTTTGTATTCAAGAAATTGAACATATAGTTTGAATATTTTTTTATATTGACATAGATAATTAGTTATGACTCCGGTTTCTCAAGTTCGTTAAATTACCTTTTGGTGGTGACAAGAATCAGAGAGAATTAGGCTTCGTTTGGGATAGCTTTCTTCCTGCTTCTTAAAGCGATTTTTTAGTACAAAAATTTAAATTTTTACTAAAAAGCCTGCTTTAAGAAACAAGAAGAAAGCTGTTCCAAACGATTGTGTATTATTTATAAAGTTTTAGGAGAGTTTTTAATAGGAAATATATAAACTATGGAAATAATAATTATAATAGTTGACAGGTTGTTGAATAAGTAGAGTGGTTCCCATGTATCAATGAGGTGGCAATGAAAGGAAAAGGAAATTGGGCGGAAATATCGATGAGTTCGAGTCTCAACTAGCAAAAATTATGCAGATGATTCACAATCCACCTCAATGGAATGAATGGATATCATCAATTCCAAATTTGCTAGAAAATTTCTGAAATACTGCCCCTGATAATTATTTAGTAGAATGTCAACAAGTTATTCACCCATGATTATGAAAGTCATTACATATTAGACTACTATGAAGCTTCTCCTTTATAAAGTATATCTATGACTTTAATATGCTTTGTACAATCATGTTGCACAGGATTATGTGAAATATTAATTGCTGAATTGTTATCACAATAGATCCTCATAGGAAGTTTTTATTTAACCGTTAAATCTTCTAGGAAAATTTTGAGTTGTAGAAATTTGCAGATTTCTAGTGCTATAGATTTAAATTCGGCTTTTGCGTTAGATCTTACTAGCACATTTTATTTTTTTCTTATCCAAATTACTAGATTGTCTTCTAAGAATGTGAAATATCATGAAGTTGATTTTTTTGTCAACCATATAGCTCACATAAGTTTCATTTGTGTATACTTTCAAAGTCAATTCCTCTCTTTTTTTAGTATAATTTATTTGCCTTTGGTTTTTTTTTTATATTGTTAACTTTTATATGCAATGGAGAAAAAAATATTTATGTAGCTGACCTCACTTAATAGGATAAAAACTTGGTGTTGTGTCTTTTGGAGTATTTCTAAAGTTTAGATTAAACACCACTGAGTTCCTGACAGGTTTGCATCCTAATTTACCTATTTTTATGTCATGCATTTTTGTTATGATATGAAAATTTCATGTTGTGAGTGTGCCACTCAAAAGTCAAGGTTAGCTTATGTAATTTGGACTTCAAATTATTGCAACAATTTTTCATTAATTTTTTCATTCCTTGAAAGTCACAACTGTCATGATAATGTTGTCAATAAAACCAGTTGTGCATAGGCTTCCTTTGAAGCAAATTGTTTGACAAATAATGTATGGTTTTCTTGACTTTATATTCCATGTTTAGGATTATCTTGACGAACCTTTCAAATTGCACCCTTGGAGATTGCTTCAAACAAGGGGTATAGGCTTGCAAGCTGGCTCGAGCCATAATTGTTAACGAGATCATAAGTCAAGTTCATCGAGCCACGAGTTCGAGCTTGAGCCTATACTCGAGCTCGAGCTTGAGCTCAGCCTGGTTCAGCTCGAAAGCTTGTTTGGTCGTTTGATTAATTTAAAATATATTTAAAATTTAATTCAAATTAGTATTATATATATTTTAACCATTTTAAATTAATTTTATATTCAAAATAAAAATCAAGAAAAAATTAATTTAAAATTAAGAAATTGAACTCAACAATTGAGTCAAATTTGAGCTTTCTAAACTACCTATAGCTATCAATTTAAGCTCAATCTATAATTTTTTTAACAAGTCAAGTTCGAGCTTAGTAAGGAGCTTGAGCTTAGCAAGAACTAAATAAGTTTAGCTTGATTTGACATGTTTACAACCTTACTTTAACTTATGCAATGGTTTTTTAAGCTCACATAACTTTTCTATTTTAATAATTGGAGCAAAGTTTCAAGATAATCAATCTCATATATTTTAAGGGCGGGCTTTGGCCACTAATATGGCATTATACCTTTCTAGTGAACGATCAAATTCATATTTTATAGTAGAGACTCATCCATATCCTACTAGTTTCTTTTTTTGGCAACTTTATCAATTTTCATATTTTATTTTCTTGATGGGCTTTCATTTCGTTCCTCGTAGTATTTATTTCAATTCACATTATTTAAAGTCTCAATAACTATTTTAGTGATAAAAATAGAATGCAAGTTAGCTAGCAAGAGAAATGATTGGTGATTATGAGAAATATTTATATTTTATAGTAGAGGCTCATCTATGCTAGCCACCAAATCATCACCTCCTCTTTCTAGTTTTAAGCCCAAGAGCGAGAGAGATTATTTTGTGTGTACGTCGAACGCAGGTCATCATCTAGAGACCAATTAGAATGTGTTATATCAACAATACCGAGCACAGTACCGAGCGCGGTACCGAGTGGGGGTGATGTGACACATTCTGGTTGGTCCAGTCTCTAGATGGCGTTCGGCATTCACACTGAATAATTTGCCCAAGAGTGAAGGATAAAACTCCTCATCAATGTCTATATTTGATGCCTTCCACACGAGCCTCGCTTGATCACTTTCCCTCTAAATGCTCTGATTCAAGAGCTAGAGTTCCTTCTAAATTTTATTCTACGATCCTTGCTGCCTCACTATCTAAACTAGTACCCTTAGGTCACGATAAATAAGATTGGGAGCGGTTGTAATAGATTGGACGATGTTGAGTGACTAGATCGTTCTCGTTCAAAAAATACGTCTAATCACATAATCAACATTAATATTTTATAAATATATGTAGTCATCAGCTCATGAAATTATTAATAAATTGAACACTTTATTTAAATATAAAAAAAAAACTTAATGCTTCAAGAATCTTTTTGAATTATTGAGGCTTTGCGAAAAGAGAAGGGTGCCTTGAATATGAAGTGATTAAGCAAGTAAAGTGGCAGTACTGTGTTCAAATTTCTTTGTTTTTTAAGGGCACTAAAGGACTCAGAGATGAACTGTTTCATTCTAAGAACAAAGTGGTTGGCATGGACTTGGTTGTACTGGGGCCTCAAGTCCTTGATTGTTGCACCTAACGATTTGTCCTTTAGCTTAGAGATAAATTCATCCATAATATTTACAATTTATCTATTAATAAAATAAAATTAATATTTATGATTTTTTGATATTAAATTTATTTATTCATTTAGATCATAATTAACTTAATAGGAAGTTGATTAAGGCAAAAAAAAAATTGTGAATTTTAACATTTGAGTTAAGAAATTAAAAGAAGATAAGCTATTAGGTTTTGTTCGTGATAATTAAAAAAAAAAAAATGAATTTATTATTATTTTTTAAAATGATTTATAGTAAAGGAAAATTTTGAGTTAGAACTTTTTTATTAAAAAATTGACGTTTTAAAAATCAATAAAAGTTGTTTTGGATGAAGACTAAGGCTTCGTTTGGGACGGCTTTTTTACTGCTTTTTAAAACGAGTTTTAGTACAAAAATAAAAAAATTTGTACTAAAACTCAGTTTTAGAAAGCAATAAAAAAGCCGTCCCAGGCTCCGTTTGGGATATTTTTCATATTGTTTCTTAAAGAAATTTTTTAGTACAAAATAAAAAGTTACTTTAAGAAGCAGTAAAAAAATCGTCCCAAACAAAACCTAAATTGATTGCAATTGAAACTAAAGATACATATAAACTAAAATTGTTCACGCTTTATCATTAAAAGATTTTATGATACAAAAAACTAGAATTGTTTGCATATCTTCCATTGTTACAAAAGCTTTTTCACTCCATGAATAAATAAGAGTTGACTAACAACAAAGAATGCAGGCATTTATATACCATCAAAGTAAAAAAAACAAAGAAACAAACAATTTGAATGACAGGGAGAAATTATTAGATTATCTAAGCTCATGTCATTAGTTAAGCATTTTGTTATGTATTCATGGATATGAATTCAGGGCAAAATGCTCAACCAATTTTTATCAGCTCACTTCACCTAATAATTTCTCCAAAATTAGCTAAATATTGTAGATATATTTTACATTAAGACCAAAAAAATCAGCACTCAAAATTAAAAGATAAATAGTAAAAAATTGAGGATATTTGAATAGGAAAGAATTTGTATCTTGATATAAATTATATTAGAATATGTTTTAAAATTATCAGATTTAATTTGAGATTAGTACTATTGCAAATGTTGAGTTTGCATTTCACTAATCTTAAAATAAATTTGAAGTTCATCTTAATATAATTTATATCAATATATTATTTATTTATTTATATAGAAATAAAAAATAACAGTAGAAATTTACTTTTATGCATATCTATTTTCATTTATATTTAAATATCCTCTTTTTTTACTTATTTATTTTCTAATTTTAACTATATATCTTTTCATCTTGACATAAAATATATCACTAACTAAAAAAAGGTTCCTAATACGATTTTTTTTTTTTTTAACAAAAATCACTTCTGACAGTCTCACTCGCTCACGTTCCTTCTCCAATCTGTGATATTGATCTTCCAATGGCCGTCCCTGAACCCTAACTCCTCCGCATTCTTCCTATCTCTCTCCAAATCCTCCATCCTCTCCTTAGATAGGCCGCAAAATCCCTTCAGCCCATCGTCCATCTCGTCGTGCACACGCCACCATCGTCTATGCGCGAAGTCGCTCGCATAAATTTTTTGGTCCTCCACGTTCCAATTGCAATCATAATCTCTATAGCAGAGCCATGGCTTCAACCCGAGATAATGGATAGAGTACAACTTAGGAGGATCAGCGGCAAAGAGATGATTCTTCATCATGATCTCGGCAGTTTTGTTCGACCAAAAGTTCTTGAGAAAGTTGACTCTCCTAGGCAATCGATGCCACCACACAAAGATCTCATTGAGGAAGCCTTGGTCACCGCCATTGTAGGAGATGATTTCCTTTCTGTTCTTCATGAGAGTTTTGAAGGTGCAGGAGGAAGGTTCGAGGACCATAATGCCGGAATTGAAGATGAAACCGTCATTGCCGGTGGCGGATATTTGGGGGAAGGAGAAGAGAAGGTCAAGGTTGCGGAGGACGATGATGTCGGCGTCTACAAATACAACTTTGCTGTAATCGGTCAGAAGCCAGAGTCGGAATTTGCTGTAGTTGTATTCATTGTATGTGTATCTTCACAAATGTAGAAGTAACAAACAGTCAGATTCACATCTCAATTTTTACAGAAGAATTTACTGAAATTGGGAAATAAACCTTTGTGCACGAGGGTTACGGATGCGATTAATTAGCCGGAGTTGCCACCCGGCGGCGGCGAGGGCTCGGAGCTTTGCCTCTGATATGGATTTGTCATGGAGGAGGACGAGGTCTTTTGTGGAGCCTGTCTTTCGGATGCTCTGCGCTAATGTGATGGCTCCACAGACGTAGGTGTCCGACGAATGAATCACCGTTGCATATGCTTCACGACGGCCATGGATGGTGGAGTCAGCAAGCTTTGACAAGTCAAATTCTTCATTAATTGTTCCTGTAATTTCAAAGAGAGAATTTTAATTTTGCTGAGAAAAACATCTTAAAAAGTTTGATTGGAGTAGGGCAATAGTCATTTTAAACTTTAATTATTTATTAAATAAATATTTTTAATATCTTAATAATCAAATTCAAATACTCAAATTTATAATAAAATTTTAACTCATATTGGATTCTCATTTGCACGAATATATAAATTTAATAATTTAATTTTAGAGAGTAGATTTTATTTATTAATATTCATTATTTCAATAATATATGAATTATTTTCCCTATAAAATAATTGTACTAATCTAACACCTAAAAAATATCAAAACATTCCGTTCTTGTCAGCTGTAATGTCATCATAAAACAATTCAGCTGCATTATTGCCAAATTATAATTATTTGATTAATAATAAGTTTTTGTCTGATTTGGCTGCCCAAAATATGACAGTTTAATATGAAATTAGTTTTGAGATAATTTAAAAGCCCCTTTGAGACGTGCTGCACGTTTTTGGAAAAAACTCGGTACATGTGCTTTTTTGCCTAAAATCGAACCTTCTTTTGCATACGTTCACTGGATAGAATAAAAGTTCGTGCTGTACAACACGAAAAATGAGACGATTTTTTTTTTTATGTGATTACTTTTTATGATATAATTTTTTTTTAAAAGTAAGAAAGTAAAAAGGTGAAAGACTTTGGATTGCTTAATAAAATCTATGATTTGTACAACTATTATGTATGGCCTACTAAGCAATGAATCATTACAGTTGAAATTTAGTTAAAATTTTGGCCAAAAAAAAAAAAAACGATTTTGATAAAAGAAACCAACGTAATAAAGTAAATAAATGAAAGAACTTACCTTCCTTCCATAATGGCAAGGCTAGCTTGCAAGAACCTATAGGCATTGCCACCTTCTCCTCCAACCTTCCAGCCTCCACTTCATACATCCACCACTCCCCTTCTCTTCCCACCATATCATCACACCTGAAAACCTCCATCATCGGCCGACAACCACCGTAAAATATAAGCTTCATCACCCCTTTCTCATCCCGCTTAACCCTTCTCACCGCCAGATTCGCGGCCATAAGATGCATTTGGAGCCTAAATACATCTCTAGACCACCCTGGCTCTGGCCGCCGGCAAGGCAGCCTAACCACCACCACATCAAATTCACCATACAATGAGAAGTCAGGCATTGGCATCTCAGGGCAAGATGGCCCTTCATTTTCTTCCTCCTCATCTATCCATTCAGGAAATATATCCTTCCACTCAAAATTCTCTGATACTTGCTCGAATTCGACTGATGTCACAGCCCCAAGATCTTTCCAATCTAACAATTCGTCTTCCCCAATGTTCACCAATGCTATGCTGCTGTTCCCATGAAGTTTACTGAAAAAGCTGGGAATCACCTCTTTTGCCATTCTCTCTGTCTTCTTGCCTCTACCATCTTCAATCTGCAAATTTCAGTGTTCATTACTAAAATGGTGAAATCTAAAACAAAATTGTGAAGGGTGGAAGAAATGAACCGAATTAAGAGTGGTACTCACCTTACCTTCTTGACATGGCAATTTCGAAGAGTGCAACGAACAATGGAGGCAGCTCTGTGCTGATACACAGTGGAAGGTTGAAGAAGAAGGGCAAGACAGGCAATAAGAAAGAAGGAAAGGAGAATGAGGTTGATCTTGATGACCAAAGTTTTTGATGCCGCAGCTTTCATTATTTCTCCCATGGCCATAATTAATAGAAGAGGATAGCTAAGGTGAAGACTTGAGAGTCTCTATTGTTCTCTTCCTTTGTTTCTCAAATGTTTAAAGAGAAAAAAGATTGAGGCTTTCCATATGAAAGGTTATTAACTTAATAAGCAAATCAAAGTGACTGCTCTTGTGGTGGTTGGAATGTTGGTAGGAAGAGTAAGGAATAGGAGAAGGCAGAGGATGGCTTAATATTGGTGCTATTCTCTATCTGTCATTGCCTTTGATTGGAGATTTGAAAGAAAGTAGGGGTATGTATTTTAAGAATGAATCTAATTAGATTTAGCTTAAATATTATATATTAAGAATAATATCATGTAATATTTAGTCAAATATATAGTTTTATTATATGGAATAAATAATATCTGTAATCTTTATATCACTTGTTTATTGTCAATTATTTATAATTCATAAATTTTGTTAATTTAGTGTGTTCATAAATTAATATAGCTTATTTTTTATTTGATCAAGTTTGAAAAAAAAGTGAAACTAAACCCAATATCAAAATTAAAAAATAAAAATAAAAATTATAACAAATAATGGAATGAATATTTTAACAAATAAATTGAATCAATCAAATAAGATAAATTCGATTCAATTTTTTTTTTATTAATGTGCTCCACTGGAATAAACTGCTGTGGTATTCAACCTTTTTCCTACTTCAGAATTTCATTTTTTTCTCTTGCGTAGGTTTTGCTCTTAATTAGGAATTGGGATTGCTAGCCTTTCGCCATTGTCCGCGTTAGGCTTGAATTGTTCAAAATGGTAACCATTTTTAAAAGAAATCGGTAATGAGGTTGTAGAAGTTTTGTATTGGCTCCATATATTGGGAATTAGCGAGGTATCTTACTTTGAGTACACCTCCCTTCATGAGCGGAACCCCTTTGAGCGGGGAATTTTTATTAGGTCCCGACATTTGACGTAGCTCTACATCCGGACTTCAATAAAATGTCGTCACGTGCTCTTATTCTTTACCGTGCGGCCCGAGGACCCGACCCGGACCGGAACCCAATATTGCTATGTATTAGCTGATTTGTACATATTCTGTCAAGACCAATACCTAGCAATACCCCGGTTTTGCTAGGTATTGATCGGTATTGGTCTTGACAGAGCGGTATTTCGCGTTATTGCCAAGCAATACCGAACAATACCTAGCAATACACGAACATAGCAATACCGGGTTTCCGTTCCGGATCGGGTTGTCGGGCCGTACGGTAAATAGTAAGAGCACGTGACGACATTTTATTGGAGTCTAGATGTAGAGCTGCATCAGGTGTCTGGACCTAATAAAAATTCTTGAAAGGGGGGGGGGGGGGGGGGGGGGGGGGCACCCTAAATTTTTTTTTCATTATATTATTATTTAGATAATTTATCCCACTTCAATCTATTTTTTAATATTTATTATAAGGGTTTTTGGCACTTGCCCCCTAAAAGTTTTAAAATATTATGATATTTAGGCAATTGCCCCTAGTATAATTAAATACATTATGTATATGTGTTATTTTCAGGTCGAAGCCTGGTGGGAGCTGCCCCCTTGGACCCCCGACATAAATGCCAACAATTACTTATAAGTTTGTCCCCCCCTCCCCCACCCCCCGAAAATTATGGCTAGTTCCGAACCTAACTTCATTTTTATTTTTTTTGCCCCTAGCTCCCTTGGGGTCTACTTAAGAAGAGATTATTACGTACGGACATCAGACATAGAGCTACGTCCGGACTGAAATGCAAATATGACACGTTGACTAGTGTATTACTATGTATACTATATATCGATGTGTATTAACTCTATATTTGTGTGTATTAGTTGTGAATTGTTGCGTATTGTTGTGTATTGGTATATATTAGTTGTGTTTAACTAGCTAATATTCGCAATACATAGCTAATACACACCAATTAATATACATTAGTCCACTTGTCATATTTTCATTGAAGTCTTGATGTAACTCTACTTCCGGTGTTCGCACATAATAATTTATCATTTTCATACAATAATTATAATTTTATTTTACTTTGATTTTCTTGTTGATTCCTCATATGCTTTTTAACAATTTTTGTGAAAGTAACTATAATAGCTAAATTAATTTATCTATAGTAATTTCACAATCAACTTTATATAATACTGCAACTATCCCAATGAGACCTTTAATATGTTTTTTCCTATTTTAATACAACCTAATTACATCTTGAGGAATTGATCAATCCAATATGGTTTATTGAACCATATAATATGTAATTCTTTTTTAATATTTTAAGAGTGTCTCTAGCTGAACTCCAAATGATTGGAAGACGTCTTTGGTTTCCTCCATTCCAACACGAAAAAAATCGCTAATCAGGTCAAGGTGAACAGTGCGACGCCACTGTTCACCTGCTATTTTTTTTAACACCGACAAACTTGATAAATATAAATAGATGATTAAAAAAATATAAAATAAAGTATTGTTGTGGGTTAGAATATACGCAGCGGTAAAGTTTACAAATTCATGTATGAGTCTTACACGAATATTCAGCACACAAACATAAAAGAAAATGAACACCAGGTTTTTTATGTGGAAAACTCGAAAGAGGGAAAAAAGCACGGGGCCACGCCCAGTTGAAAAGTTCCACTATTGTTTTATAAATTACAAGAAGCTGATTCGTCCCACAAGTCAGGACGATCAGATTACAATCCGTTTCTTCTAATTTGAAGCAAATTTACAAAGTTTTGCAGAATTCAGGCGTCTCCCGAAAATCCGGCAGAATTCCAGCATATTCAGGCGGCGGAAAGAACTCCGACGGTGGTCGAGGAGGAGATGATTCTCTATTTCCCCTTTTTCTCTTCTCTTCTTCTCTCTCTTCTCACTTGGGTCCTCTTGTAAAGAACAAGTGCTCTATTTATAGCTTTTTTGGAGTGGCATGACTTGTAAATAAGTGTGAGATCATGGGCGAATAGGGAGTAGTCGAATGGACGGCTGATATTGAACCCTTTGATTGTGCACCGTTTGTTGGACATTTGAAGGCCTTAGCGATGTTGGAATTCGGCGATCTTGGGCTCGTTGGATTCGTCTCGTTGAGCCGTTCGATTCGAGTATAAGCTCGTTAAAATCGGAGACCGTTTGGTAACTTAAATTGTGGTACGAGCTTTCCAACCACACTTCGGGTGCTTGATTTGGGCTCATTTGGACTCGGATTGAGTTTAATTTGGTGACGTTGGGTTCGTATTTTTGAGACGCTCAGTTTGACTGTAAGCTTGCTGAAATCGGAGTTAAGGTATTCCCGGATTTAATTTTTGAAGTTTCCGGGTTGGGTTTTGCATCGAGATTCGTGCCCAATCAAGATAATTTCATGATAACGTATCAAGTATGAAAAAGAATTTTGGTGTTATAAAATGGAGTTCGGTTGGAGACAAGTTACTGCATTTTGATGTATTTATATAACTGTATTTTGGAGTAAAAAAATGAGTCTTTCGGTTGGAGATGCCTTAATAAAACATAAAGCTTCACTTCATAAAATACATGCATCATTTTATATTATGCTTGGTACTGAATCTAAATGCAATTGTGCATAGTAATGTCGATGGGAATGTATCTCAAATTAGGTTTTTAATTTTTTTTGCAAGTATTGTTGAAGTTGTGGCGAATTTGTACTCAAATAATAACTTTTTCTTGTTTTTGTTGATCTAATTCTACTAAATTGCTTCAAAAATGAGTGAATATGATGAAAATTTCTAAGAACTTATTTTGAAAGTATATCATATTACATCATTATGATCATCATAAAATTTAAGTGTTAAAAAATTTCACTTTTTCTAATTATTATCTAAACAATAAAATAAAATATAAGCATCAATAAATGCATTAAATTTAGTCATGGTTTGGAACAACTTTTTTGCTGATTCTTAAAACAACTTTCTAGTACAAAAAGAAAATTTTTGTACTAAAAGTTGCTTTGATAAACAATAAAAAAGCCGTCCCAAACGAAACCTTAGAGTCTATTTGTAATAACAATAACTTTCTTATTGCTTTACTTTTTAGATTGTAATTATAAATTTTTTTGGATATCATTTTTTTCATTGTTTTTAAAGAAATTTATGTATCAAAAATATACTTTTTATAATAACTTTAAGGAAATTAAATTTTTTCATAATAATTTGACAATGCAGCCGTCCAAAACAAACACTTAAAAAGTTGTGTTGATTCATTTTAACTTTATCTCCTTTCATAACACTTTCGAAAATAATCTCTCTCATCAACCTAAAATTTACTTTAAATGACCAATGGGTCTTGATCTTGACTAGTCAATTTTGTATTGGCATCTTCTTTGTTTATAGGTAAAGGCCAACAAAAAATCTAAACAAACAGTATTACTTACTTCTTCACTTCTTCGGGGAAGAAAATAACGGTGAGTCATGCACTTATGGGGCTGGTTGCTGGTAAACTTGCCGAGGGATTAGTTACGCCGCTAAATGCCTCTTTCGAGAGGCGGCAGTGGGTAGATACCCCCGTTCCAAAAAAAAAACTTACTTCCTCACCAAACAACAAGAAGGGTAACTTGCGTCAAATTATTCTGAAATAACTTTAATGAGAATAAATCTTATAATCATTAAATTTATTTAAATATAAATATAATATACATATTTAATTAATTAAATTTTATATTATATTTATTTAAAAGAAATTTGATGATCATAAAATTTATCATAACTAAGATTTTATTTGAGACAGCTTTCTTACTGTTTCTTTAAGTAAATGTTTAGTAAATAAATTTTAATTTTTTAACGAAAAATTTGCTTAAAGAAGCAGTAAGAAAGCCGTCCCAAATCAAACTTAAATATAAATGATAATAATCTGATTAATTTTTTAAGTATTAATTGAAATAATTAACAACAGGATTAAATTGTGATTAGAACTTGGTATTCTCCCTCATTCCTTTAATGGAGTTGGGTGAGAAGTCCATATCGTCTAGAAAAGAGAGCTCGGAGGGAAAGAGACGAGAAGCTCGACTTGTGATCAGCCAGACGTGAAAGCAACACCTAACAAAAAATAAATAGCCAGATTGTATTTCCCTTGCTGCAAAGTTTGAGCTTTATTAATCAAGACTAGTGCATTAAACTGTTAGTCAAGAACTTAATGAAGGGTGCAATTCATTTGTTGGGCCTCTCACCGGTTGTTGTAGTGGAGGCCGGCCGGCTTCGCTCTTTAATTGGTGACTAAGATCCAGCCATTGGCTGGTGATCAGACGGCTTTATGTTTTTGATGAGGGCAAGAATTTTAAGCAATGGGTGTGGGGATTCAATGTTGTACGAGAAAAGATATTAATATTTATCAGAAAAATGAATTAAATTTAGAGAGATAGGTTATGTCTAAATGAATCTCTCAACGAATTAGTCTAAAAAAATCCGATTGATGAGTTAGGCTTCATTTGGGACGGCTTTTTTTTTCGCTTCTTAAAGAAAATTTTTAGTACAAAAATTAAAATATTTGTATTAAAAATTTGCTTTAAGAAACAATAAAAAAGTTGTCACAAATAAAGCCTTAGATTTATAGTTGATTGGTAGTTGAGAACTTCAAATGAATTTCAAATTAAGCCCATGCTCAACCAGTGATCTTAATGATTGAAATTTATAGATACGGACTTCTATAATCAATAAATCACATACTCCTTGAACCATCCTTGTTACATGATCCTTCATATAATGCAGTTGTTTTGAAGTAACATAGTCATTAGGCCACTCATGGTGCAAGGGCCAACTGCATGCTTTAATGTGAATCAGGGGTGTCAATTTCGGGTCACGGGTCGGGTTCGGGACGAACCCGGACCCGACCCGGCGGATTGCCAGGTTGACCCGACCCGACCCAATTTGGGTAGCCGGCACCGGAACGATGGTGGTGGACGGCGGGGGACGCGAGCGCGGCGGGCGGACGCGAGCAGGAAACAGCGCGGGCGAGGTCTGGGGGGGCAAACGCGGGCTCGCAGCGCGCAGGCGCGGGCGCTGGGGCAGCGCGGGCGGGCAGCTGGGGCAGCGCGGGCGGGCACGCGGCGGGCAGCGCGGACGGGCAGCGGGCAGAGGCGGGATTCGAAATTTTTCGAATTAAACGGGTTCGCGGGTTGACCCGGCAACCCGTCGGGTCAACCCAAACCCGACCTGTTTTGAAATCGGGTCGGGTTCAACCCGGATTTTCCGGGTCGGGTCCGGGTCGGGTTTTCATGTCATGTCAAATATTGACACCCCTAATGTGAAATTGTGAATCATGCACAAATTTCTAGTATTATATGAAGATGTTAGAACCAAAACTATTCATGGAAAAATACTAAGACTTTTCTAAAAAAATGAATTAAGTTCAAATAGTGAAAAGAAGAGAGAGAGAAAGAGGAGGCTGGTCTCAAAGAATCTCTTAGAGAATTAGTCTATAAGGAATATGATTGAACCCTAAATAAAGAAGAGAAATACAAATTGAGCAACATAGAAAGCGATCCTATAGGTAGTTCTAAAGTTATTTTTAATAAAATTTCATTTGTTTTTTTAAGTGATGAGCGACCCTTTATTTATAGGTGATGATCATGATGGACATTATAGATTTGGATACATAGTGCCATTACATAGAGAATGCATATTTTAAACTTAATATAACTATTTTTGTAGTGGATGAATTGGATTTATCAATTGGTAGTTGGAAAATTTAAAGGAGTTCCAATGGCTTGGCGATTTCTTCAAATATGAAACATTAACCTACTAGTGAGTTTTCCGGATGAATTGACGAACTTTGGATGAACAGTCTTGATCAACCATGGACTAGGGCTATCAAAATTGAGTCACAGGTCGGGTTCGAGTCTAATCTGAAATTGACCTATAAATCGAAACGGGAACCATACCCGTTTTGGATTCGGGTAGACCCGAACATAAAATTTTCGTGTCGGGTTCGAGTCGAATTTTCGGATCATTTCAATTTTTGATGCCCCTACCAGGGAGTTAGTGAGTCTCATGTGTCAATCCAATAGCTTAATACAGAGGGTCGAGCAAAATGTAACTCTTGGGTGATTTATCGTATATGTAATTTTGGGTAACTTAAGCATTTATTAACTTTTTAGATTCTCAAAATGACTTAATTAATTTTACTCAAGCAAATATAGATGTGCAGGACAATATTTGATTACATCCAAAGTATGCGTGCAAATACAAGGAAAAAACTGGTACTGTATTCCTGTCCTAAATTCGTTAAGCAAAAGCAAACAATTGCTTGCGTGTTCATTTTCTGCAACAAGTTAATTTGAACTTGTAATCTTTATGATAAACATGCCATAGTTGTGGTTCACGTGGCTTTTGTTGATGTGAAATTTTATAGGGTTTGGTTCAGCGGTAGCTATTATGTTGCAGTGGACTTATACGACAATATTAAAATATACCCGACAGTTGTCTTAATAACAAGGTTCAAAATGCGATAAAATAAAGAGATTCAGTGCAATATACTTAAAAAATTATCAGTTATAAGAGCATATGAACAGAATTATTATTATTATTATTATTATTATTTGGTTAAAACTCATATATGAGCCTACGCGTTAAATAAAATGAAGGTTACAAGTCAGAACAAGGTGCCAACAGCAACACACAGCTAGTGAGAAAGACAAACAATCAGCCACCAGCATATGAATAGAATTATGAAGGAGCAAATATTTGATATTTTTATATAAGAATATGCTAATCTTTTTTAATACAATATAACAAAAACATAAACATCAACATAATTTATCAACAAAAGATTTGTTTGGGATAACTTTTTTGTTGCTTTATTTTTCAGTCAATAGCCACAATTTCAACTGATTACTGCTTTCTTGTTACTTTCACATATTTTTTCAAAAAATTTAATAGTAAAAAATTACTTTTTGCAATCAGAGTAACAAAATTATTTTTTTACAACAATTTAACGGACCCTAAAACTCAAACATTACAATTCGCCCACTCCATTATGTTTGAATAGGTTCAATAAATCCTATTTTTAATAAATTTATATGATTACTCTTCTCTGTAAACACCATTTGGAAAATTTGCTTCTGCTGCAAAATTCATAATAAAGAATGTACAGGAATTTAATATGTTTTTCATGTCATTCCATCATACATAGATGAGGAAAAGAGTGCAGGTAGTCCCTTTTCCAATGATCATGGCTATTAAAAAACAGTAATATGAAGAAAAGAAATGCACATAATTTATGTAACCTACTCTTCCCTTTGAACTTTTTGTGTCAAATTCAGCCTCTCCTTCAAAAAAGGTGGTAAGTAAATAAATAAATTGGGCCCATTCAAACATCTTTCAATAACAAACTTATGATGCAAAAGATGGAGAATATTACTTAAGAATATCAAGTAGAAGGGTGGTTTAAAGGAATAAGTGGTTGGTTGTCAAGTCAATTAAAGGGGCTTTCAGCTATGTTGGGGTTCCTAATGGAGATGTTGATGGATTAACCTATCTTGTTTGTATCCTTAAGCTATAGGCCATGGAAAGGAATTATTTTGTTGTGATCATGATGAAGATACACAAGACAGTGCCTTCAATTGGAGATAAGTTTGTATCCTTAAGAAAAGTTTTCATTTACATAATAATTCTCTATAGCCGTTATCACCTCCTCTTGAAATGAAATTTTTTAACAACATTAAATATCATGAAACAAATATCCATTCAACAACATAGAGATGTCGTGAAAATTATTGCACATTACTTAACCAGAAAACATGATATCAATCACGAGTTATTCAATTTCTTCCTAAAAAAATACTTTCGATATCACTTTGATGTTATATTACTAACATTTGTACCATATAGGTCGATTACAAGAGCTATAACAAGAAATAAATAGTATATATATAGGCTTTGCTTAAAATAAAAAGCTTATTTATATACACTTATTTCTCTAATTTATTTTGTAATTCTATGGAAAAGATAAGTTGGACCAAATAGTAATTTTGTATAATTATATAGCCACTTTTGCATGAAATTTTCATCAAAATTATTTAAATTTTATGCATGATGACATGGATGCTATGTAACTAACCCATACTTTTTGACCAAATTAGAGGTTAAACATGTGGATGGAAGTTAGATTTGAGCTCTTACAAACTTAGTCAAGAAAGAAAGGAAAATGTCTTTGCATAGAGGAGGAGAGAGAAAAGTGTATGAGAGAGAAAGTACAAGCAATGAAGATCTAACCTTAGTTATAAAATGAAGAAATCAAGAAATGAAGGGATGTATATTTTAACTCACATATTTATGTTATTTTAATTCATTTCGATTCTTATAGCTTTATGCCTTAATGAATTGTTTTAGCTGTTAATCCAGTTCATGATGTAAAGCCAATATTAGCCTTGGAATTCTAAGATGTAACACACTTTTGAAGTATAATTTAAAATTTTGCTCTTTTTCCTCAAAATTAGCTTGCCAGAAAATTTGTTCTCTCTTTTTGTGGTTAGGTTGAGATTCATACCAATCTTTTGAAGAGGTTGAGATGGTTATCCAATTACTTCCTTTCCAGTTTTCTTATATTATTTGTGATCTTCTTCCAAAACTCAAAAAAGCTAAAGCATTACTGTATCAATTGGTATAAGAGCTTTTATTGGTGATAGTGTAAGAGAAGCTCATACAATACAAATCTTACAGCAATACTGATGCTTGAGAAGGTGATGCTTGCATTGGTTTAAGTAAACTCAAAATCTAGGTGTATGCACAATTCATTAACTTTGATTGCATATTTTATAAAATTTTAAATTTGGGATTTCTTATTTATTTATTTGCAAGTCATAGATACTTTTATGCACTCCAATTAGTTGTATCTTTATAAAATTTTAAAGCCTTAAGCTAATTACTACAAAAAAGTAAGCATTTACTTCTTCTGATACGTCATAAAAAATATCTTGATCAGACATGAATCTAAATATGTATTTGAATTGGAAAATTTCAAAATTAAATTTGAGACCATCTGAACCTTGATTTCAGCAAATTTATAGTCAAATTGAACATCTCGATGAGATGAAATAAATGGCTCCAAAAGTGGTCTAATCTGAGTCTGAATGAGCCCAAGTCAAGGACCTGAAGCATAATTGAAAATTTCAAGATATTAATTGGATGACTAAATGATCTCTAAATATGACATAGTTATAGTCAAATTGAGCGGCTTAATAAGAAAAATCCAACAATTCCAATATCTCTTAATTCTAACACCATTAAGTAATTTAAATGCTAAACGAATGCTTTATAGTCAAGAAAATAAATATGAGATATATGATGGAGTGTTTTAGATTTTGTTTATGTTTGTGACTATGCCACTCTCAAATATCTATAAATGAGAGAGAGAGAGAGAGAGAGAGAGAGAGAAACTTTAAGGGTCTTGGAGCACCACCATCTCAACGGTCACCGAAGATCATTTGTTAACCAATCACTACGGTTATTTGACATATGTTGCTTGCTAATTATAAATCTGAACAACTATTATTTGACTACGGTCCTTGGACCACTGTTATCCAACAACAGTTTATCCAACCTCCATCGCTCATTGACGATGGTCCTCGGACAATCGTCGCCAACTACAACCCTCGAACCACTATCACATTACAATATGCAAAATATATGCAAAAGCCTGCACCCGCATGGGCTCCGATAAGCGTGTTATCTACACACACGTGATGTCTGAGGATGTTATGCGGGTCAATAAATGAACTCAAGTTCAAATCTGATCCTTCTATATTGATAAATAGGATTTGACACGGGTCAAACCGTTAAAAAAGTATACAGCCGCGGTGTCAACATCAATGCTTTCAAGGCATACAACAAGGAAAATTCACTAATAAAGGCATCAAGTCGACATCAAACCCGATCCTCTGTCAGCAAGTAGACAGAGTTGATAGGGTTCAACCAACAAAATGAATTGCCCACAAATACACTAATGATGTCCGTGTTGATAAAAAATCTCAACCGGATGGGATCCTAAATATTTGAAAATGTCTCCCAAATTTTCAAATAAAAAATCAAATTTTCAAAAATACCCGAAATTAAGATATTTAAAATGGAAATAAATTATCAAATGTTTAAAGCAAAATCCATCAACTCTCCATAACTGTTTATCGGGGTGGATAAATTTAAAAATCATTTTAGCTCACAAAGAGTGAATATCTGTTTGAGAATGAAGAAATCACTATGATTCATTCTCAAGGCCTATAAGTTACCCTGGGACGAAGCAACCGTGCCTGTCGACAAGGATCCTTCTGTCAGGTTGGGTTGACTACCTCCTCTGACTTAGTAGACTAGGGATTATGATGACTCAGGATGATGGAACCATGGGATCTTGATCGGGCTCATTATCACTTCCCCCACCATCCTCTTTAAGTGCAAGATGGTGAAATTTCTAATTTTTAATATAAGTCTCAAAAATTAAACTCATAATACTACTATATGTCAGATACCACGTATCTCCACGTATTTGTTTGACAATTAGCCTTAATTGAAAGTTATTTCTTATTATCGGAATGGGTAATTAACTATAAGGGCTTGCGCCTTATGAAACCTGAACTCAGATCATAAAGTCCTCGCAAAATCAGGGCGAAATCTCTGGACAGTGTCTTATTCACAATCCAATCTGCCTTCTAAAAATTTGCCTCTTCAACGACCCGAAGAAAGAAAGGGTATGTGGAGAGGCCGGGGCACAAATTTTTGGTGCCCACAATTATATTTCAAATATTTAGATTACTCATTTTTCTTATATATTTCTTGTTAATTGCACTACATTCTTATTTCAACTATAGATGAACAAATATTAAAGAATGACTTCATCTTCATTAACTACACTGAAGGGTTATTTAAATACATGCTTACAGTTTTCTGATTAAATGACTGATTATTTAACTAAATAATTTGAGCAAACTTCATATAATGTAAAAACTTTGAAATTATTCTTTTTAATTGATTCATGTATTTAATGTGTTTTCATGTTTTTTTCTTAATACATTCCACATGAGGCCATCATAATGCTGTTGGCCACAAAGCAACTACTAGTAGTCCCTTTCCATGGTCATGGCTACAGGAAAAGGGTACCATGAAGAAAATATATGCTCATTTATGTACCTACTTTTCCCTTTAAGAACTTTTGGGGTCAAAAAGATAAATAAAATAAATAAATTGGGCCATTTTAAAAATCTTTCAACAACAAATCTATGGAGCCAAGATGGAGAAAATTACTTAGAATATTAAGTTGGGTTTAAAGCAATAAGTGGTTAGTTGTTAGGTCAGTTAAAGGGACTTGTAGCTAGATTGGATTTCCTAATAGAGATGTTGATGGATTAACCTATCTTCATATCTAATTGTTTGTATCCATAAGCATATTTTGTTAGTATTAGAGAGTGTGGATCAAAAGGAGATCATATTAGGCATAATATAAGAATGATCAATTTTTACCGAGTTAAAATCTTGACGACTATCTACCAGTATCACAATATATTTTCAACTATTTAATATTAGACTAAGGCTTCATTTGGGACGATTTTCTTATTGCTTTTTAAAATAAAATTTTAGTACAAAATTTTTGAACTAAAAATTTTTTGTACCAAAAAGCTGTTTTAGAAAGCAGTATGAAAGTTATCCCAAACAAAACCTAAAAATCTTGACAACTATCTACTATATCGATATCCACTATTAGAGAGTACTAATTGAAATGTGCATCAAACAAAGCATGGTAGACATGGAGAAATCTATGACCTGCTCAATATGAGAATAAACTTAATACTTACATGTCTCTAAATAATTGTTATTATGTTGAGTTATAATTAAAAACATATCATTCCAGGAGGTAGAAGAGATTTTATTTAGTGATTTAAGATTTCTTTTCAAGAAAAATATGTTCAATAAATTACCGTTAATGTTGTGTATAGTCATACCTAACTGGTTATAGGAGAGAGTTTTGACACCCAAATAGCAACTTGGCGCACAACCATGAATTAATAACAATTTAGGCTTTGTTTGGGACGACTTTTTTTATTGCTTCTTGAAGTAGCTTTTTAATACAAAAGTTAAAATGGCCTTACCCAACCCATTTAAGTCCATTTAGCTCACCCTCCACAGCCGCTGTGTTTGGTCTAACCCAGCTTTATCATGAGATGCTCATCTAAATCCATTTAAAGACATTAAAAGTAGGGGGTGTCAAAATGAGTTTTCAAGTCGGGTTCTGGTCGAACTTGAACCCGACCCAATTACACAAAAGGGTTAGAAATATGAAATTGGGCACAACCAGACATGCAAACTCGAGTGAGTGTAGAGCAGACGAGCGTTAAGCACATGCCTTGGGGCGAGCGCAGACGAGACCGCTAGCAGCTGATGGAAACGGCGAGGCTGTGAGCGGACTAGAGGGCACAGGTGCGAGCACGAGTGTGAGGCTACAAGCACGAGCGAAGGGGGCCGGGTGTGAGGCAGGCAACAGGCCAGCTGCAAGCATGATGCGATGCTGGCGGAACTATGGGATGAGGGTTGCGGGATCCGGGTTGAGCATCGTGTGAAGCTACACTTGGGTCATTTTTCAGGTTAGCATGTTGACCCAAACACAACTTGATTTTTCAAACAGGTCAGAAATTAGAACCCGAACTCGACCATTTGTTAAACAAGTTGACCCCAAAACCAAATTTTCTAAGAGATTTAGGTCGGGTTTTTGTGTCGTATTAAAAATTGACATCCCTAATTAAAGCATATGTTTCTTCCATAAAATGATTTTTTTAATTAAATCAAAGCCAACATAACCTATTTGAGTCATTTGAGCAAGAATATTAAGTTCGAAAATCATTACAAAAAACAATTTCCTTATAATGACTTAACAAAAAATAAATTCTGGCAGTGGCAGATGAATATTAAATGAACAAAAAAAAAGGATATCACTATCAGTGGATGAAATGTGTCATGCTTCCATATTCCGAAATTGATCATTGATAGGAAAGCTTGGCACACAATTAAGCGCAGAATTAATTATCTGTTCTAGTTTGTAGAATAAGCACAAAGAAGCATCAAAGCTTTTTTTATGCAGAGGATGGGGAATATATTAATAATCAAGAATGAAAAAACAAGAACTACTATAGACAGGCAAAGCTGGCACGGGCTCGTAGTAAAGAACTATACAAATTAATGGAGAAAGGAAAGAAGACTCGGCTCCTCCAATTTAATCAATATATACAATGGCCGATTAACCGAGCAGTTCACCTGAAAATGTAAGAACATCACACTATTAACTAAACTAACAACAATAAGAAAACGGAAACAGTTGAAATAAACTTTGCACTTTTGGAATAATGTAATGCAATGACATAATCCAACCTGTCTAGCAATCTGAAGGACATCAGAAAGCACAGAGCATGGTATTATAGAAAAACAAGCAAATGAGTGTCTAATTAATATCCAAATTGTAAGTTTTTTTTTGTTTTGGTGACAAGGAACCGTCCGCTGCCACGTCTGGCTTCGCCAAGCGCGCTTGGCGGTCCGTAAACCCTGGCCGACCTACCGAGCCACCCATGCCACTGTACCCACAGCTGGCGCTTTGGGGCCCCCACTGAAGGGGCGACTGCCGCTCGAGAGAATCGAACTTGGGATGGGGGTTCCCAACCGAGCTAAGCATCGGTGGGTCCAAATTGTAAGTCATATGAACCTAGTACAGCCACACTGCCTCGTACTAGCATCTGGTCTCTCCTCATGGTGAACATCTTAATGGTGATGCCCGATCATGACAAGGAGAATCCATGTCTGCACAGCTCATCTGACAAAGTTTGAATTTCCTTCTACAACCTCTATGGACTTTTTTGTGAGTCACTTGCAGTAGATGATTGTTCTCAAGGAGAAGAACATTTTAATTAAAAACAAAATGAAGACTTATCTGAAGGAATGGAGCGGTGAGTGCGAACGATGAGAGCCACGAAGACGAGAGAGAAGGAAAATGATAAATTGTATTTTCTGTATATGCTATTACAAGCTAACTTGGTATTTATAGATATTAGCCTTAACATAAGATGCTTCTAGGCTTGACACGTCATGTGTCTTAACATACCCCCTCAAATTGATCATTCGGTAACCGAATGGTCAATTTGAAACGAAGATCCAGGAAGCGTTTTATGGGAAGGGATTTGGTTAGGATATCGGCTATCTGATCGATTGAGCCGAGATGTATAATACGAATGTTGCCGTTTTGAATATGACCGTTGATGAAATGGTGGTCGATTTCGATGTGTTTAGTCCGTGCGTGGAAGACGGGATTCTTCGCGAGGGCAATGGCTGATATGTTGTCACAATGAATGGTGGTAGGGGCTGACTGCGGTATCCCAAGATCGGAAGCGAGGCGTCTGAGCCATAGAACGTCCGTTGTGGCAGCGGAGAGAGCTCGGTACTCCGCTTCGGTGGAGGATCTTGCCACTGTGTTTTGCTTTTTAACCGACCAGGAGATTAGATTAGGTCCGAGAAATGTGCAGAAACCCGAGATGGATTTCCTGTCAGCTTGATTTGCAGCCCAGTCCGCGTCGGTATAGCAGCTTAGCACGGTGGAACCGGTTCGGATCGGAAGGCCATATTGGGTGGTTCCTTTTAGATATCGTAACAGGCGTTTGAGAGCCTGAGAGTCACTGTGGCTGGGTAGATGCATTTTCTGACAGATGGAGTTTGTTGCGAAGGCGATATCCGGCCGGGTTATGGACAAGTATTGAAGTGATCCTGCCAGTTTTCGGAAAGATTGTGGATCGGGGATGAGCTGATCGTCTGCGGCTGACGGTGTGTGAGTCGAAGATGAGGACGGAGCCGGTTTGCAATCCACGAAACCTGCATTCAGAAGAATGTTTTGTGCGTAATGTGATTGAGAGAGAAAATAGCCGTAAGAGGTTTTGATCACCTGAATGCCCAAATAAAGTGAAATGTCGCCGAGCTGCTTTAGTTTGAATTCCGATCGGAGACGGTGCAGAATGTCGTCTAGTTTGAAATTGTTGTTGCCGGTGATTAGTATGTCATCGACGTATATTAGGACGAATATCCGGGTGTTGTGTTGGTGGAATTGTAGCAGTGATGGATCGGATGAGCTGAATTGGAACCCCCAAAGTTTGAAGAAACTTGGTTAACTTTTGAAACCACTGGCGCGGAGATTGTTTTAGACCGTAGATTGATTTCCTGAGCTTGCATACGTGCTTTGGGTTGTTGATGTCTTCGAAACCTTTCGGTTGTTTCATATAGACCTCCTCTAGTAAGTCGCCATGTAAGAAGGACGTTTGAGACGTCCAGTTGTTTGATCGGCCAGCTGTGGGTTAGTGCGACGGTGATAAGCATACGAATTGTTACCATTTTTGCGACAGGGCTAAACGTCTCGGTGAAGTTAACTCCGAATTCTTGCGAGCACCCTTGTGCCACAAGCCGAGCTTTGTGATGAAGAATCTGGCCATCCGGATTTTGTTTTTCTTTGAACGTCCATTTGCTACCGAGAATGGGTTTATTGCCTGGAGGCGGGACTAGCGTCCAAGTGCTATTGGATTGTAGAGCCCGGAATTCGTCTGCCATTGCCGACCGCCAGTGCGCGTGCTGAGCCGCCTGGTTGTAAGAAGTCGGGATTGAATGATCAGCGGTAGAGGCGGATAAAGTGAATATTTGTTTAGGCTTAGATATCCCAGAACGAAGGCGAGTTTGCATGGGATGTCGAGGCTGAGACGGGTCCTGGCCGGGATAGGGTATATGGGTGAATGAAGGTGTTTGAGTCGGATGATCATAGACTCTCGGTGGCGGTTGTTGAGATTGAAAAACGTCCGGAGGAGTGATAGTCGGGTTGGTGTTTGTGATGGGTGGTGATGAAGAGTAAGTGGTTGTGGAGGTGGGAACCAGAAGTAGAGGAGAATAGGATTGATTTGGTGTAGCATTTGTGGAGTGTGTGTGTGACTGATCATAGGGAAATATGTTTTCATGAAAAACTACGTGTCTTGAGATGTATAGTTTTCGGTTAGCTAAGTCGAGACAGCGGTAACCTTTGTGTTGTGAAGAGTACCCAACAAAAATGCAAGCCTGCGATCTTGGAGAGAGTTTTGAGCTGGCGTATGGCTTGGTCCAGGGAAAACACAGGCAACCGAAGGCACGCAGATGCCCATAAGATGCCTGGTTGCCGTGAAGAAGGCTGTATGGAACTTGATTGTTGATGGCGGATGACGGGATCCGATTGATGAGGTAATTTGCCGTAGAGACGGTTTCGGCCCAGAAGGAGGCAGGGAGTTTGGCGGCGTGTAGTAGAGTACGTGTAAGATCCATCAGGTGCCGGTGTTTCCTCTCGGCCGTGCCGTTCTGCTCGGGAGTATGCGGGCAGCTAATTTGGTGTGAGATGCCGTTTTGATCAAGATAGGACCGAAGGGTGTGGGCTATGAATTCTCCGTCGCCGTCTGTTCGAAGAGTTTGTATCGTGGTGTTAAAATTGTTTTTAACCAGAGAACAAAAGTGTTTAAACTTCGCAGATACTTCATCTTTAGAGTAGAGAAGGTACAACCAAGTGAATCTTGTGTAATCGTCGACGAAGATTACGTAAAATCTAAAACCGTTAAACGATTTGGTGGGAGCTGGCCCCCAAACGTCCGAATGGACTAATTGGAACGGTTTATTACATTGAGAAATGCTATGAGAGAAGGGCTGTTTGTGACTTTTGGAAATGTTACAAGAAATGCATATAGGTTGCAGAGGATCGGGAGAGATGTCCGGAACGAGTCTGGCGAGTTGTTGAAGCTTGCGGGTGTGTGGATGTCCGAGACGGGCATGCCATGAGATCTTGGGTACCTTGTCCGTGTGAAGAGCTGCGTTATTGCGAGGGGAAGGAGCTTTAATATGGTAGAGACCATTGCGGATTGGTCCCCGGAGAAGAACCTGATTGTCCTGAAGATTCTTGATAACAAATTCGTTAGCAGTAAACGAGATGGATATATTGTTATCGGATGTTAATTTAGATACGGAAAGGAGATTGTGTGAAATAGAAGGAACATGAAGAATATTACGCAGACAAAGCTTACTGTTGGACTCGGGTAAGGGTAGAATTCCTTGGCCCGAGTTCTGTATGGAGAGGCTGCTGCCGTTTGCTATGGATATAGAGTCTTGACCGTTGTAGGGTGTAGAGTGTTGGAGGTTGTGGTTGTCGGCCGTGAGGTGAGAAGACGCCCCCGAATCCAAGATCCAGTCGTTCGTTGCGTTTTGTTGTTGTTGAGCCGTAAGTGCCCGCGGGTTCGACGGAGGGGCGTAGCTCAAGTTGCACCGGTGCCAGCAGTTCACTGCGGAGTGACCTGTCTTGCCGCAGATCTGGCATTGGGGACGCGGGTTTTGAGTTCTTGCGGCGTTTTGGTTTTCTTGGATTTGAGGCCTGTCGGGGCCGTTCGAGCGGTATGAAGGGCGGCTTTTGAATTTGTTTTGCTTGCCGCGGTAGTTGGAAGATCGGTTTGTGAACAGGGCGGTAGAATCGGATGTTCTGTGTTCTTGAAGCTGCTGGTGCTGTAGGTTGATTTCTTCGCTGATTAACAGCGAATATAGGTCGTCGAGTTGGATCGGCTGAAGAGAAGTGCGGATGGCTGTTTTGAATGGATTGTAAGATGCAGGTAAGCCATTTAGAATGTAAAGAACAATGTCTTCTGTGTCGACGCAAGAACCCGCCGCTGCTATGTTGTCTACGATCTTCTTGATCTGATCAAGATATTGGTGCATAGTCCGATCTTGCATTTGTATTTGGTGAAGCTCATTTTTGAGCTGGATGACGCGTGATCTGTTCGTCGGTTGGAGGCGTCGCTCGAGCGTGGTCCAGACTTCGTGAGATGTGCGGAGCGTGAGGACGTAGGGAAGGATTGCGGGTGAAATGGTCGAGAGCAAGGCTGAGATTAGGTTGCGATCGATCAATGTCCAGCGACTTCTTGCTTGATCGTCTGACTCCTGTGGACACAGAGTTTGTCCGGTAAGGTGTTCTTCAAATCCGTTTGCGGAGAAGTGTTGTAGGAGTTGCAATCTCCAGATAGAGTAGTTATCGGTGGTTAGGGAGGTAGGAACCAGGTTCTTGATGTTAGATATCAAGAATTTTAGGTGAGATGGAATGAGGAGATCTGTGTCTCGGTTCACCACGGCAGATGCCGTCCGGCGTGATCCAACGGAGACTTCTTCTTCCGCCATGAGGATCTTGATTTCGCTGTTGAGCTTTTACAGCTCTGATACCATGAAGGAATGGAGCGTGAGTGCGAACGATGAGAGCCACGAAGACGAGAGAGAAGGAAAATGATAAATTGTATTTTCTGTATATGCTATTACAAGCTAACTTGGTATTTATAGATATTAGCCTTAACATAAGATGCTTCTAGGCTTGACACGTCATGTGTCTTAACATTATCTTCCCTGTTTTTTGCCACAAACCTTCTCAAAATTGTTCATGTCAATCTACCCAACAAGGGAAATAATTGAAAATTCAACTTGTCAACTCCTTGGATTCATGATGTCGAGATTTACAGGGTGGTACATTTTGTTCTTTGATTGAAGACTTTGCAAGAGTTAGCTGCTGTTGGACTACCGTTATTGGTCCTAGCACATTGGAGGTATTGTCCAGCAACCTTTTTATTGGCGTAGGGCATGATATAGACTATGCATTGTTGATAAAAAAAAAATTATATCATAATTTTGATTAGAGAGAAAAATATCCCCTCAAAGTCTATAAATAAATCTCAACTCTGTTCATTTGCAAGGTTATGAACTCCTAGATTGTAAAGAATTCCGTGAGAGGATTGCCCTAATCATTCCCATTTAACCGTTACTCTCAGGTCATTAACCCCGTCCCCCTAGAAGAAATCCAATCTAGAAATCTACTAAAGATTCATAAAATTAGGACTGATTCCACGTTTATAATGGAGTTTCTGGCTTTAGGTATATTTGGTGAATTTTAGAATTTATGAAATTAAACTAATAATAATTGATTGACTATATTTTTAATAATGATTTTTAAAAGTTGCAAAATCATTTCCTTGAAATCAATGTTTGTGGATTACCTTAAGTTCGTATCAAAATCCTTAAGAATTGTTGGGGGCAAGTGAATCTAATTTTGAGGGCATCTAGTGTTGGTAAGTGACACGATTATTTTATAACATTAAGAGTTCCTTGTCTCTATATAAGATTAATATTATGAGTTAATGATATGATATTAAGTTATGTGAATAGCAACAGATAACCTCCCTCATAAGTAATTCATGTAATTCTATGACCTATACAATCTAATTATGATCCATATGATATTTTTTGACTTGTCTCTACCATGCATACTCATTACTTAATATCTAAAGTTTTTGAATTGAGTAATATGATTAAAAGCTAATAACACATGAATATGAATTTTGAAACACCACTGATTAAGAATAAATTTTACTTTGAACAAACTTTTACTATTTACGTTAGAATCATCAGCAGATGTATAGTTCAATAGCATGACGTGTTAGGATAGAGTTAGCTCGAGCTTGTCCAACGAGTTTTGTTTTGATCTATGTTGTGGGGATTGATTGCATCGGCGCTCCAATCGTATCGGTACTATTTGTTTGGTAATCGGAGATTGTTTAACCTTTCAAGTGACGCGTCATGCGTCAATCTCGCCTCGTTTTATGTGTTTTTGCGTATAGGGGTCAACAATATAAAAAAAAGATAATAAATAAGAGGGTTTGTTATAAAAATTGATTTAAATGTAAGAATTCTGATAATTGAGATAAATATAAAGAGACTTGTAATGAGTCTAAAAAAGCAATATGTGATGCAAAAATTTTAGTTTTTAATTATTTATATAATATATTAGATACTAAGAAGGGTGAAACATATACGTATAAATTAGTCAAACAAAGAGATAGGAGTAGTAAAGATTTATTCAAGTAAAGTGCATTAAGGATGAAAATAAAAAAATGCTTTTATTAGAAGAGAATATTCAACAAAGATGGATGAGATATTTTGCTAAACTTTCAATGAAGTTTGTAAGAATACGATTTACTTTAGTGACCTTAGCATTCTAAATGAAAATAAAGATTTTTATTTTATCGGTGTATTAGTAAAACTGAAGTTACAGATACTTTAAAGAAAAAAGTATGAAAAAGTTGTTGGATATGATGATATTTCAATAGAGGTGTGAAAATGCTTAGGAGATTGAAGAAATTTTTTGGCTTACTAAACTTTTTAATATTATTTTGAAGACTAAAAAGATGTCAGATTAGTGGAGAATGAGCGTGTTGATTCATATTTTTAATTATAAAGGTGATGCACAAGATTTTGCTAATTATAGAGAAATTAAGTTAATGTGGCATACTTTAAAACTATGGGAGAGTTATGGAGCATAGGTTACGTCATTATACTAACGTTTCTCAAAATCAATTTGGATAGGTCTACTATAAAAGCTATACATTTATTGAAAGGTTTGATGGAGAAGAATAGATAGAATAAGGATGATCTTCATATGATATTTATTGATTTAGAGAAAGCATGTGATAAAGTTTCAAGAGAAGAGCTATGGAGAGTGTTGCGGATCAATGGTTGATGATTTTGATGATAGCAAACATACTTATTTCTCTACGACTGCCTTATGTACTAACATTTCAGGTTCACACGATCGACTGCAATTTGGAATCAACTCAAGATTGGGTAGACTAGGTCTGAGTCAGTTTGTACTTTTTTTCTTTCTTGAGTCTATTGTATTTGGTGTGGCTCATGATGTTTTGTAACTTGAAAGATTTTTTGTTGCTCCCTAAAGATTTCTGTTTTTGGTAACATCGTCCGGGACGATATTTATATCGGCCTGGACGATCTGTTCAAAAACAGAAACCCTAATTAGGGCATACTCATTAAGGCAGCCGTCATAAGCTGATCGGCCTGGACGATACTTATATCAGAAAGAATCAGCCGCCATGATCAGATTAGGTATTCTTTATTTTAGGCAATCGGCCAGGACGATATACACATTGTCCAGGACGATCTAACACAATTATGCCTAAATTGATCTGGTATGTTTGGAAAGCATTAATGGCTGATTGATACGATCACATCGTCCGGGACGATCGTAGGATCGGTCGGGACGATGTCCTGGACGATTAACATCGACCAACATCAGTTCAGGGCGATGATCAGGACGATTGAAATCGGTTTTAAACTAATCGTCCAGGACGATCGTGAGATCGGCCAGGACGATGTAACCAATTTTCTTTTGATCGTCCCAAATCGTCCCAGGCCGTTGAGCTGAATTTGTATTGATCGTACAGGACGATATTTATATCGTCCTGGACGATAATGTCGGCAACTTGCATTAATTTTGAGATCTTCTATTTAAGCTTGACATGACACTTGGTAAGTGTCTTTGACAGCCATTGTAGCTTCGTTCTTTTGGGGGAAACTTGAAGAGAGAGCTTGAAAGGGAGTGAGGAAATGGTGGAGTTTGAGAGAGGGAGAAGATCCTGTGAGGGGGGACTCAAGGGAGTGTGGAGGGGGTTCCACACGGTTACTCCGGCAAGCTCGCACCGGAATACCGTCGGATTCAAGGCTTGTCTCGAGGGAAGTTCACCAAAGAAGAAGATCTCTTTGGTGTCAAAGGACCCGACGACTCCGCCGCACCGGGGAAGGTGGAAGTGATTTTGTAAGGGCTTCTCCGCCTAGCTATGGGGGCTAAAGAAGAGACACTTAGTTTAGTGCAATACTTGGAGGGTGTCTCTGTAAGATCTCGTTCCCTTACTGTTCCTCTCTGAATTGGATTTTCCTCCCAGAATCGGCCAGGACGAAGTTGAGATCGTCCAGGCCGATCAGTGCATTGAAAACAGCTGATTTCTAGAATGTTTTCTGGATGATTTCTGGACAGGATCGTCCGGGACGATGTTGAGATCGTCCAGACCGATCTGTACTGTTCAAAATATCGTCCTGATCATAGCCCTGGGAACGGTCCAGGACGATCAGAATTTGGTCTGATCGTCCCGGGACGATCTGGCGATCGGCCAGGCCGATCTGGCGATCGGCCAGGCCGATCTGAGTATGATATAAGAAAATGAGCTCGTTTTGAAGAGAGAGAAAATCAGATTTTAAAAATCAGATATTTTGAGGAGAGAGAAAGAGAAAGGGAAAAAGAAGAAAAGCTGGTTTTCGGAGACCGCGGAGCGCTTTTCGTCCGACGCTGCTGTTGGAGAAAGTGTAGATCTCGTTGTAAGGACTCCGAACCCTGTTTCTGTTTTTAAAGATATTGTGTTTTGATCGAGTTGTGCACTGTTTTGTGTTTTCGTAGTCTACTTTTAGACCTGATTTTGATTTGACATGACTTTCACCGCACAACTTTTAGTATGTCATAGATATGACTATTGTACACGATTTGACTGTATTCTACGAAGATTTTATCGGTCGGAATTGATTCTACGCGATTTTACTTGAATATAAAATTATCAGGACTTGATTTGATTTGGATTCTTTATATTGATAGTCTTGTATTGATGCCGTGGATATTCGTTGGTAATTTGAAGAAATTCGGAATTTGTATCTTTTTGCAGGATTTTTGTGTAAATTCGATAGACTACCGTTACTCTGCCCGATTTTCGTATGATTTCTGATTTGGCTGAAATTGATAGATTGAATCGATATGCATATGATTATTGATATGATTGCTTTAATATTGATTATTGATTGATTATTGATACTGATCACAAGTGGAACCTGGTTGAACATTGGTTGAAGATTGATTGATACCTGTACAGGATGGTGGGCCGACGGGCTTTCCTTTAAACATTGATTATTGATATATTGATGGGAGTCATAAGAAGTTTATTGATATGCCGACGGGCGAAAAGAGTGACGACTCTTATTGATTGAACCAATGTAAATGATATCTACAACAGCAATATGGATTCTACAACAGCAACATAGCCAGTAGATTGTACTTGTTCAGTATATAGTATTGAATTGCATGTTTATTGTATTGATTTACGGATTTATTGCTTTATCGATTTCTGCTTTATTGATTTGACCGGATTTACTGTATCGTACGGATTCTATTGATTTCATCGATTGACTACTGAGCATTGATCTGGACATAGATAGATATAGATATTGCATTGATAGCATGAACATGGACATCGTATAGATTCATTGTACTACTGCCTACTGTTTCTGCACTGTATTGACTGCTTTATAGATTCATTGTTTCGTATTGCTTTCCTCGATTGATTTCATTGATTAGATTGTATTGATTCGACAACCTCGATTTGATTGACGGATATTGATTGATTGAGTGATTTATCGATTTGCCTGTCGCTGCATTGACTGGTTTTATTGACTATTGATTTCCGGATTGCATTGACTACTGATTTGATTTCCGCTGCATAGACTCATTGACCATTGACTGATTCGGATTGATAGATTGACATGCATATTGATAGCATCGCCGTGCTTTGATTTCAGTTATAGGTATTAGGTGACCTGCTGGGCTTTGTAAAGCTCATTATATGTGGTTGATATTTTCAGGTCAGGGCTTGGGAGCAGGAGATAGGAATTGATCCAGATCTTCAGGTTTTTGTCTTTTGGTCGATTGATGATTCTTTTGTACTCAGGACAGGATAGTTTCTTTACTTGTATTGATAGTGTAGTTCCTGAGTATTGTACATGATGTTTTGAGTTATGAATCGACTGATATATTGATGTTTAAATGTTATAGATATTTGATAGATTGCTTACTGAAGGTTTTAGATAACTCTGGTAAATTGTTGGAGTAATTGATTGACATTCTTTCCAAGTTTGATCTTGGGGCGTGACAGTCTCCAAGGAGTGGACGTAAGTCAAGGTTTGACCGAACCACTATAAATCCGATGTGTTCCTTTTCTTATTATTGCTTCTCGCATCTTAATTCCGCCATCGTTGGTTTGATTGTGGTGAATCTGTTTGGTTTTAAAGTTTGAGTTTTTTTAAATACTGATTCAC